>JACTNT010000013.1:1200000-1753138 GCA_022343325.1 Plenodomus biglobosus
AGGCTTATATCTATATACTTACTTGGAGTTTGTGTAGGAAGCCTGTTACTGTGCTTGTTTCTTTGTTTGCGTGCTTGTGATGTGGATGTTTCCGATTGTGTTGCCCAAGTATTTTTTCGGTAGGTGACCGGCTCCAATCCTCCTGTACAGTGGCACGGAGAGGGTCACTTCAGACTCGAGCGCTACTACCAGAACGTAGTGAACTCTGTCCTCAAGCTTGCCTGGCTCGTTTCTGATACCTAGCACTACCACCTTGGCCCTTTCTCGCTCGGGGTGTAAAGGATCATCAAAGCGGATGTGGTCTTCGCCGTTTCTAGCCAGCTCTATACGGTATTCGTGTGCCACTGCGGCAATCACGTCGTGATCTAAAGACCTTTTGCTGTCCCGTGATTGTGATCTGACATCGGCCCAACTACAACCATTGAAGGGTGGTCGAAAGTAATCAATCCCTCCCGTCACTGCCATCCATGACCAAGTTGGGACCCCTCTGCGATAATCTGGAAATTTGATCGAGAGTAGACATGCTACTTCCGATCCGCGAGTCCATAGAAGACTACGACAAAAGAATCCTTTTTTTTTCAGGGTCCTCGAAAACCCCGTACGCACCTTGAACCTTCATTGCAATTCGCAGACGCTGCTGTAGGCCTGCTATGGCGGCGGGTCGATCATGATCAGCTGTGAGATCCAGTCTGGAGTATTGCTGAAACAACTCCTGGGTCCGTACGATGCGTTCACCTTGAGTCGCTTTGAGAAGTATCTTGGGAAAGTTCGGATCTACTAGCAGAGCGGCGGCTTCGCTTTGGCCATATGTTAGCTTGTGCGGTGGCTTGCAGCTTGCGACTTCCTTGCTTGCTTGTTTGTGTGCAATGTAGGTAGCATCTGCCCCTCAAGGTTGAACAAGTATGGGCTTGATGGATTCACCCACCAATCACGGAGTATGTGGGAAGCAAGAAGGCTTGACTTGTGAACGGAGTGTGATCGTCAGTCGCGTCGTTCGTGCTTCTTGGTGGTTTCCTCTTGGCTGACTACTTCTTCTCAACTTCACATCAATAGTCTTGTTCTCCTGTCGACATCAAAACTTCATCACGGTACTTATTTCATGTTTTTTTTTGGCAAGAGTTTGGATAGATTGGGATTGTGCGTGCCTACTGTCACCACGTAAACAAGATATCACGCATGCCACATCACTCAGGCAGGCTGCTACCAATCTGGCGGGGATATAGACTCAGGACAGCTTCAGATACCCGGCCTCTGGTGTATATTGTATATGTTCAGTTTACTAGAGATGTATACCATCAAAATGCCCATCAGTAACGCATCGCACTTTGGCGTGCGTCCTCACAGCGTCCCAGTCACCTCAGCTACAAGCCCGTTTGCAATGCCGCATTCACCTCACATTTACCTCAGGCAGCAGTATTTTCGCCTAAGCACGCGCTGCCTCTGTTTACATAAAAACTGCGGATCCTCCACATCCACTCCAACACACTTTCTTGTCGCCGCGACAAGACACACGAGCAAGACCTCAACGCCATGTCGGACCCAGCAAATCCGCCAGAGTCAGCTCCAGCATTTCGAGCAGAGGCTGTTGATGTCGCTTTCAGCGCGGCCCACAATACCATGCAATCGACTAATCGCCCATCTGGACAGCCTGCGAATGCTGCAGCTGCGGTAGAAGCTCCAGCTCCGCCGATTGCGACTGATCGTGTGGAATTTTTCATCGCCACTCACACCGCCGAAGAACGTGAAGCTTGTTCGCCGGATGAGTGCCCAGTCTGCCTGCATAACTACCACGAGACTGAGTGCGTGCGCATCACTAATATCGAGGGATGTACTCACCGTATTCACCTAGCCTGTTTGCGCGATTTGCTCAATCACAATCCGGATCGAGAGAAGCGATGCCCGCTTTGCCGCGCCATCTGGATCGTAAGTACTGCAAGACGAGCTAGGCCCGTGGGCATAATTGGACCTTCCGTCAATTTCTCTATTGCCCGCAACTGGCTTATCAATTATCAAAACTTACAAGGTTCCCCAGGCCGTGACGTTGCCAGACGCACGGATAGAGGCGCTCCTCCCACACCGCGACCCTACCCCGAAACTGAGGTATTCAGTCCTTCGTACAGGCACGCCAATGAGGGACAGCAGCCTTCGTTGCGGCAGCAGATGGACGCAGCCCGTGACGGTGTAAACCTGGTACGTGTATCTGTAACCACCACAAGAGAAGATTACGAAGCTGAGGTTCGAAACTTTGAGAATTTCAACCGCGATCTTGAAAACCTTCGTCAACGTGCTCAAGACACACCGTTCATGGGGCGCCGCCGCAATCGTCGTCGAGGACGTAACAACAGGAATAACGGCAATTCGAGCGGCCAATCTGACAACAATGCTTCCCTTGGAACCGATGGTGGACACGTCGACATAGATAGTGTTGATGAAGGTCCCACGCGCCGCTTGCTCAATCGCTTGCGAGCTGCTGCTGGCAACTTCGACTCCGGCGGTAGTCAGCTGCTCCATGAGGATCAGCGTCTGCGCGCGCCTGTACCTAGGTCGCCCACTGCCAACGCGGCTGCTGGGGCAGACGCTGAGACGGCTACTCGTTCACAGTCAACACCCGCAAGTACCACCAACACCGCCCCAGCACATCCGCGGCGTGTGAGCTCCTTGCGTGCAACCGCCGCCGAGATACAGTCACCCTTGGGAGGCTCGGGTGCCTTTGGTGGGGTGGCACCGCAGTCTTCCACTGAAAGTGAAGCTGCGGGCAGCCCCGCCCAAGACACGGCCGCCTCTCATCGATCATCAACCTCGACGAGGGTTGAGCCTCCCAACACAGAGTATCTCCGCACTCGTGTTGCCACCCTGAACGCCCATGAAATTGCTCTCACGCGCCGTGAGATAGCCCTCTTCCACCGAGAAGACGAACTTTCACTTCGCGAGGCCGATATGACAAGGCGCGAAGACACGCTGACGGATCGAGAGGCTGCCAATGAGCTCGTGATGGACCACCGACGCGGGCTGATGGACTCCATGGGGTTCTTGTTGGAGCATCTGCGTGACGTCTTGGGTGCACTGCGGTACGAATCGGAGTTGTAAGGGCCGTATATGAGCCAGGAGGAAGAGCGGAGATTTTGGTGAGACAGATTGCAAAAGGAGTTCAGAGACGTATACTTGGCGGCGATACGGAACCGAGTACTGGATGGAGCATGATGGTGGAACGAAAGCATGATTAATGTGCCTTTTTGGGCTGATGGGAGGCATGACTAGAAATTTCGTGGGCATTTCGCCGCGAGAATATTGCAATGAGCTCAATGGCTCCCTCTTGTCGACCAAAAAAATGATACAATGAGCAGCAATGCACTCCTAATGACAAAAATTCAATGAACATACCATTTGGCTTCCTTTCGTGACCATGCCTTCCGTCTGCCTTGTCTGGAAAGATGTCTCAGGACAAGCCCATCATCTACCCGATCTTCATCCTTGACCCACAAGATTCACCGAATTTTGCCCTGTTTGCACTAATCATGCGTTGTCTTCCTTCTATGCTAATACCATCAGTTCGAGTAAATTTATAGCCGATCAAGTTCGTCGATCAGAGATCTTCGGCTGACTAACGCTGTTGGTGTTGTATGAAGTTTGGTTTGCTTTTCCGATTGGCCGCCTCAAATTCTGTCGAGACGACTTCACTTACGAAAAGGATGCAACAGTTTCAATGTGGTTGTCATTGAATAATAAAGAAATTTCCAGCAGAGTGGCAGCGTATAGATTTTGGAAGAGTGAACCGAGTTGCAATTTTGAAGAAGCATGTGTGATATCTGCTGGTGCCGATGGAGCCTCTCGCTTCACTATTCTAATAAGGCCATAGCGACAAGCAGTGAGGGACCAAGAGCGTACTTCAGATGCGAGCAGTTCAATCACAATTCGGGCGTGACAGAGTGCTAGAGCAGGACACTTGGCTAAGTCATGCAAGGAAGCCATTCTCCATACCAGGGTTTCTCTAAGGGCGCAATAGGTGCAAAAAGCGAACATCTGATGTGAGATCAAAGTTGAAGAAAACCTCGGCACTGACTAAAACGCGGTACTTGTAAGCAATGCTGACCTAGCTGACTGTCTTATAGTTGTCTGCCCTACGCAATTGCATTGATTCTGCAGGCGTTGCCGGCTGTATCCGGGAGGCGAAGTATTTCAGAGCGCGTCAAACGTCATCTACTAGTCTCATAGAACTCGTCAAGGAGCTGCGGATAAAGATACAAATGATCACAGCAATGAGGTTATCAAGCGACCCATGTGACGAGTGTGTCGAGGCGAGAATGAGGCATCGCCATTTTCGAAGGCTTGCAAGCCACACCTGGTTGACAATTAGTGAAGCTTGCAAGTGATGCCATCTTTGTCACCACTTTCCCGTACTAGTTCACCGCCCTTATCAAAGTATATCGCTTCTCTCATAACAGCCGAGCTAGCCAATGACTTTTCCTGAAGGCTTTGAGGTGAAACTCGCGCAAAAGTTTAGGCATCACAGTCTTGCCAGGCCTTAGAGAGCCTGATTTTGATGTTGAAGCGTTGACAACAGGCCCGTTCCATGTGCGAGCTATGATGGTCCCTCAACTGCTAAGTTCGGTAGGCATACGTAAGGCGAGTAGGGAAATGATGTTTCTCGATTTTGCGTCCTCGTCTCAGGTAAGCATTTCCGTATACCAGGACTTAAAGCGAGGTTCCAATGACGGAGCGCCTCTCCGGCTACGCACTGAACGACCAGCCCTGAACGACCAGTCCTGAAGCAGTGACGAACTTCGGAACGATGGCGCAAAGAAGGAGTCGCCTCAGCCCGTAGTTGACTGTTGCCTCGAGGATAAAAGCATTTAACAAGCACGATGATGCGCCTCTAGAAGCTCGATGATCCCAAGTTTCGGCCCAATCAAGGACGAACACACCCCCGCTTACTGATGCGGCCTGGCTCAACTCAACCAGCCCCCCACGCTGAGGTTCCAGGTATCGCCAATGGTGCAGAAGCCGGCAGTAGCAAGCCGTTGCTGTTTCCAGGAACGTGACGGCTGTAACGCACTGATGCCCAGAAGCGGAAATGAGCTGACTTGCGCAGGGCCACACTCTGCCACGTTGCACAACTCTACCATGAAACCATCATTGTAGTCTGGTACCGATGGTGGAGTACTCCGGCCTGCGCCATGTCCCGCTTCATGGAGTCCCTGATTTAGACTCATGGGCCGCACACAGGACGGCATTACTAGCATGGTGGGTTACTGAGCTCTCTGATTATGCACATGTCAATCCGAGATGAACATAATTCGCGCATTTGTCTCCTCAAGAAGCATCTGATGACGAGAGTTGTGGCTGCGCAGTGCCTGGAAAGTTTAAATGACGTTGCTGAGCATGAGCTGTACGTTGCATGTATGATGATTTGGCGGACCTGCGATTGAACGTTGGAACACGCGGGGTAGTCTCGGGTACTCCAGCCCAAGAACCATGCATCGCTGGGTCAAGCGACCTGTAGCCGGCCAAGATCGCCCAGGCGTTGGGCATTGGGCAGACGTACGTGTCGTGGTGCCTGTATACATATTGCAAGTGAGTGGCTCGTATACCAACGGGAGCAGCCAGCGAGTCGTCCATCGGTGGATTCGCTGTAACAGGCGAGATGTGCGCATGGAACGATACGGGTACCGCTGTGTTGCATTGGTCGAATGATATGTGCAGACAACATCTGGTTCGGAATGCTAATCCTTGAGATTGAAAAGCCCCGCCGCGCAAGTAGGTTGAGGCCTTTGGGTACATCGGGAGCCGATTAATGCCCACCTCGCAGTACCGGGGATACCATGTTGTACCTTAGTCTTCTTTCCCGAAAGTCTTCTAGCTGGTCGCTAAGGTGACAAGCGGGGTAATCCAAGTCGAGATCATAGAACCGATGTGAAGTGCGTTGCCGCTAAGTATCAAGTTCCAGCGGGCGTGTACGGCAAGCTGAACATGATTTGTAGGACGGCAAATATGCAAGATGGCATAGCTTCATGCCCGACTCCTCAACCTGCCATCCAAACTTGCGGTCTGCTGGTATAGCGGTAGCAGGTAAGCCGATGCATCAGGTGTGAAGGGCTCTCCCTGCCATAGATAGAATCCTCGGGGAAGTTGGCGGAAAGAGCAGCGGTAGGATGTTTGACGCGCCAATATCGGGGCCTAGTAGTGCCGGCCATGCGAAGCGGGACGCAGTACACAGTGGGTGATGCGATTGTGCATATTCGTATTGTGGGAATGATCGACGCTGAACATAGTTGCTAAGACGTCCACTACACCGCACAAGCTCGGCTGCAGTCCGAAAGCAGCATCTAAATTGAGGGAGGCTTTTGCGAAAAGGTGTCAAGAGAGTAAGTCATGTCGCAAGCATGTTCCAAGCGCATGGTGGCGAAGAGATCGTCTTAAACAACCGTTATCGTGCAGGTGGTTCAAAAAGTGCCAACGTGGCCATTGCGTTGTCACCGACAGGATGCACCGAGACCACAAGCGTGCTGATACTCCTTTGATCTGCCTGTGAGCCAGAGATTCCAGACGAAGTAAGGGCAATTTTGTGAGTGGGCGGATTTGATAAAGCGAAGTGCAGCATTCGGTGCTACTCGCTGCCCAATGATGGCGTTGGGCTCGACAGGGCGAACAGTGAGGCGAGCGGCATCAGTGCATCTCCGCCCAACGAAGGACGAAGTTCCCTCTGCAGCCACATCAATTGACACTGTTGCACAATGCTTAGCAATTGAAGTGGAACATCCGTAATAACAGGGATTCCATACCAACCTGATTCCAAGCCTTACGATAGAGTAGTATAAGGTTCCATGCGCCCAAGCTCACATAACTCCTCAACGAGCGCATGCACCAATACAACAGCTAGCTCTGATCACCTCTGTCAAAACCTCTGCTCTTGAATTGTTTTTAATACTGAATCATGACGGCCCCAAACTCGTACTTTGTTCCAGGCTATGGCATCTCGAGAGCCGTGATCCAGAACGAGATCCGCTATCACTGCGGACCAGACGCCATAGTTCGGCCATATACCTTCCAGGTGAGTGCAGAAATTGGTTATGAGAAGATAGATTTAAACTGACTATTTTGACAGGGTCGTGATGGGTTTCTGATCACTACCATTGGCCCTCCCCTGACAAAGGTATACCACTCGCATGTTGTGGTATCGTTTCAAAGCTGACGGACCAGGCACAAATCGATGACCTGAAGCTCTCTTCGCGCGAGTATGAGGAGAAACAATCTCGCATCGCCGATGAGTCTATCGTATTTGTGAATGCGCCGATTCCAATCAACCAACGGATACGAAGGAGTACTTGAGTTACAACAGGCCATTTTCTTTCTATCTTCGTCGCGCCGGCAGCATGCATACTACCACGCCTCTGGGGCGCTGAGCGCATAATACGTCACTATTGGGATCGATTTGGTGTTGTCAGCGTGTATAAAACCTCTAAGGAAATCTTGGGTGGTAATCTTTGGCCAGCTACAATTTGGACCTACGACTGGCGTTGTCGGCTACAATGCTTCACGTGTCATGAGGCGTACGATCATCGTGTTTTGGCGAAAAGAGGTGTTTCTACACTCAATCGAATCTTCTCCAATGCAATCACATTTTTGGTTCTGCAGATGCCTCGTGCTGTGCAGGTGTGATATGACAGGGCTGGTATGGCAGTGGCTGAATGAGGGAGGGGCAGGACACAAGGCGCGGTCTTCAATGGGACATTTCTGCCATTGACCGGATGGAAGGAGATACTGGATACGCAACCATGCTCACTGAGGCATGAAGTGCATGCGCGGACAAAAGAAAGCTGTGATGCGTGACAGAGCGTTGTTGAAGAGTCGTGTCTGAGGCGCGAGTGGGGCAACTCCGCCCTCCGTCACACGCGGGACGCAGGAACAACTGAGGCACGATTGGATGGCACTCTTAGTCAGCACCGATTGCCAGCCTGACGACATAAAGCAACCTAGGGCATATGCTCAGCTTGTAGTCGAGAACGAACGCTGATAGCACAAAGTGCTAGGAAAGCGTCTGAGGTGCGTTGCGAGACCTGAACGACGCCCTCGAAATATCTCCAATAATTGGCCTTAGCGATATTAATCGCATCTTACCTACCCTAGTTATATGAGCTCACGATATAGCGTGCTGCGGGCTGATTGGCCTACGCGATCTCTCAAAACCAAGGACGTATACAAAGCAAGAATATTTATAGTCTAAATGCCAGCCTCAGATGAAGTAACAAACCTTTCAGAACCTCAGGTCCAGCTTTGTCCCATGATCGAACAGCTCAGCCGCTTCCCCCCCTCCCAACCCACCACCCAACTCCACTATCATCTATCATCAATCATCAATCATCAATCACCAAACCCAAACATTTCCTCCAACCCACTCATCCTCCACGCCACCTTTTACCCCTAAAAACGACCAGTATCCACACTCTTCACACAGTACACAGTACACAGCACACAGCACCCATCCATCTTCATTGCACGCATAACCTCAAACTCCGCTTTTGAGGTTCTTTATCCCACCAACATACCTCATGCCTGTGATTTAGTCAAAAAAGTATATGTTGTCAACGTGTTGGGCCAGGAGTTATAGATTAATTATTGAGGGCATGGCGGTATGGTGTGTAGGCAGAGGATGTGGAATTTGTGTTTGTCCTGCGACATAGGTAAGTGAGGATGTTGGAGGGGAGTGTTTAAGATGTGATGTGATGAGTGGGAGTGAGGAGTGTGTTAGGGGGAAGGGGAGGTGGAGACAGGTGGTAGCTTCTGGTGGTCATCAGGATTAGTGAAATGGTGGAACAAGTAGTAATTTGGGATGATGGTGTATAGATATGAGTTAGTACTTTTCAAGTTGGCTTGGGCTTGGTGGTCAGGGTGCGATGTTGTGGAAAGCTGATCTGGATGGATCGAGCTAGGATGCATTGGGTATCGTACATATGGGATAAGGGAATTATCCAATGAACAAGATTTGCAGCTCTCATGATACTGCGTACTAGAAATGCTGAGAATGACACAATGCTTGGTGATGTTTTTCTATGCCCAAACTCCATGCAATATCGAAACCAGCTAATCACTGTCGCTATCGCCGTCACTGCTGCTAGACGATGAGGCATTCCCGTCGGTACTATCGTTCGACTTTGATTCATCGCTATCAGAGTTCGAATCTGAATCCGAGCTGTCATCTTCGCTACTGCTATCCGAGCTGCTTTCGTCACTTGACACATCGATCCTCCGCTTTCTCTTACGCGCGTCTCGTTGGATGGGAGCGACACTCTTCATCATTGGATTGATGGAAGTGTGCTGGTTCACCGCAGGCAATATTGGCGCAGCCCGGCCAAGCGCAGTTAATAGTGCCTCAGCACGCTTTCTTTGCAGACGACGAATATAGCCATCACCGTGCGGGTGATGCATGAACTTCTCGACGTCGGCTTCTGTTTTTCTTCGCTTTCGCTGTTGGATGATGCGTTCATGCTCTGCCTCCTGCTCGGCAACTTTGCGGGCTTGAACGTCATCCATTGGTTTCTGGGCGTCCTGCTCGTCCAATTCTTTCAATGTCGCTTGGCACCTTTCCCGTAATCGCTCAATGACACCAGCGCCCTTGAGGCCAGCCACGTACTCCGAGAGAGCCTCAGTGTGTTCGTGAGGGATGCGAAAGATGCTGAGGGCGTTATCGACCACGTCGTTTTGCTTAGCTTTGTTGAATTTCCAGTTGTTGCGGTCAGAGTAGTACTGTGTGAGGTAGGCGATGTAGACCGCTGGATCCTTTTTCTTGCCCTTGGCCGTACTTGTAGAGGGTGCAGGCGTGGCAATGTTATTGGCCGTTGCTGGTGTCTGATCTGCAGATGGAGATGTATCTTGCTCTGTAGTCGGTGAAGTCATTACGGAGGTATCTTCGGTAGCAACCTTTTTGTCCAATTGGCCGTTCTTTCGTGCGGCCTTCTCTTCTTCAGCGATTAGAGAGTGAAGAGTAAAGTTCGACACGGCTGGTGGCGCAGAAACATCTCCTGTTCCTTTTTGCTCAGCGACCCACTTCTTGAAGAGTTCTTGGCCACTGTTTCCGTCAGACGTCTTGGTGTCTGGAGTAAAGGCAACGGATTTCCGGCGGTCGATTTGTGAGGGAGATCCAGAATCTGACTTTTGGCGGTCATTCTTCTTGGATGGTTTTTGGGTACTGGGTGGCGCTAGGCAGTCTGTCTCAGTGGAAGCGAGTAAAGTTGGCTGCACAACAGGCTTCGCAGTCTCATTAGGTGAAGGAGCAGGCGCTTTGACCTTCGCATTTTCCTTTCTGCGTTTTGGCACCTTCTCTTTCTTTTTGCGATAATTAGGGTCTCCTTTGGGTTGAGGAGCATCTGACGCAGGCTTCTCAGTAGACGCATCGATTGCGGCAATTGCTGTCTCCGAGGTGACTGGAATTTCATGAGCGGCCGCTCCGTTGGATTCGCCGCTGGAATCTGTCTTGCTCTTCTTCGAGGTCTGATGCTCGTCTTCAGCTGGCTCCTGTTGATGTTTTCGCTTGCCAAGCCTTGAGGATTTTCCATTTACGGGTGGCTCGACGGGTGATGTGTAATTGTCGCGAGTCTCGACAGGTGTCTCATGGGCCACGACAGGCTCAGGATTGCTGTGCGATGTCTGGGCTTCAGGCACGGCGACTCCGGACGGGCCTTGATTCTTCAGGGCGAGACCAAGTCTCCGCCAAGCGGGCACTCTCTGGCCGTCGAGCGACATGATGGAATTGGGAATATGGATGGCCTCTTTTACATTATGCGCACGTGTATGTCGCCTCGCTCATGCCCGAACAGCTGATGCAGGGCGTGTAGTCAGTATGGAAGGGTCAAATGAAATGCGCGGAACAGAGAATTTCCAGGCTGATGGACGACGAGGCACGGGCCTCTGGCGATCCCGACCGAAGCTCCAGGCCACAAGCAACGCGTACAGCAGCCAGCAACGACAAGAACCTCGCCTCCCACTACCCACTGCACCCCTCTCGAACTAGAGCCTTACGCAGATCTTCTGGAGCTGCTGCCGAAGCTGAAATCGTTAAATACAGACAAATAGTCGCCGCCATCATGTCTGGTAAATTGGCCGCCCTCCCCTCGGCGCTTGCTTGCTTGCCAACCATAGCACTACACATGCTAACAGCTGTCCCCCTCGTGCAGGAAGCGCAGGCTACGACAGGCACATCACCATCTTCTCAGACCAAGGTCGCCTCTACCAAGTCGGTATGGTCCCCTTTCCTCTTTTCATCAAAGACATTGGGCGATGCAGCGCCGCCACCGCTCTACAGCTGCCTACCCACTATATGCATCTCGAACCCCATTAACATGGCGACACACAGAGTATGCTTTCAAGGCGATTACGGCAGCAAACATCACGTCGTTGGGCGTGCGGGGTAAGGACTGTGCGGTAGTCATCTCGCAGAAGAAGGTGCCGGTAAGTCAGGAAGGAGCGCGGGGCATGCATCGATGGCTGACCAACATGTGCAGGACAAGCTCATCGACCCCGCCTCCGTCTCCCACATCTTCCGCCTCTCACCGTCAGTTGGCTGTGTCATGACTGGTTCCATCGCCGATGCCAGGGCGTCAGTGAGCAGAGCGCGGGGTGAGGCTGCTGAGTTCCGCTACAAAAATGGATACGAGATGCCCTGCGACGTGCTGGCCAAGCGGATAGCCAACATCAGCCAAGTCTACACACAGCGTGTAAGCAGTGCATGATGTGCAAGAGGTGGACACACTGCTAATGGGCGACAGGCATACATGCGACCACTAGGCGTTGCCACGACCCTCATCTCCCTCGACTCGGAGTTTGGACCTCAGCTCTACAAGTGCGACCCTGCAGGCTACTATGTTGGCTACAAGGCAACAGCGTCGGGCCCAAAGACGCAGGAGGCGCTCAACTTCCTCGAGAAGAAGCTGAAGAACAAGGAGCATGCAGAGGGCGGCTGGGAAGAGGTGGTCGAATTGGCAATCACCGCACTGAGCACGGTTCTCTCTGTCGACTTCAAGAAAGGAGAATTGGAAATTGGAATCGTAGGAGGACCAAAGCTCAATGGCAAGGAGGGCACCGATCCCGCATTCAGGGCGCTCACCGAGGAGGAGATCGATGAACGGCTGCAGTCAATTGCAGACAAGGACTAAGGACCAGAGTCGGGAATTGGGGAGGCTGCGCGTCGCAGAGGTAGGACGCGGGAGCCATGACGCTATCCAAGGTAGCATGCAACGACCTCTCAGACGTCAGATGTGCGCCAGCAGCACCATGAATGCAGACGTTAGACTGACATCTCCCGCCTAAGCGCGCCTGTGAAGCAACGAGAGCAGAAGGGGGACCTCAGCCTCGGACACACATGGCCTTCATATGCCATCCACTTGTAGCCTAATGACAGCAGTTCTCATGCCTTCTCAGCTGCATCGGCCATCAACTACTCAGGAACAGTAGCAGGGACGTCATATTACTGGCTCTAATTGGCCGACGCTGCACAGCCGTACTGTGGCTGACACGACTTCTGCAGCGGTGGCTCATGCAGTGTCGTAGGCTCGTTTGGTTCGCCTTTTCAGGTTCACTCAGCGGGCGAGCACGCGAAGTCCGCATCGCTAATTATACTTGTCGGCCAATGAGCGTGCTTACTTCGGTTGGAATACACAGCTCGGCCTACTGCCTTACCTGATGGGGCAATACGGCTTGGCCACACCTATCCGCTTTGGGCGATGAGGCGCTTTTACGACCGCTGAGCTGCCTGGCACAGAACCACCAAAAGTACCCATTCCAGCTGTCATGGCCTGGCGTTGAAAATTAGTTGCCATGCTTGCACTGTTCCTGCATGGTGGGTTTCCTCCATCACTGCCATCCCAGATGCCAATCCTACTCTTCCACCTCCATGCCCAAGCCTCTCTTTGGCTCAACGCCTACGCCAAATTGTCCTAGCGGTGCAGCCCAGGACAGCTGGACACTACTCATGCTCCAAATGTGGATCTCGGCATCAACGTAGCGGCGGGAGTAGCCCTGTCTACCTCATCGAGCCTTGCAGGAGTGATGCTACTCTTACTACTTTCCATCGTGAACGTCTGTTCAGTCTTTCTATATAATACTCGACGCGCCAACCTTGCACTTCATTCACACCGCAAGCCTGATTTCAATTCATTTACCAGCAGAGCCATTCACAAATCTATCGCTAGTCGAATTGAGCATTCCTCCTCGCCCATCATCAACATGTCTGACGGTCGTAAGTTTTGTGCAAATCAGCCATCCACCAGGACGAAGACGGACCATCGAGATACTATATAACAGGATTCTTTACTGACACTTTTTTGCAGTCAACGATGCACGAGCTATCAGGGTAGCAGAAATCATGACAGATTTCCGGAACCTCCAACACTATCTTGTTCAATTACGGCCCACGCCCACAGCAGAAGAATATTATCTCGAAGGCTATTCACTGTTGCGGGAATGCACAGCTGATGCTCATTCAATCTTACAACAACCTTACTCAGGCAGCGGCGGCGCGGCATCGGGGGATCCAGAGCGTGAGAGGCAGCAACTAAAGGCGTACGTCAACATTATCACCAGTCAACCGCGGGTGCCAATAAAATTGGGCTCACTCGTATGAGACTCATTGGCGAGCTTGGACTGCGGCTGAGGCAGCCCTTCAACATCACAAGCTGACGTCAGAGCACAGCATCATCACAGACGCAGCTGTACGCCGCTTCCAGTGTCAACGAGCATATCTCAGGGCCAACGCTGGGCTGCGGTGGATGAACACCCGCAATAGTATTCTGCGGGGACAGAAGCCAAATGCCAGCCATCTCGGGGCGCTGCAGCATGCTGATGCTACACTGAGAAATGTACACCGTCACATCAACCCTTTGAAATAAGCAAAAGCTGATTCAATCAACCATAGGAGCTCAGTGTAATATCAGATACCTATGTCGATGCCACGCTTCGAAACCAAGATGCAGCAGCAGGCAAATGGCTCAACGAAGACCCCTCCCTCACACAGATTCAACAAGTCCTGATAAGCCGACGATGAACCCCTTGATTCCGGTTCACCATGCGCCATAACGACAACGACAATAACTCCCTTTTGTGTCCGATACACTTTGAACCTGTCCAGCTTTCAGCCGAATATTCTCATGGCTCAACGATACCCCTCCTCGTCGCATCATCAACCTGCTCTCTTTCCAAGGAATAGCGTTTGCACACTGCCTTGAGATCCCTGGTCCCTTTCGCGCTATCAAAGTCGTACTCTAGTTTCAGTTTCCTTTTTGATCACTCATGCGGCATTGCTTGATTCGCATACCCTCTCAATCAAGTCATTGAAAGTTTCTACATTATCCATCGGGCACGTTATCAAGCAAATGAGATTGCTCTTACATTTCTGTGCTGGTCACAATGCTCCATTTTTACTATACACGATTACTCGATTTGGAAAGCGACCATTCGTCGCGTTAGCGTTGGCGTTGGTGTCGGTGTTGGCGTTGTCTGGGCGTTACCTTTTTTTTCCATCTACGAAATGCTTGCTGCCATTGGCGAGGGCACGCGACACAATGTTGTGGCTCTGGACGGCGAACAGGTCAGATACGGTACCAAGATTTTGTTGGCATAGCAAGAAAAAAAAGCTTGGTTACAGAAATTTGGATTTTTTTTTGGCACTCGCGGTCATGGTTCCGGCGGTTATGACAGTGTAGTTCTGGGGCTGTGTGTAGGAATGGTGTGATGTTCGTGTTTACTTGGATTTTTTCTTTCTTTTTTTCCTGGTGATCTTCGGACGGCATGACAAGGGGTTTTGACACCTCATGCGTAATTGTCCCGGTTCTCATTGCTGCTGGAATGAATCAAACTACTCCAGAATTAACATCTCCAGACGCATGGCGCACAAACGCAATCTTCCAATCAAGATACACCATCATACTAGTGTAGAGAAGTCGACTTAATTCCGACTCCTCAGAGCATCGGCAATGCTATGACATACATGCGCGCATGCTCGCTTACCGGTACACCTCGCTTACACCTCCCCCCTCCTCATCGGTCCGTCTCCCAGCCCTGCGAACCGACCAGCCCTACGTAGTAAGTCCAACGCGCCAAAAACCTCAGCTCGACAGGCAAAAATTCGGCTTCTCCACATTGCACGATTAGTAGACAGGCCATGGAGCACCGCACTGCGTACTAAAAGCACCAAGCGTGGCCTCCTCCACGGCATTCGGTAACGACGGACGGTGGTTCCACCGGCACATGGACAGGCACGGCTATGGGGCTGAGCGAGGAAAACGGCGACATGCGATGGATGCGATAGATAGGGCTGATTATGGGGACGGGGGGATCGGGGAGGTGGAGGCATGGGAGACGTGAAGTGAAGTGAGGTCATCATACACACTCTACTGTATACCATATTCAGCCGCACGAGAAACACACCTTTCCTTCTTACCTCTGTCTCTATATCCTCCTACCATACTGCAAAACTAATCCAAATCTACCCAACACCCACCACATACATATTTACCTACACAGCACTCGATACCCCCATCAGATTCCCCTATTAAGGTACATCAACATGTATAAGCTACCCCACCATACTCACCCCCTTCCCTATCGTATCCTTCAACACCCGTATACGGTATACGGCACAGCAACTCCCCCCCTTGCCCGAAAATCTCCCCAACCGAAGTCCCAAAGCCACTCGGCCATCGCCTTACAAGCAAGCCACACTCGCGATCCCCGTGCTCGCTAAACTCAGCCCTGCCGCATGCTTTAGGCCGTATGCGGACTAAGTGATCATCGGGGATCCCGACGGCAGGAGTAGCGCAGTGTGGCGCGGTGCTTCGGGGGGAGGGGGAGAAAGTTATGGGCGTGGGATGGGGATGTTTGTTGTTGGATGCTGATGGGTGGTGTGGTAAGTAAGTTATGGGGAATGGGGAGGGCGGGGGTTTGTGTGTGGTATTGATTAGTGGGTCACGCATGTAGAGGGAGCGTTTTTGGGCTTAGGTAACAAGCCTTTTTTGTTCCAAACTTAAGTGGTCTAATTAATTTGGGATGCTCAAGACGATGGAACACTGAAATAGTAGTCGTGCATGGTTGGTTTATTTTGTGTCTGTGAAATGGCACGTGGAGAATCTAGGAGGTATGGTTGGTTGGGGTGAGTTGGGACGATGGAAATATACCATATGGTATGATATACATGGCTTACGCAACAGTAATAGAGAACTGAAGGATGTCACGCGTGGTAAATACAGCCTAGAAACCGAGACAAGAAACGAACACTATACTTTAATGCTACAAAATACTCATACTCTACATCATCACTACAATCTGTTGGTATCAAAATGCCAAGATTTAGTACCTACCACACTCTCGTATACCATACCTCCCATCCCAACTCCCCAACTCCCCCAATCTCCACACCCACCCACACCATCAATACCGCAATCCCAGCACCTAAACCCACCAAACCCGTACCAGAAACCTCTCTACACCGACCTCCAAAGCGCTACCACAATCTCCCTCCCACAACCATCAATAATCGACACCTGCTTGACTTAACACCCGAAAACCATACATTACACCCGCCTCGCTATCCCCCCCCCCAGATCCCCAATATACACGCAAAAACTAGCGTGCTCTGCGCCTTCGTGCTAACGCAACGCAACGATACCTATGGTATACTACCATAGCAGTGCCGCTTTCCCCCGTTAACAACGCAGACTTTGACACAACCGTGTCGAAAATCAGGGTCTCGGATGTTTAGATAAAGTGCTGTCATATCGATGTCGTTCTCGCGATGTAAAAGTAGAATAGATGGTGTAGCAGCTGAAGCTGCGTTTTCCTGCGCCGAGCTGGGTAATGGGATTATACTTTTTGTTTATATAAAGCATGATTATGGATGGTACGCATCTGCTTTTTCTCTTGTACTGAGGCGCACATATGGTATGCGATGGTTTGAGGCGACGGGGATGTGGGGGGGAAAGGGGTTGGTGCTGCAGTGCGGGATCGTGTGGTGAGGGGCTGGGTCGTGTGGCAGGGCGCTGTGTGGGTGAGACTCTGTGGTTGGAAGGGTACCTGAAAATTGGATATGGGCGGGTGGGGTGCATGGTGTTTAGGAGTCAAAGGAGAGTAAGAGGTTTGGAGGAGGTATTGGGTGCATATAGTACAGGTAGGGAGGAGGTATGCAGGGGCCAGTAATGCTTATGGCATTATAGTTGGTGAAAAGGTATGGTTAGTTAAGGGTAGGAATAGTAGGGTTTGTTGGTACTAAGGGTAATAGGGTGTATAGTCGTCATGGGTTGTTATGTAGCATTTGTCAAGGTTGGAAAGGTTGGAAATATACCCAAGTCATGGAAATTTAAAGTTCATGTACTTGGACTTTCATGTGAAATTTGATGGTCTTCGGGACAGAAATTGTTAGAGTTGCTAACGTGTCCCTAGAGTATAAGTGTATTGTATCAAGGGTAAGTCTAGGTATTAGAATACTCCTATCTAGGATTAATAAACACACCTTGGAACGACGCCGGAACAATACCGTAATGCCACCAACGCATCATTCTTCCCCCGCAGCCCAATCATCAAAGACATGATGACGAGAAACTAACGAGAAGTGTATTGTAGTATTGTGGTCTTAGGCCATTTGCATAGAACTTGGTGTTAAAAAGAGTTTACAAGAATTAATATTAAGAGGGAAATACTATGACTGTGTATTCAGATACGAGGTTTACTTATCAGGTTATTAAGGAGTGGGATTATAAGACAAAGAGGAAGGAAGAGCAATATATTAGCGAGTATAAGATAAGTGGGTATACGCGGACTAATAGGAATAGGGATAGGAATAGGAGAGGAGGGAGTTTCGCGTAATTCTGTGCAGGAAGAAGAAGAAGAAGAAGAGGAGGAGGAGAGGTAGAAGGTTATGCTTACAATAATTACGAAGGAGAGGTAAACTCACAATCGTGTCGCGAGTACGGAAAAATGCACAGGCGTATGGGAATGTGGTCTTAGACGCGTGTCTCATAATATAACATCCAATAGCATAGTCAAAGATTATGCTAGTGAGGCGATACAGGTAACTGATCAACCTCTACACTGATTGAAGCGGGCCATGTCAAAAAATTGATTATACATTTTGATTTAATTTTGCCCAAACTGGTTACGTTACAAGTCTACCTGACCCCCTTCAAGGGTATCCAGTGTAACAAAAATCGCATGAAGACGTGTATCCCCATGTCCATGCACCCTAAGCCAATGATTCAGCCACTTCATGTCGCCGTAGACTCGGTACAACAAGATGCTGACCACCAATCGCTTGAATAACACACTGCCAAAAAAAGACAGGAAGGCTCAAAGCCGCCAGAAGCCATGGTAACGCCGCACCAGTCCAACTGATAACTGAATAATAGAGAGAACAATCGAGTATATGTGCCCCAACGCCGATCGGACAATTCCATTCATATGTACATCCCATGCTACAGGTTACTGAAGGAGAGAGGTCGTTCAATCGTCGACCAAGGTTCATTTCCGCGTAGCGCCCTTCCTTGATTTTCCGCCGCCCGACCCAAGGAGCAGAAAACAATGTGAAGCAGCGATCCTGGGATTCGCGACCCGCGAGAAAGGATAGTCATGTGACGTACGCCATGCGCCGACCATGCATTGGAGGTGAGCCGACGGCGCGGCTGAGGAAGGAGAGAAATGATGGCCGTTCGAATTAGAAGGATGTAATTGGTAGTGTCGTATCCGAGAAAGTGAGCAGAGCGACACGCCATGAGCGACCGGATCGGACTATACGCGATACACGCCTAGACCGCAGGTCTACTCACAGTATGCTTACCTGGAAGCGAGTGAGCTACATTCTCAATACTTCGGAGGGTAGTGTGCGTTTTCTTGTTCGCCGGCACTCGAGGTCCGAGGGGGTGGGTATACGAACCGGTTCATCATCTGGCCTTGTTGCATGGGCATCATGTGAACACCATTCGGCTGCATTTGAGCAATGCCATAGGGATTTTGATGGTTCATGTCGCTACCAAGAAAGTTGTTCATAGCAGCGCCGTGTAGACCTTGGGCCTGTGAGACTGGGCACTCCTTGTGTGCAAGGAGCAGCGTCTTGAGGTTCACTATCTCTTCGCGTAATTGCGTAACAGTCGAAGACAAGGCGTCGTTCTCTGTGCTAAAAAGCTCCACCTTGGACTGGAGATTTGCAAGCCATTGTTTCTTACGTTGCCGACACTTGAGCGCAGCAACCCTGTGTGACGTTAGCCTGTGCGAACGAGTCAAAAGTGTTAGTGTACATACCTGTTGCGCTCAAGGAAATTCTTGCGCTTCTCTTCGTCGGTCATCTTCTTGCCTTTGCTATCGTATTCCTCTTCTTTGACCATGTTATTTTCATCGTCAGAGTCATCCTCCATCATCTCATCGCCAATGGAGGGGGCGGCAGTGCTCTTCTTGCGGCCACCTTTGGGCACGTCGTCAGCCTTGCGCTTGGAGCCGGCATTTTGTTTTCCATTGGCACCCTTCTTTCCACGTGATCGAGTGGCCTTGTTTTGCTCACTTTGACCGCTTTCTGAAAAGTCGCCAGTCTCCTGCGATTGAATGCTGTTGATTGAACCTTTGGTGTCGCGACGATGTTGGTTGGAGTTGACTGGTTGGACAGGCATGTGGCCAGCATTCATGTTGGGCTGCTGAGGCGCCATTGTAAAGGGTGGTTGATTGTTACGCGCACCGCCGTTTTGACTGGCGAAGGATAGAAGATCGTTCGCTGCACTACTGACGTCATGGTTGGCATATGGGTCATTTTGCGACCGCTGGTGTTGTGGCTGGGCCTGCTGGTAATTGTTTTGTCGATCCATTCCTGCGGTTGCTCCTTCGGGTTGCGAGGTCGGGGCTGCCGAGGTAACAGATTTATTGTGGTTAGCTTGAGCTTGTGCAGCTGCGCGCATAGCAGCCTGCTGGAAATCGCCTGTACCCGGGGTGACACCGGCGCTCTGAAGGTTGAAGATGGCTTGGGTGTTGGGGCTAGGAGCCGGGAACATGGACCCACCGCCACCAGGTGTAAGCCCGGTACGAAGGGAGGACTCGTTGGGCGTTGGGAAACCTCTGATTTCACTGAAGTAATCAGCAGGCCCGCTAAGCATAGCAGGGCTCAAGGGTCCCGCGCGCAAAGACTGCCAGCCAGGTGTGATGCCAGGTAGGGGGTTGGGCGATGTGATGTTGGCGACAGGAGGAAGAACAGTGCGGCCACCGGGCGTTTCTACCGAGCCCGAGCCAGTGCCAAAAGACTGCTCAAAGACGTTGGGCTCGAGCGAAAAGGGGTTGTGTACAGTGTTGAAGTAGTCTGGCGTATCGCCAGTCGTCGAGGGCGCGGGCTTGGGTGGAGGAGCCAAGGGTCGCGCATTGGTTGTCGCAGGCTTCGGGTCTGCGGCGCTGGTGACTTCAATGGTCGCAGCTGCATTGTGCGTCAGTATGACGCAGCCGGGTAGTGTGCAAGATGCAGCGGTCAAGGAGACATTGCAGAGGGAGAGACTTACGTTGAACCTTGGGCGAGGCTTCTTCCTTTGAGGGCTCTGTCGGCGACAGCGTGGTTAGTCATGTTTGGAGATTGGTATGAGACGACGTGACGGAAGAGTGACGACGAGGAGATGGTGCGCAAGGTGAAAGCAACGCAGGCGTCATGCTGGGGTGTTTGAGAAGAGCGCATGGGAGAGTGAAGGGGGCGAGGGCGAGGGCGAGGGCGAAGGCGAGAGCGAGAGTGAGGATATGTACACACCTTCAGGTTTAGTCACGACAGGAAGACTAGTATTACTGTCCTTGGGAGAGGACATGTTTGAATTCTGGGGGGATGCTCGCGCAGTTTGAGATGCAGCAGCCATGATCGAGGGTGGTGACGTAGCAGTTGTGTGCAAGGGATCGCTTGTGGTACTCGGTCGGGCCTTGACCTCTTCCACTCCACTCCACTCGCGACTTGTCTTGTCTGACAAGGGCGCGTTTGGGCCGGTTGGGGTTGTAAGTCACCTGGTCTGCAAGCGAGGTGGTCAGCGCACTCGATATAAAAATGCAGCGTTTGCGCGCGAGTGACTGGAGACGGCAGGCCAACGAATGCAACGAGTGTTGTTGTTGATGTCGTTCGTCTTCGTCGTCGTCGTCGTCGCAGGGCTGTCGCAGAGGCAGTCACAATGCGGTTCGGACGTGGCAAAAGGGGGCGGGCAACAGCAGCGGCAGCAGCACCAGCGCAACACAGAGCTACGTACCTCGAGCAAATGGAACAGGCTTCGCCAACTGCGGGGTAGGCCGTCTCGACCCGAATGCTATTCAGATCAGATTGCTGCAGCGCGCGCGACAACAGGACAGCGGTGGTGCTGCGGTGGTTTGTCGCAGTTGGACACGGTGACGTCAGCTCGAAACGACGCTTGCAGCCGTCGCAAAGAGCTTTCAAATGCTGTCGCGAAGCTTAACGCGACCCCAGGACGGTCGGACGGGCGTGGGTTGAGATGGGTGCGCGTGCTGCGGCGTCTCAATGAGGCTCAGCCTGGCGGCGTGGACGCGGATGGAAGCTCGTGGGTTTGATGACAGGTGAGGCGTTCGGCGATGAGGTCACAATTCTGAGGGAGCGAGCGAGCGAGCAATTTGTGAGAGGAAGAGTGACGCAGCGTCTGCCAAGGAGGTCACGTTATCCTGCTTGGGCGCATAATCAATGCACTGCGTCCGCGGGCCGCCCGGCCAATCACCGCCATACAGGCCCTTCACCGCTCTCCGCCCTCGATGATCGCCGCCCCTTTTGGCTCGCTTGCCACGAGAAGACGGCCTGAAGACCCGGCCAGCATCCCAGACCAAACTTTCCCTCCACTCTCTTCGGCGCCTTTGTCAACGGCAGCACTGAAGCACACCACTGTCCATTCTCCAGAGTCAGGCCGAGAGGTAGTCTTGACGGCGCGACCACTGCTTGCGCCAGATGCTTACGTATCCTACTGTGTACACACAACACTGTGCCACTGTGCCATCTCGCCATCTCAGTTACTTTGCACGGCTAATACCCCCTATGCCATGCACCAGCAATCGCTGTCTGTCCGTATATGCCAGATGCCGGCGGTCCCACCCCATTCACTCATCCCTCGATGCACACGCCTTTGGTCGATTGCTGCACTAGGCCATTGTCTGCTATCGGCCTCGCCTCACCCATTTCGCCAGAGATAAAGCTTCTTAGCTTGTTATTCTACCAACTCAGCAAGGCTAGAATCGAGGCTTGTATTAGCCTTCAACCCTAGCGCAGCCCCTCTGGGAATAACCCATTACGACATGGATGGTAATTCGGATTGCGATTGAACCTGCACCGAATCCTCGCCCCAGTGCGCTTGATCTCAGGTTTGGCATGTCTGCTCATACTACGTAAACCGTCTTGAAATACCCCATGGCAACTCTATATTGATGATTCAAAGTTCAGCCTGCACAACGTGATCAGATGACTTGGAAATGATCGATCCATCTTAGAGTAACTCAAAGTCTGCCACCTAGGATAAGCCCGAGCACTATACTGTTTGGTAGTTGTTGTTAAAGAAGCAACCGTATTCGTCACTCATCATGTACATGAACATGGCGAGCTATCTGCAGTGAGTCTGTTGGAGAGATATATTGACATGCTTTTGTACCTCCTGTATACTCCAGCAGTTGACAGAAAAAAGCTCCCTATCAACGCTGACCACTTGCTTTCCAACGTACCAGCTAATTGCACCTACTGATATATTCAATTTCCCCCAATCCAAAGAAATCACCATACATAGTACGAGCTCAACGTGCTGTCCTGTGCAACACGCGCAACTGGACGCACGCGGAGATCGGCGTGCATTGAAACGGAGGGGCATCGGAGCGGGCCGACAGACACAACCACAGGGCTGCGATAGAGGGGCATCGCAATCCCAACTTCCCTTTGCACGACCTCAAATAGCGCGTACAATCACCAAAATAATCTTCCAATTGTCTCCAACTCCACGCCCCCTCGAAGCTCCTCAATCCGCAACCCATCCACATCCACATCTACATCCACCTCGAGCCACAGCCCTACAGCTATAGCTACAACTACAGCTACAATTACAGCCCTACAACACCACACCCCGCGCATGCGCCCCTCACCCGCCACCCACCGCATCACAGCGCTGACCCAACACCTGCACCCGACCTCGACCCACGCCGCCGACAAAATGTCCACGGAGAAAAAACCCCCAATTACATGCCACATCCTCGACAACACCGCCGGCCGCCCCGCCCCCAACATCCCCGTCACCCTCACACTTCTGCCTCCGCCCTCCTCTGCCTCTGCCTCTGCCTCCCCACGCATCCAATTCCACAGCACGACCAACGCAGACGGCCGGGTCCTGTCCTGGACGCCCACCCCCACAACTGCCGCCGAAGCACCCAGCACCAGCCTCGCAGCCGTGTTTGCAGCCCAACAGCACGACCAGCGCTGGAGCATCGCGTGCGACATGGAGGCGTATTTTGCGAACAAGGGCGTGGCTACGTTTTTCCCGGAGATTGAGGTCAAGTTTGTGGTTAGGGCGGAGGACAGGGAGAGGGGCGATCATTTTCATGTTCCGTTGCTGGTTAGTGGGGCGGCGTATACGACGTATCGGGGGAGTTGAGAGGGTATGTTGGTGGGTTGTTGAGGAAGGGGATGGGAAGGGGGCAGAAAGAGGGAGGGATGGGGATGTGCATGTGGAGAGAGAGAGAGAGAGAGAGAGAGAGAGAGAAAGGAATTTATGCTCATATGTATATATATTGGATGTTCCACTTCAAGGCGAACTGGACGGAGAAGAAGGCATCCTCCCTATCCTAATCTACTCCCATCCTAATCACTCAAACATCAAACATCAAACATCACACACCCCATGCCCTAACAAAAACAATACCAAGCATCATCATCACCATCATCATTATCAAAAAGGGCGATGCAAATGACTACAATCTCATACATACGTTGTACAACATCCAAAAACAAAATCGGCCACGTTATAAACGACTCAAAAAGATTTAGATAGCAGTTAAGTAAGACATTGCGCTGTCTTCTTTGTCATGATGACAAGACATACGTATTGGGGGGGGATATCAGTATAAAATAAAAACACATACACACACACTCGCTCTCTCTCAGACACACACTCGCACACTCTCAGATAGACATCCACACACACAGAGAGAGAGATACACACACATCCACACATGCCCAACCGCAAAGCCCTTCAGCCCAATCAAAAAAATACCCAGGGATCCAGTCCGCTCGGTGGCCAGATCCCCTGCATTCATCCGCGCCGTCCTCCCCCCCTCCCTTCCTCATTCTCATTTATGGAATAATCGAAACAGAAAAATAAATAAATAGAAAATTGCCGCTGTTGGGCTAGATGTTGATATATCTTTCTCCTCCCTGTGCGCCTTTCGCACATAAAAAAGAAGGTACAATGACGTGGCGTTGAAGATGATATTTCCAGCTGGCCCCAGATCAAGGTTTGTTTTGATCTTTGGGCTGGCTAGGAAAGAATGAAGTTTAAAATAAAATGAAAACGCCTGGGAAGTTTGTCATAGCTGTTCCGTACCATGCCGTAACGTGCCGCACGAAGCTCTGATAGAATAGATGCGTGTACGGTGGTCGCAATCACAAGTTACTCTTATTGCTATCTGAGAAGGGACTTTGATCTCGCAGTTGCGATGCGGTGCTTGCTCGTTTCGACATTGATGATTCCTCGACGATGGGTGTCATTGGTGTGCGCAGATCACGCGCGGTGTCGTACGAAGTGATGCGCTGCGACATCATCGGCCTTGGTGGGTCGGTTGACGAGTCATCTGAAAACGGACTTTGGTTTTGGGTAGGCGTATCTTGGATCTCGGTGTTGTTTGAATCGCGGTCATTGGCTGAGTTGCGTAGGAGCGTCTGCTGGCCGCGCTGGTGCTCGTCGTCCGAGTCCGAATCGGATTCTTCGGAGGCAAGACTTCCTCTCCGTGCGCGCGAGTGCAGGGTGCCGTCATCTGTGGATGCGAGGGAGTAGCCGGTGATGGGGCGTGCCGAGGGAACAAGGACTTCGGGTGTGTTGACAAGAGTTCGGTCGGCGCTGGTAGCGGAGCCTGCTGCACTCCTTGGTGGTGTAATTTCGATCGACTTCTTCTTGGTGATGTTGAGGGCGCGGACGGGGCCGAGTTGGGCGGTGCTGCGAACAGAATTTGCGGGGCTGATACCAGGCATGGCGATGCGAATGGGCTTGATGGTGTGTTTGGCGTCGATTTGAGGTACAGGTGGTGTTTCCGCGCCAGGGGTATCTGCTGGGCTACTTGAACCGGTGGACTTGACACTGACGACCGCCGCTTTTCCGCGAACGACTGTTTGGGCGGGTAGTGGAGATACAATGGCATTTTGTCGGTACATGGTCGATGCAACACTGGCTCGTTGGGCGACACTTGGTGCAATGCTGGTACGGCCTGCGGTGCTGTAGGACGCCATGGAGTCGCGGAAGTCGGGGACAAAGAAGTGCTGCTCGGACCCGGTGTAAGGGCTGCTCATGCCAGACGAAGGCGACATGGATGGAATCGGAGGGACAGGGGGGACGAGCAGGTCGGGGGAGCCGGGCCCTGAGCGGTTCGTGACACCGGGAATGTAGGCGATTTGGATGATGTTGGAGGCGCGGGTAAGGACGGATGAGGCCATGGAGGCAACGGTGTGTGTAGATGCTCGCGCACTTCGTCGCGACTGGAAGTCGTTGTCCTCCTTCTCATGCTGTGTCGCCATATCCACCTCTTGCCAGTCACTCTCGGTGATGGGCCGCCTCTTGCCCTTGAGGCAGAACTTCCAGATGATGAATGTGATGATGGCGATGGCAGCGATTCCTCCAATGACTCCTCCGGCTATAGCACCGACGTTGGTCGTGTCCTTTGGTGGCGCGCCGGCCATGGGGTCTACTTGACAGCCTACGGAAGCACACTGATCACAAGTTTCTGATGTCTGGACGCACACCTGCCCAGACGGACACACGAGGCCATCACAGGAGAGTGCGTCCTTTGATGGACACACAAGACATCGCTTCTCTAAATGGAAGACGCTTTCTATGTCTGAGGCCTTGTTAGCCGACTGGAAGGCGGGGGAAACCTTGGCTAAGCTCACCTCTTCGCGCACGGGTCGACATGGTGATGATATTCGAGGCTACGGGGACTCAGGAGACGGAGAGGCCCAGCTTACGAGGCGGGAAAAGAGCCAGCTCTAGAGGAAGACAGACACACGCGACAAGCTGCGCTGCGGTCCAACACAACGTGTTCGCTACAAGAATAGCTCGGTGCAACACGGAACGGTGCTTGGTGATGGAGGACAAAGACGGAGCAATGGAACAATCGAGGCCGGTGCCAAGGAGCGAATGAGCGGGCGGCAACTGTGTGGGAACCTTGGAAAGCAGCGGCAGGCAGCGGGCGCAGGAGAAGCAAAAAATAACGAGTGACGGTGACAATGGTAGACGACCAGCGGGACAAAGAATGAGGATGTCCAGGTGGTGAAGAGGCGGCGGCAAGGAGCCGCAGCGGGAGATGAGGGCTGACTTGGCTGGTTGTTGGGGGTGGGTCGGACCTGGTTCGCACCACAGGCCGCGCGTGTTTCGTCTCGCCCCGCGCTGGCCAGGCTCTGCGATGTGCACCGGCAGCTGTGGATCGGGCGCACAAATAGACGTCAAACACAAGTGAGATGTCGTTCCAAGGTGTTGGTGTCGCAATTCAAAGGGCAGCAGACTGCCATCGCTCGTGGGCGGCGTGGTGAGGGGACGGCCTGCATGAAGAAGGGAGCCGACCCACCGTTCCTGGCCAGTGGCGCTCGTGATCGAGAAGCCTAGTAGGCCCTAATCTATTTATTGCCGGCCTGCCTAGCCAGGTACAGTACCTGCTTCACGCTGCTCTTGTTGGACTCTTCTTGGGGGGCTGTGGTATGTCCTTGGAACATCAAATGGCGTCTACTACCTCTTCGTCTTCTTGAAGTCGGTTCTTGCTATCCGAGTCTGCAGTGCATCCATCATGTACAGTACATACTCTCCGTCTGTCTGACCACCCACCTGTTCGTCGACTACAATGCGCCTTGCAGCCGCTGGCAAACTCTGCAGCGTCTGATTGGCCGCTTGTTCAAAGGGTAAATGCACTCCCATCTAACGTCCGTAGCCGCCAATATATCGACTTCAACACCTTATCTCACGTCCACGTGCAACCAACTTCACATTCCGTACTGCCGTGCCCCCATCCTCCTTCAGCTGACGGGCGTTGGAACCAGACTGCGGGAATAGTCGTCTCTCCCTCCAGTTGCAGCGACGCGTACAGCAAGACGCCAGCCACCAATCACCCCCGCGCAGCCACGACAACAAATGCTCTCGAGTCTCGACCCCTCGAGAAATTCTGTGAGACCCACGGTCCAAATGTCTCCACTACGCTGCACGTCCATCGCTACTATATCCAACCAACTCCCCATCGCATCGCAAGACATCCAGGGCGAACCGGCGCAGCCAAGCCCATTCGGCGCTAGTCAACACAGTTACCCTCTTTTTGTTCTCTGGAGTAACGGCGCAAAAAGTCCTTGCAATTTCCCCCTCCCACCCACTTAAATCACCGTGTTTTGCAGATTCCGGGGCCACCCTTGTGTTTCGGGGACTTTATGACCGCAGCGATCAGCAGGTCTGGACTCGAGACTGTGCAACTGCGCGTGCACGTTTGCTTGCGGGATCATCCGGACATGACTTTGGCTGACACCTCATCGACCATGTACACATGTAGGATGCTCAGTCGACGACCTCGCACAGCGTGGTTTCATGCTGACGTTGTTTCCAAGTTGCCAGCCTCAACGGTTTGTATAATCTTGATCGATCTTAGATGCTGTTTCAGAAGGGTCTTGTTTCTTGACTTCTTCCATCGCTCTCCGCTCTTCCCCTTTCCAGTCATCGTGCTCTTGCTCCTTAGACACTTAATAGAGGAATTCCAACATTGATCCACGCACAAAACATCATCGTCGTCATCACCTCTGCCCCAGTTTTAGTAACAAGGTATAGATGGACCTACAACATAGGTCGCGAAAAGGACCAATACTGTGATCTGAAACTGCTTGGCCACCAAGCCTTGATCCTCTCCTATATCACATGGACGTGCGTTGTCAATGTCAATTGCTATATGCGCCAGAGAGTATAGTATAGCCAGCCATCGACTGCACCTCGATCCACAAATTTATTAAACTTTGAAAGATCAGATGAAAGTGAGACGAAATCTATGTCGTTTTAACTGAGAAGAGACTGAAATCGTAGATGCGCAATCGCAAAGATCTCGGCGGCGTGGAGGCAGAATCGGAGTCGCATCCCGCCCTCTTCTCTGATGTCGCGACCATAAGTGTGAGAAAGATGAATATCAGGCGTGCTGCGAGGTCATGATCCCAAGTCCAATTGAGCTGTAACTGAAATTTGCTGCGAAGATAGCGTAGAAAGGAGGATTGATCAGTCAACTATTCTCGTGTCGCAGTAAAGAGAAGATTAGGTCGAGATGATACCGCCTATTATGCGAGACATGAACTGAAAACACACTCTTTGGGTTACCAAAAGGCTATTTCGCAACTGCCAATATTATTACTGTGATAACATGACAGAGCAGGACATCAGCTAGGATGACATGAGTGAGACAATGGTGTCGGTAGGTGAGTGGGGGCCATGGTCGTTGCAGTGATCAATACTGAGCACACCGAGGCGCCCCATCTTGATGTCTTTCAGCGCGACAATAGGCCTCCTGAAATCAACAATTGTAATAAGTAGGGCGAGGAAGCTCATGGATGTGTCAGGTGAGGTAAAGCTCGATGATTAGATGACAGATTGAGGATTACCTGTTACCCCGCTAGCGCGGCTGCAGGTCCGATGTGCGGGCGGTGAGCTCAGACGAAAGAAAGCAGCGCTCAATAAAAGTTGACCTGACGCATTGAGTCACCAGCAAACATCTCACGTCACCATGCGCTGAGAGATTAGACGACTGTGAATTCCCAATTGCTCCTTCCATACTCGTTCTCCATTGGAAACCGCAACTGGTGGTTGTCTCTTTTTTTTTGCGACGTCTGACTCGCAAGCAGACATCCCACCATGGCGAGCAACGGAAGATCAGTAGAGCCCACCAAGGTCAAGATCCTGGGCAAGGACTCGATAGTCGTGGACTATGGCCTGTGGCAGAGTTACATCGCCCAAGACTTGCTTAGCAACATCCCCTCGTCGACCTATGTCCTCATCACCGACACCAACATCGGCCCTCTTTACACACCCATTTTCGAACGCGCCTTCACTACTGCGGCGTCGTCGCTATCCACGGCCCCGCGTCTCCTTACATACCAGATCCCACCCGGCGAGACATCCAAGTCGCGGAGCACAAAAGCAGCAGTAGAGGACTGGCTATTGTCTCAAGGATGCGTCCGGGACACAGTCATCATCGCGCTGGGGGGCGGTGTCATTGGCGATATGATCGGCTACGTGGCAGCGACATACATGCGCGGCATCAAGTTCGTAAACGTGCCTACCACACTGCTGGCTATGGTCGACTCGAGTATCGGCGGCAAGACGGCTATTGACGTGCCAGCTGGCAAGAATCTAGTCGGCGCATTCTGGCAGCCAGAGAGGATATACATCGACCTGCAATTTTTGGAATCGCTACCCAAGCGCGAGGTCATCAATGGCATGGCTGAGGTGGTCAAGACGGCTGCCATTTGGAACGAGGAGGAATTCACTACGCTCGAGGGTAACGCAAACACGATCCTTGCTGCTATCGATCAAAAGCCAGTTGATGGGCGCAGGAACTTTGATGGAATTGCGAGCATACTTAAGAGGATAGTTCTCGGCTCGGTGCGCGTCAAGGCTGAAGTCGTCTCTGCGGACGAGCGTGAAGGCGGGCTGCGCAACCTGCTGAACTTTGGACACTCTATTGGCCACGCTTATGAGGCAATCCTCACGCCTCAGATTCTTCACGGGGAATGCGTTGCCATTGGAATGGTCAAGGAGGCTGAATTGGCCCGCTACCTGGGCGTACTGGACCCGTCTGCTGTCGCGCGACTGACCAAGTGCATCGCAAGCTACGGATTGCCTACATCGCTGGCCGACAAGACTGTGCGCAGGCGATCGGCGAACAAGCACTGCCCAGTAGACGAACTCATCAAGATTATGGCGGTAGATAAAAAGAATGCTGGCGCTGTCAAGAAAATCGTCCTCTTATCAGGTATTGGCAGGACCTATGAAAAGAAGGCAAGCTCTGTTGCGGATCGCGACATCAAAATTGCCCTCTCTCCGAGCATCTCTGTCCAGCCGGGTATTCCATCCGACCTTAACGTGACTTGCACGCCTCCTGGCTCGAAGAGTATCTCTAATAGAGTACTCGTCCTTGCTGCGCTAGGAACGGGCCCATGTCGCATTACCAACTTGCTTCACTCCGATGATACCCAGGTCATGCTGGATGCACTTGCCAAGATGCAGGGCGCCAGCTTTGCGTGGGAGGATGATGGCAAAGTATTAGTCGTCACAGGAAACGGTGGTAATTTGAAGGCAACGAGCAACGACCTCTATCTTGGAAACGCAGGTACAGCAGCACGCTTCCTGACTTCGGTGACTGCGCTCTGCCAGCCCGTCGAAGGCATCGCATCAACAGTTGTCACTGGTAATGCACGGATGAAGGAGCGCCCTATTGCCCCGCTGGTCAAGTCTCTTCGAACCATGGGTGTTGAGATTGAATACGTGGAAAAGGAGGGCGGCCTTCCATTACGCATCCAGGCGTGTAGCGGATTTGGCTCTGAGTCGTTCACTGGCGAGATTGAGTTGACCGCCAACGTGTCTTCGCAATACGTTTCCTCTATTCTCCTAAGCGCTCCATACTCCAAAAAGCCCGTTACGTTGAGGTTGGTGGGCGGAAAAGTCATTTCGCAGCCTTACATTGACATGACCATTGCAATGATGGCATCATTCGGAGTACAGGTCGAGCGAGCTGCAAGCGACCCCAACACCTATCACATCCCCAACAAACCGTACACCAATCCCTCAGCATATGAAGTTGAGAGTGATGCCAGCTCGGCTACCTACCCACTCGCCATTGCTGCCATAACTGGAACAACTTGCACAGTACCGAACATTGGTTCAGGATCCCTACAAGGTGACGCGCGCTTCGCGATCGAAGTTCTGAGGCCCATGGGATGCAAGGTTGAGCAGTCGAAGACTTCCACAACTGTCACTGGCCCGCCAAGAGGCGAGCTAAAGGCTGTCAAGGAGATTGATATGGAACCCATGACAGACGCTTTCCTCACTGCCTCGGTATTGGCTGCTGTGGCATCATCAAACGGAACTTCGACTACTACACGCATCTACGGTATTGCCAACCAGCGAGTCAAAGAATGCAACCGTATTCAAGCTATGGAAGACGAGCTCGCCAAGTTTGGTGTTACGTGCAGGCAGTTCGACGACGGTATTGAGGTTGATGGAAGAGGATACGAGCTCGACGCGCCAAAGGTTGGCATTCACTGCTACGATGATCACCGTGTCGCAATGAGCTTTGCTGTCCTTGCTCTGGTCGCTCCTGCCCCTGTGCTTATCTTGGAGAAGGATTGCACAGGCAAGACCTGGCCCGGGTACTGGGATTCTTTGAACCAAATCTTCAAAGCCAACTTTGAGGGCGTGGAATTGTCAACTCATTCGCATGGCAGCAAAGCTGCATCAAAAAGCCCAGACAAGTCCATTTTCATTATCGGCATGCGAGGTGCTGGCAAGACTACTGCCGGTGGTTGGGCAGCGCGTACTCTGGGACGACCTCTGATCGATTTGGATACTGCACTCGAGGATCACGTTGGTATGACTATTCCTGAGCTTATCGCCGCAAGAGGCTGGGAAGGCTTCCGTGATGAAGAGCTGCAATTACTGAAGAGGACCGTCAAAGAAAAGCCCACCGGTCATGTGTTCGCTTGCGGAGGCGGCATCGTTGAGAGTCCTGAAGCTCGCGACGTGCTAGTTGATTGGCGCAAGCAAGGTGGTATTGTTTTGCTAGTATCGCGAGATATTACCAAAGTAGTGGAGTTTCTACAGATCGACAAGACCCGCCCAGCATATGTCGAAGACATCATGCCCGTGTGGCTCCGCAGGAAACCGTTCTATGATCAGTGCAGCAACTACCGCTTCCACAGTCAAGCGTTGGAATCGGCTGGTCTTGCCAGTACTCAGACACAGTTTGCTCGCTTCTTGAACACCATCACTGGCAGGAACTCGACGCTCAAGGCTTTGAAGAAGAAAAAACACTCTTTTTTCGTCTGCTTGTCAGCACCTGAGCTACATCCATGCATCCAAACACTACCAGAAATTGTCGTCGGGGCCGATGCTGTTGAACTACGAGTAGACTTACTAGTCGATCCAAACGGCCAGGAAGGGCTACCAACACCCGAATTTGTTATCGAACAATTGACAATACTACGGACGGTTACTACCACTCCCATTATCTTCACCATCAGGACGAAGGCTCAGGGTGGCAAGTTCCCGGACACAGCATACGATGAGGCACGCGCGCTATACGGGACAGCACTTCGACTTGGCTGCGAATTTGTAGACTTGGAGATGACGATGCCAGAAGAGATCCTGCGTGAGGTTTCAGAGGGTCGCGGCTTCACTGAAATCATTGCAAGTCATCACGACCCCAAATCAGAGCTCAACTGGAGTAATGGCTCATGGATGAAGTACTACAATCGTGCGTTACAGTATGGTACTGTCATCAAGCTGGTTGGCGTTGCTCAGTCTATAAAAGACAACTACGCACTTGCAGAGTTTAAGAGCTGGGCAGATACTGCACACCCTGTGCCTCTCATCGCTATCAATATGGGCGAACATGGCAAGCTCAGCAGGATACTCAACGGCTTCCTGACACCTGTCTCGCATCCTCTCCTGCCATCCGCAACAGCGCCTGGTCAGCTCTCAGCTGCCGAGATCCGTCGTGGCCTCTCCCTTATGGGAGAGATCCCCACCAAGAAGTTCTGCATCTTCGGTTCTCCCATTGCCCAATCTCCTAGCCCGCGTCTTCACAACAGGCTCTTCCGCGAGACTGGCCTTCCCCACATCTACGGTCGTTTCGAAACCACCGACGTAAGTTCAGTCCGCGACATCATTCGCGCCCCTGACTTCGGCGGTGCCAGCGTCACCATCCCGCTTAAGCAGGATGTACGCCCTCTCCTAGATGGCGTAGGCCCAGAAGTCGAAGCCATCGGCGCACTCAATACTATTGTTCCCGAGACGTCTATTGACGAAACTACCGGCCAAGAAGTCACACGCCTCATCGGCCGCAACACCGACTACCTGGGCATGATTTTGGTCCTCAAAAACGCCGGCGCGCTCTCCCACTCTGGATCCGCTCTCGTTATCGGCGGCGGTGGAACTAGTCGCGCAGCCATCTATGCGCTGCGCGAGATGGGCTACGGGCCCATCTACCTCCTCGGCCGCAACATATCCAAAATGACCACGCTCAAGGATGACTTCCCTGCAGAGTACAGCCTTCAAGTCATCAGCTCACCAGAAGAAGTCGCATCGTTAGAGTCCACGCCTGCAGTGGCCATTGGTACAATTCCCGCTGATCAGCCCATCGATGCAGCGATCCGCGAGACACTATGTGCCTTATTCGAGAAAGCGAAAAAGGGCGACATGGAAGCTGAGAAATCGGGCGGCCCTGAGCGAATTCTGTTGGAGATGGCATATAAACCCCCTGTCACAGCGCTCATCCAATTAGCACGGGATGCGGGCTGGACAACAGTCAATGGACTCGAGGTGTTGGTCGGACAAGGCATTCATCAGTTTGAGTATTGGACGGGGATTAAGCCACTGTACTCTGTTGCTAGGGTAAGTGTAGTTGAAGCCTGACCGAGTGTAATGACAAGATTGCTAATGATGTGTTTAGGATGCTGTTATGAATGCTAGCGAGTAGACAGCCCTGAGATTGGCAGGATCATGTTGGATTTGCTTCTAGGTTGCAAGATATAGCCTGGGCACTTGGTATAGATCTAGATAGGGCCCCGATGGTCTTTCTTCCAGATCATTCTTAGGGCACATTCGTGTAGGAATTTATGAATCTATCTCTCTATGGACTTGTCTGATTATCTAAGAAGTGAATATACTAATATATTATTACATACTTTTCGTGGTTGTAGTATTTTTTTTACCCCTTTTCTTGTATACTGAGCCTACAATACTATTTTCTAGTTAGTTGTGATTACGAGTGCAGTCATGATATTTACCATAACAACAGCTGCTTCCAGATGCATGCCAAGGTCAGTCAAGGTGAAGAAGATATCACGTGAGAAACTAGTACATTTGCGCATTAGTAACAAGTACCCAGGCCTTTCGATTTACGCCACATCAGTCAACTTGACAACGTACTCAAGAACCTCAAAAACACAACATCCTGCGTCACAGCAAATGTGATGTGCAACTGTCACGTCAGTTTATTCGCGCACTCTAGACATGCTGCATGCCCAACATCTCATTCGCAGGAGCTAAGAAGCGGAAGACACGCCACTCCGGCTACATCTTCAGAATGACGCGGCAAGAACCCGGCGTTACACAACTGGGGCTTGCATCAGGCGGACTCCTATCGTTTGTTGACGAATTACTCCTCCTCATCATCGACAAGATTGATGCCCACGAGACGTTATGCAACCTTGCTGCAACATGCATGCGCTTCCATGGTCTCATCGAGCCCTACATCTGGCGCTCGTTGTTGGTGCTCAAGGGTGATCATGCACGACGGGTCGCAGCAGCACTGGATAGCCGCGCAGATCGTATGGACTTTATCAAAGAATTGTCTATCCGGTATAAAGATGAGTACAGAGATGGCATAGAAGAGTTGAATTACTTTTTGGCGCATATGAGCAAGTTGCGACACCTGACCCTCGAAACCCCATGTCCGAATAACTCAGAGTGGAGGGAGGGCATGTACTTTGACGGATGGTCGCGGATCGACTATACAAATTTGCTGGCTGCGGCTGTGTATCCTAGATTGGACACGCCGCTTACACTGCCTGTATTGCAATCGTGTAAGTGCTGCTGATGTGGACAGCTAAAGGGTGGCTTGCTAATGCGTGGCAGTAACACTGCATGCGCATAATGCTGGAGCTCAAAAGTTTGTGCTTGGGCGCGCAGTATCTATGTTCAGGCACCCGACCTTGCGAAAGATTACTTTGTCTTGCTTGAACTTTGACGGGGAAATCGCTCCAGAAGATCTGCTAGTGACGGGTCGCAAGTCGACACCCTTGGAGTCTTTGACATTGATCGAATGCAATGTCAACGTCTCCTTCTTGAAAATTACCCTCAGCCTACCCAAAGCCCTTAAAGAGCTCTACATTGGTGAGCGACTTTATACATTCGAAGAATGCGAACCCTCCATGGACCCAGCACAACGCACATCGTCTCCTCTATTCCTCACAGCACTGCAACAACAAGCCAACTCTTTGCAGAGGTTAGCGCACATTGGTGGAAGGTTAGCCAACATGACTGTACGCCAGAACGACCCAAACGGCGCCGCGAAGCTTCGGTCCCTGGTCAGCCTCGAGTATCTCGAATTGGGCTTCGAATCACACCTCTACTATTACCTCCGCCAAGACGGCGGTTTCCCTCCCGCTCTCAAAACCCTAAAAATGATCGAAGACGCCATCGCACTGAACGTGCTGCACGGCGGACAAGATCTAGAAAGGAGTTCGGATATTACCACCCGATCCCTCACCTCCCTAGTCACACAACACCTCCCGCTCACACTGAACCCAAACTTCAAACTACAATTAAAGTACCACAACCTTCCCATCTTTCGGCGTCTTGCCCAATCCGAGGCCTCCCCAAGCGAACAAGCCTACCTCCTCAACGGCCTCTTCTTCAACCGCCCCTCCATATACCGCATATCCCGCATCCTACAAACCTTCCACTCTTCCTTCCTGGTCACGCGTGATACCTTTCCTAGCGGCACCGAATACATACCGCCCTTTATGTACGGCGAGGAACCTCCCGTTGAAGAGGTCATGTATGATTCCAACGACTTTTGGCGTTTTAATGGCCTAGACTACAGATTCATCGACGACAAGGAATTGAGGGACGAGATGCGGGCAAAGGGGCAGTTGGTGCGGTGTATCCAGTGTAGCGATCGTGACATTGAGGATTGTATTAATGCGGGCGATGGAAGTCAGTGCAAGAGTTGTCTGAGTAGTGCGAGGAGGTGTGTGTATCGTAGGGATGATGATGGGAGGCTTGTTTCGCCGGTTTGATGGCGAGCAAGGACGCAGGGTGAGGTGCTGCGAGTGAGTTTAGTGGAATTCTGGAATACTTGTGATAGCCGCGCATAGTGTGCGAGCATGCGTAATATCTCTTGACATAGGGGGGTTATGCATGATCTCTCGGTTTGAAGCGACATTTGAGATTCGAGGCATGAGACAAGTCAAAATGTCGTACTCATCTAAAAGGATGATTGCATGATGGCTTCCTTTATAGTTGTAATGTCGAACATAATATGTGAATATTCTTATATAGCAATTGCACTACCTTTGCTCAAGTCTCCGTCAATCTATTTTTATTACATTTTTATTATATTCTTACTATATTTATATTACTTTCTCAGTATAACTATTTTGAATATATTTATAGTATATTCTTTTCTATCACTAGTAGCGGCGAGTTTTACAGTCCCGTCAGCACATTTCTAGGCTTCGCCAGACTCATGCGGGGGAGATAGACTTAGGCGTTTGAGCATTCATCGGATCTTGCTGTTCAACCGGCCATACAACAAGATCCGATGAATGCTCAAACGCCTAAGTAGAGTACATCCTCACCCCAACCTATCAACACCCCATCCTCCCCGCATCCATGCATCAAAACCACACGCACAATTCGGCCCAAGCAGGCCCTAAACAAACCCCCACCCACTCTATCTTGAACCACCCACCCACACACCAACACCCCATGACACTCTCCTGCATCTCCACACCCCTTACCGCCACCCAAGCCCGCGGCGGCTCTCGCCTCGGCAATTCCCCCCCCTCACATCTGCAACCAAGACAAAGACTAATGTAGCGTAACACCTTCTGCACGCACAAAACAACACCAAAAAAGTCTACATGTAACTCTACGTCACCGCCCCCTCTCCACACCCGCATAGCCAAGCCGCAGATCGTTACCCAAAACCCACCATCCGAACCCCGCAAAACGCGCTAGAGGCACGCTACGGGTTTCCCCAGACAAGGGCTTCCGCAGGTCCGAGTCAGGGAGGGTGAACTATAGGAGCGCAAGTCTACTGTGTATGGGGGCGCGTAGGGGGCAGCGTGGAGTAGATGGGGTTAACACTTGGGTCTTTGTGTGACTTGTGAAGTGGGACTGTGACGAGGGGGGGCGCTGGCTCCGGGTTTAGGGCATCTGGTAGCGCGATGCCGAGGAGGTCTTGGGTGCTGGTAAAGTTTTTTTTTTCGATTGATTAAGAAGGGTACGTATGCCCCCCGGATGACTTTTGTCTTTTTGGAAGTTTTTTGGACCAAGGGGCGAATTTCCATTTTGGGGGTGGCGAGCTTTGTTCTTACTTTCGCCTCGGTACTAAAGGTTGTGAATATACTGGATATTTTATCACTCTTAACAACGACGACGACGAGAAAGAGCCTGGATTAGTTGATTGGGCGACTGGTTACTGTTGGAAGAGTAGGTTGATTGTAAGCCATGGCGACTGCGGATATCAAGGCCGCTTCGATGCCCATGGAAAATCCATGTGTTGCGCATCTCATCGAAGCGGAGAAGACGAGTTCGTTGGACAACGAGGTCGAGGCGCAGTATGAGGATGATGAGGCGGAGGCGAATCGCGTGTTGAGGAAGGTGGATGTGAGGCTTGTGCCTATGCTTGCATTGTTGTATCTTGTTGCGTTTATTGATCGGAGCAATAGTGCGTGATCTTTTCCTATCCCCCTCCCCACCAGCTCACATTTTGCAAAGCTAACACGGATTCGTAGTTGGCAATGCGAAGATTGCGGGTATGACCAAGGACCTCAATATGCCTGACAGTACATTACAGTATAACACTGCCGTTACGATATTCTTCGTCCCGTACACCTTATTGGAGGTGCCAAGTAACATTATTCTAAAGATGATGAAGCCGAGTTACTGGATGGCAATTCTACTGCTGAGCTGGGGAACGGTCATGACTTTGATGGGATTGGTGAATAGCTATGGTGGTCTGCTGGCTGGCCGATTCTTTCTGGGTGTCACAGAGGTAAAACAATTTATATCCCCACCAAGTATTTTCCTACAACAGACAGATACTAATACACAAACTCTAGGCCGGCTTCTTCCCTGCCGCAACATTCCTGCTCACATTATGGTATCGCCGTTTCGAACTGCAACGCCGTATGGCTGTCTTCTACGTCGCTGCATCCCTCGCAGGCGCCTTCTCGGGCCTCCTCGCCTATGGCATCGAGAAGCTCGACGGCGTAGCCAATCTCGCCGGATGGCAGTGGATCTTCCTGATTGAGGGACTAATTCCCGTTGCTCTATCCTTTATCATGTGGAAAGTATTGCCAGACAGTCCAGAAACAGCGAAATTCCTCACACCCGCCGAGCGCGGGATTCTCACCCGCAGAATCGCGAATGATTCTGGCTCGGGCCAGGGCAAAGTAACGAACCAGGATAAAATCAAGAAAGAGCATATTTGGGCTGGTCTGTCAGACTGGAAGATTTGGGCTGCTACGGTTGTCTTTTGGGGCAACACTGTTGGTGTTTACGGGTAAGAAGACCACCAGCATTCCACTGAACCACCGAACCATCAATTGGGTCTTGTTTTGCTTTAATATAAAAAACAAGATATCAAGTTACTAATCTAATTAAAAAACTCCAGGTTCACAGCAACTGTACCCTCCGTTATCAACGGGCTCGGCTACTCCAGCGCAAATGCCCAACTCCTCACCATCCCAATCTACGTCTTCGCCGCAATCGTCACTCTCATGTTTGCCTGGGCCTCGGACCTAACCCGCATCCGATCCCCCTACATCATTGCTGGCTACTCCATTGCAGCCTGCGCTTTTATCGCACAGCTCGCGATTCCCAAGCCGCGTTATCCCGGCGTGACATATGGATTTCTCTTCCCCGTCGCCGCCGGCCTCTACTGCCCTTTCACATGCCTCGTATCCTGGATCGGCAACTCGCTGGCGCCATCGTCGAAGCGAGCCGTTGGCATGGCTCTGCTTATCAGTGTGGGCAACATGGGTGGTATCATGGGATCCAATATTTATCTCGCGCGCGAGGCGCCGCAGTATACCACGGGATTTGCGTCTAGTCTGGCAATGTGTGTGGCTGCGATTGCAATGACGTTTGTGCTGAGGTGGGCGTATGCGCGCGAGAACCGGAAGAAGGATGAGATGATTGCGGAGATGGGGGAGGAGGCCATCAGGGCGAGGTATAGTGAGGATGAGTTGGCTATGATGGGGGATAAGAGCCCCTTTTTTAGGTATACGCTGTAGGTTGGGGGATGATGGGTTGTGTTGGGGGTCTAGAGTAGGCTGATTTGTTGATGTGTAATGTATGCTTTGTTGTATTTTCAGGCTTCTACTATGGTTTTGCGGATGAGTAGATTGTGTGCTTGCGTTACTAATGTGGACGAAGAAACCGAGCTGGTAAGCAGCTTGGACGTTGCTGAATAAGTCTTTGATGAGTCGAGGTGAAGATGAGTCTATGAATTTTTCAACAAGAATATCTATGTGGAGCCCTGCAGCGTGAGAGCTCGAGGGTGAAGATGAGGTCGAGGCGAATGGGGCAGGCGCTAGGTTCACTTGTACCCTCCAGAGGTAAGAGCGACCCTGACACCACTTTTCACCTTGCCATCCACAAACCTCACAATGAGACTCGCCGACGTCTTTGTTGTCGTTCTCTTCGCCATCATCGGCCTCGTTGTTGGCGACATTAGTTGTCCAAAGTACGTACTGCTGTCGCACTGAGTGCACAGGCGCGTGACACCCGGTGACGCGACGTTCGAGAAGGCCAGCATGGATATTAACAAAGCCTTCAAGTCATGGTCTCGACAGCTTCTTTTCGCGCAACATCAACATCACCAGTCTTTGTGCTGAGCGAGAGTCTGATATCACCATCACTGGCGTACCGCCACCACCAAAACCTGCACGCCCTATACCTGCACCACCCCCAGCGCGTCCAGACCAAAGGCCAGCAAGCGATGAGCTCTGGAACAAGTGCTCGAACAAGGGCTGTTCGCTGTCGTGGGCAATGCATGCTGAAGACTCGGTCGCAGGCGCCGCCTTCAATCCCAGCCGCAATATGGCCAAATCGCCATACCAGAGTATCACGGACCTGATAGACTGGGGATGGGACACCTTTGCCAATACGAAGATTGATGAATCCTACCAAGATCTCTACGCTACCTGGGGCATTGGATGGGCGCTTGAAGCACTGGGAATCAGTCCGTACGTGACAGACTACGAAGGCGGCAATAACGCGCTATTCATCATAGATCATGAGAGCTATGACGACGAATCAATTTCCGTGGATGACAAGTGGTACTTTATGGATAACAAGTGGTATCGGGCGACAGGCGCCAGTTATTCGTTCACGCTCAATTGGATCGAGGGGGTGATCATTGCTCTGAATCGGCAGAGTCCGAGGTATGCTGCCGAGGAGAGGGAACCAAAGGTGCCGTTGGATATGATGCCAGGCCTCAAACAGTTTTCGGATATTGCGTGGATTGGTACGTGGGAGTTGAGCGAGTCGCGGCGATGATGTACTTACTGATTGTGAGGTACCTAGGATGGGAAAGTGTCACGGAGAAACACAACGCGCCCATCAACAACCTGCGCTACTTCCTCTCTGTTGGCATCGTCAATCTCGACACTAAACAAGTTATTTTGAGGGCCATGAAACAAAAAAGCTGGGGCTTGGGTCACTTCCCAGGCCGTACTTTTGAGCCAACCGACAGCGAGTTTAGCGCACTACTGGGTACGACGAGCTTATGGAACGAATGCGGCAGTATCATGGTCATGCTGACACAGAACAGGCACACCGAATATTCAAGGCTTTGCCTACTTTTTGATCGAGCACAAGGAACAATTGGGCAACATGTTCATCAGCAAGCTGCAGGTCTTCCTCGGTGACACGTCGCACAGGAGTCCATGTATTCTCATGCATGTTTCTCCTCCTAGTTCGACTTCGACTGCGGTGCGGAGAGATAGTGGTGTCGATGGGGTGAGGTCGCATGTGCTTCAGTGGTAGATGTGTACATATCTAGCAACGCGAGGCGAGACAGTAGCGTGGACTGGACATGAAGTAAAGAATGGAATAAGCTAAATAAAGCAGGGGATTGGATCTGGATAGGGGTGTAAAGCGCTTGTTCGTCGTGAGGTCGCTAGTGACTTAGAGACGAATGGCCATGCTCATGCCTCTCAACATCCATGGCCATGGTCTGGCTCGTGGGCACTTCTCCTCTCCAATCTCATGAATGGAAGGTGTGCTTCCAACCATGCTGAAATTTCTCCATTCCATCCCAATAGCCAACTCTCATATCAAAAAATAAAAATAAAAGCAATGCGTGACAAGATTTTGTCCTTTCGTGCCTAGGTAATATTTCCATTCTGTACTCCGCAGTCCCGTACTCGAGCTAACCCGATGCAGTACCGAGGAAGTTGCAAGCTCCTGCACCCTCACATCATCAGTGTCAGAGTAACGGCGGATACCGGAACAGCAAAGCTGCTCGGCCTCAGATGAACATGTCTTGAGCCGACGACGAACTGCAAGCTGTGTTGAAAGTGGATTGTAGCCAATGGCGAGGCTGCCCTGGAATGAGGACGGCGTCGAGCGGGTCCGTCTGCCCTCATGGTGAGGGGACGCAAGCAGACAGGTGCAGGTTAAATATGGCGCATGCCGCGAAGACACGACGAGCCCCGGATCTGTCTTGCTACATACGTTTGCTTACAACTCCCTCGCATTCAGCATCAAGGCTAATGTGGTGCATTGTTTGATGCGCCCACATGCCCGCAGGGGCCTACGTTACGTTGTACGTTACAGGACGTCATGCAGCCATGGACTGCCCCGCGCCCGCGTTGCAGTTGGGAACGACGGCCCATGACGGCGGGCAGGCCAGCCGGACCATGTCAACCATGTCAACCATGTCAGCCATGTAAGCCTTGTAAGCCTTGTAAGCCATGTTTCTTCGCAGCAATATCTGCCGCCGCTTTCCAGCAATCAATGGGCGCGCAGACGAGCCCTCTGCAAAATAACAGCCGCTCCGCCGACTCACCTGCTGCTTGCGGATCCAGACGACGTCCGAGCTTGGGGCTCTTGGGACTCTTTCGACGGCCTTAAAGCGTTTTGCCTGCCTCCTCGGCTTTCGTTACCCCGCTAGCGACTCCCACCAGCAGCTCCCGCCCTCCTAGCTAACCACTCTCTTTGCCGTACTGCGCAATCGGAACCGCGGCCGGTAACTAGCAACACTACCTTCCAATTCTCGTCCAGATCCTCACACCGAGGTTATAGCCCATGTCCACGATGATATCCTCCATGAGGCCGGCCACTTCTGCCTCCGCTGCTATTCGCACCGCATCCTCCCTGACCAGACTTCCTCGACGCCAGACTTGCACCTTTGCGACCCGCTGTCTTGCTTCCCAGACCACTCCTGCGAGATCGGCCCAGTACACCAACACTCGACGAGCCACTGTAGTCCCCGCGCCAGCATCCAGCTTCTCCTCGCACGTGTCACAGCGCACCATGGCATCCACTACGGGCATCAAGAAGATCAAGGTCGTCAATCCCGTTGTGGAACTCGACGGCGATGAGATGACCAGGATCATCTGGCAGGTCATCAAGGACAAGGTATGAATACAAGACTTTTGTAGAATTTTAATTATTATTTTTTTGTTGGAAAATGGGGCTTTCGCTTACAGGCAAAGTTCATCCACCCATACCTCGACATCGACCTCAAGTACTACGATCTTGGCCTAGAATACCGCGACGAAACAAACGACCAAGTCACGCTCGATGCTGCAGAGGCCATCAAGAAGTACTCGGTCGGCGTCAAGTGCGCGACCATCACGCCTGATGAGCAGCGAGTGGAGGAGTTCAAGCTCAAGAAGATGTGGCTGTCGCCCAACGGTACCATCCGTAACCACCTGTATGTTGTGACGAGAGTCCACCAAGCCACGCCGCAGCTAACAGCTCCCCCAGTGGCGGAACCGTCTTCCGCGCGCCCATTGTCATTCCCCGCATTCCCCGCCTGGTGCCCAGCTGGAAACAGCCCATCATCATCGGCCGCCACGCTTTCGGAGACCAATATCGCGCCAAGGATCGCGTCATTCCTGGTGAGGGCACCCTCGAGATGGTCTTCACGCCCAAGGGTGGCAAGCCCGAGGTGATCAAGGTCTACGACTTCCCTGCCGAGGGCGGTGTCGCCCAGACCCAGTACAACACCACCGAGTCGATTTCGGGTTTCGCCCACGCCTCGTTCAAGATGGCGCTGGACAAGAAGCTGCCGCTGTACATGAGCACCAAGAACACAATCTTGAAGGCCTACGACGGAAAGTTCAAGGACGTGTTCCAGGAGATTTACGAGGCGCAATACAAAAAGGACTTCGATGCGGCCGGAATCTGGTACGAGCACCGTTTGATCGACGACATGGTCGCACAGATGATCAAGAGCGAGGGCGGCTACATTATTGCCATGAAGAACTACGATGGAGATGTCCAGTCTGACATTGTTGCCCAAGGTTTCGGATCTCTCGGCCTCATGACCTCCGTACTCATCACCCCCGATGGTAAGACCTTCGAGGCCGAGGCTGCCCACGGAACCGTCACCCGCCATTACCGCGAGCACCAAAAGGGCAACGAGACGTCGACAAACCCCATTGCCTCCATCTATGCATGGTCCCAGGGTCTTGCTAAGCGTGGCGAGCTCGACGGCACACCTGAGCTCGTCGTCTTCGCTGAGCAACTGGAGAAGGCTTGCGTGGATACCGTGGACATTGACGGCATCATGACTAAGGATCTTGCGCTTGCGTGCGGAAAGAAGGACCGAGCCAGCTGGGTCACCACAAACGAGTACCTGGATGCGGTCGAGAGGAGGTTGAAGGCGAGTCTGAAGGAGAAGCTATAGATGTGGACTGTGGACTCGGCTGCATGGAACACATTTTTTTTTTGAATCAGCGGCAAAAGCAAATTTTTAGCATCTGTCGCATGTGCATGCGTTTTGCTTGTTTGTATCCAGAAAGTAAATTTGAAGAAGCTCGTCCCATCTTGATGCACAGACTTGGGTGGAGAACAAATGGCCTGTGCGATATCGAAACCCGAGCTTGGTCGTCAGCAAAGATCAAAGACATAATTGATGTTCCTCCAACGATGCGACAGCTCGTGCACCGTTTTTCCATGTCTCACAGCATCATGCGCGTCGGGTGAATTCTGTGGATCTGTTTGTTACACACGTTGTTCCAAACAACCGTTGAGACTTTTTGATATTGCGGCAGCCTGGTGTACTAATAATCATCGTGTTGGTCAATACCTGGCCCCTAAAGTGGCCTCTAATCGTTGCAGCCCAAGTTGAATCACATGACAGCACCTTTCACTCCCGCCCAAGCACACGGACCCGGTATGTGTGACGCCATTGGTTCGCCCTCTAGGGCGTTCGTCTTTCAAACGGATGAGGTTCCAACAGTATTAAAAGAGAATACTGATCCACATTGCACTCCACCCTCCTCACCCACCAAGCAAGCACGACCTACAACCCCAAAATCCACGCCACTGCATCGGCGCTTCTTGCAAGAAGTCTCAATGTCGCCAGCGTCGCCCGCGACGCCAGCGACACCTCCACGAACTCCAAGTCGCACCCCACGCGACTCTCCCACCAAGGACAGAGAAAGCCCGACCAAAGCTCGCGCAACACCAACAAAGAATCACGGAAGCCCGGCGAGGCTAGAGATAGGCCAGAACGGCTTCTACTTCTCTTGTGAGATCCCGATAAGCAAGGTCGTGCCTAAGAAACAGGCGTCGCCACAGAAGGGCTCTCGCGCCGGGACGCCGACCAGGCGGACCCCAAGCCCGTTGAAGAACGAGACTCCAGTGAAGCGGAACCGCGCTAAGACATTGTTTGGGACGCCGACGGGGAAGACTATTGATTCTGCGAAGGACCAACAAGCGGGTAACCTGGCCACGAGGAGCATTGAAGATGGTAGTCCGGCGTGGAGGTCGAGCAAGATTCATTCCAAGGAAGCAAGAGATTTGATGTCGGTGCCTGTAACGCCACTTCGCATCCCACCCGAGTGTCTGTCTGATGTGACTGAGCAAGATGTTCGCTTCTCGAATGCAGAAGCTCCATCTACTACTACTACCTCCCACCAAGCACAATCGCGGCCCAGCAGCGCCCACTCAGCGAAAGATACACGACCTGAGAATATCGGTCACATGATGGCTAGACTCACCTCCGGAACCTTCAAGACACATGACTGGACACATGCGCATCAAGGCGTTGATCCCATCAAATCTCCAGCACCTACACCGTTGCGAAAGGCATCACTGCAGTTTGGCTCGGTGGCTCCGCCTCCCTTCTTGAAGCTGGATGCGGACGAGTGCACGGTAGCGGTCGATGACCCTACAAAGACTACGGGAAGAGTGTCTCCGGTTCATACACAGGAATCGCGTCAAGTGGTAAAGAAGTACTTCGATGAGAGCAAGCGCGTCAAGAGCCCAGCTATCAAGTGGGGTGGTACATTGGCAGTTCCCAAAATGAGACCCGCTTGCCCCAACGATAGGACCACGAAAGCGTCGCCAGCCGAAGGTGAGAATGAGTTTGGTGGGATGGCGGCGGTACGGCCCTCACCTTACCCTGCGCTACTGTTCCCGGGACCAAGGTCTGAGGCAGAGACGGTTGAAGGCTTGTCATCAAATCGTTCAGAGAAGCATGTGCAGTGGCGAGGTCCCGTCTTCTCTCCAGCCAAATTCAGACATCAACCGTCGAGCTTGCATAGACGTGCTGGGACAGATCCCGAGGTTTATCTCGCAATGAAAAGGGACATGGCTTCGATGGGGGAGAACTTCCGTCGTTCCATCGGATCATCCGTGCTCTCACCATCCAGCCGACTCAACACAAATGAGCTACCGACAATGTCAAATGGCATATTCATGCGTGACCTAGATGCGACGAAGCCAAAAATCACGCCTGAAGCCAAGGCCCGCGGGCGGCTAACGAGGTGGAATTCAGACACGCCAGCTGTGTGTCCAACACGACCAAATGATTTGATGCGGGAGAAGAAGCAACGGGCTGCAACTTTGACTGGTCCTGGTGTACCGATGTGGCACCCTACTCCTAGTACTCCGAATCAAATGCTTCGTCAGAAATTTGCTGCTTCCAAAGATGCGAGCAAAGCTGCCCCTTCCACAGGCAAGGCAGCTACTGTAACAACACCGCAATCCCGTCCTGTCAAGCCAGTGTCAAATAAGCTTTCAAAGGCCCCATTAGTATCAGTTACTACGCCACGTCGTCAACAGAAGATATCTGGACCTACTCTTCCTCCTACGCGTCCGATGATTGGCACACCTGCTAAGAAGCAAACACCCACCCTTCCACTCTCAAAGAGCAAACCCATCCCGCCCGCAACACCTCGTGGCGCAACCAAGCCCAAGGTCTCTCATACGCCAGCGCCCCGCAAGACCCCCATTACCAGACCTCCAGCCTCTGCTCGGAAGTCCAAACCCAAGACCACGCAGCCCTACGATCCCACCAGCGACCCGCGACCCTACGAGGAGAAATTCGCCAGCGCCTCTATAATCGCTGAACGCGTGACCCAATGGCACATCGAGGAGCGAGAGAAGAACACAAACGAGCAAGCCAATATGCAGCCGAGCAAAGCACCCAGCAAAGCACCCAGCAAGTCCGTCATCCCCAATGCAATCCCAGCAGAAGAATCGAAATCCACCACTCCAAACGAATCCTCCACTCCGCCGGGCTCGCCCCCTATCATGCCCCTACGCATCGCCGCTTCTCCCACCAAACTCCCCATCCGCACTGCAACAGCCTATATCTCCGCGCCCCTGTATCAACGCCAAAATCGCGATATCCCTGCGCAAACTCCCCGGAAAGAAATCCCTCGACTTCCAGCACCGCGAACACCACGTCTTGCGACTAAACTCACAGCCCCAACCACAACCACCAAAACCAAAACCACAACCAACACCACGACCACCCCGAACCCGAAACTGAAACCAAAACCGAACCCGAAATCAACACCCCGCATCACAACTCAAGACCGCAACGCCCTGCGCACACCCAGCAAAGCGATCCAGAGCAGCCTTGACAGAGCGATCGATGAGAAGATTAGAGAGGATGCGAGGATGGGGAGGGAGTTTACGACTGCGGGGCAGAGGGTGGGGGAGTTGGTTGGGCGGTTGGGGGGTGGGAAAGTGGGTAGGTAAGGGGAGTAAGGGGAGTAAGGGGAGGGAATAGAGGGCATAGAGGGCATGGATGAGTGAAAGAGGGGCATGGATAGGAAATTTGTGGCTGAATAGATGGATAAAACATATGAGGAGAAAGTATACATTACAAACCCCCCCCCCACCCCCCCACCCCAAAAAAGTTTTTTTCTCATCACTCCAACATAGCAGCATAGGAAGTTAGGCAGAGGAGAGTTATTTTTTTTTCTTTTTTCGGTTCATTTACTAGAGGCACATGATGCCTAATTTCAAAGGTTACAGTTGCTAGGAAACATTAAGGTAGAGGATGGAGATGAGTAGAATAAAAAAAAAGAGACTAGCACTAGCCACTGTGGCTGGACTTGAATACACTGGGGGGGGGGGGGGAAGTTTTATTAGCGTGTCGTGTCTGTGTCTGTGTCTGTATCTGTGTATTTGGGATGTTGGATCATGTCTCTCTCTCTCTCTCTCTTTCTCTCTTGATCGTGTGAAAGGAATGTTTTCAATCTTTTGTTTTTGGCGCTTGAGGTTTGGGTGATAGGGTGGCTTGATTAGAATTTAAGAAAAAATTTGTGGATTGTTTTGTAGTTTGTATAGAGTTTTTATGGTGGGTCTGGGGACTAGTTGGTTAAGAGTGGTGTAGTGCAGACTAAGGAGTGGATTGGATTGCATCATTGGGTGTGTAATGTTGAATTATCTTTCTTTGCGGAAATTTGCGGAAATTTCCCTACTCATCTCTTTTTAAATCTCGCAGTATTAATATACATTTATTGGAAAAGTCTAGTGTAATCTAGAATTAATTAGATTAGAAGAATAATTACTATTTCAACTATAATTCACCACCCTACAGTAATCAGCATGGCCCCTTAACACAAAGAGGGCACAAACGCATCCCATACGCACGTTGTCCAACCCACTCATCCCTATTCCTCCCACCGCACAACCCCCCTACCTTTCGCACATGAAAGCGCGGTTAACACCCAACACCCCCTAACCCGTGACACACGTCGCCATCCAATCACCGCAATACGAGTCTGTGGCGTCTTCATCCATTGCCATCGCGCGTTCACGCATCAACACGAGCTGTCAAGCTATTTCAGTCGACGCTACAAGGCTGCTCGCTAAGTTAGTGAGTTACCGTATTCAGCCCTGTGGCTGCTTAGCCTATGGTAGTTACCAGACTTAGAGTACGCGGAGCCAGACACAGAGTCACGTGGCACACCACTGAACGATGGCTTGGACGAAGCAATTGCGAGCGCCGCTTTCATCCGTTGGGTAGGTCTGTCACGTTGACCAACGGCAACATACGATGTGGGTGGCGTCTGAGGTGTGTCTAGGCCCATAAGTTCTTAGTCACCGTATTCGCTACACATAGAGGTACGAAACGTGGTTGTGAAAACGCCAAAGCGAGCAAATATACGCTAAATAACTTGGAAGAGAGGCCTAAGAGATGTCCGTAAAGGCGTGCGTATCCGGGCTTGCCTTACTAATTGAGGTCTTTAATCCTACTCTAGTAGTCCGAAACGATTCTAGAGGTTTTTTGCAGTCCCCGAGGAAAGCATACGCTAGTCCTGTTTAGGGTTTGAAACCTCTACCTACTAACCAGATCGGGGAGTGACATTTACACTAGCCGCCATGGGACTGTTTTGAAATGTATCGATAACATCTGGAATCAATCTAGCAAAACGGTCGGGCTTGGGGACTGCCTCGTTGGAACAGTGGCTTAATGGAACCTCGTGTTGTAGTTGCGCAAGAGTAAACTCCGTCGTATTCGGCTTTTGTCGCAACAACTCACTCCTTAGCTATCGTTAGGTAGCTCACGCCTCGTCGTGGCGGAAGACGAGCCGGCGCTGTTTCTTACGATTGAGTTTCTAGATGGATACCGCTATTCTAGCGACCTGTGCAGAAGGGTGAAGTGGATATCGATACTTGTGGCTTTGGCATCTGTGGTACTTAAGTTCCGCATGCCATGAGACGATCTGGACCCCCTTGTCCTGGCAAGGAATTTTGGTAGTTGTTTTCTTCTCTTTTTTTTCCAATCTACAATGATCGGTTCTAATTATTTATCCCTTCTTACACTCTTTGCGGGCGCGGCGAAAGCCCAGTTCACTCATTGTCCCACGGCAGAGGAGCTTACTAGTACTGCAGATGGCTCCATCTATGCCATCTGTCAGCAGACAGATTATCAGGGTGAAACTGTCAAGCTGATCCACTCCGTTGCTACCCTCTTCGACTGCGTTGCAGCTTGCAACAAAGACGGAAAATGCACCAGGGCCGTCTACAACAAGGCTAGCTTCCAATGCCATCTCAAGGCCGCAAGTGGGTTGAACTGGTCGTCTAGCACGGTGTATACTTCGGTTAGATTTGCCTCGAAGCCAAAAACGGGATCCACGATCAGGACTTGTCCGACTGCTGAAACGAATGTTACTATGCCGAATGGCGCGATCCTGGCTACATGTCCCAACACCGACTACCAAGGCAACACGCTCAAAGATATTTGGAACATCAAATCTGCCTCCGACTGTGCCACTGCTTGTGGTAATACTGCTGGTTGCGTGCGAGCTGTTTACAAAAGTGCGGCCTCGGTGTGCTACCTAAAGGACAGACCACGAGTTCTCAGATGGATCTACAACCCCGGGTTCACCTCTGTGCGTACCATCTCGAATGCCCCGGTTGCCAGCAGTGCTTCTATTTCTGTCGCAAAGTCTTCCACTGTCATAGTGATACCCTCGTCCTCAAGTGCGCCTGCACCTTCCGCCTCGACTCTACCGGATGGTACAAGGCTGACGAGCTGCCCCGCCGGTCTTGCGAATGTCACAACTGCTAATGGATTGACTTTTGCAACATGCCAATCTGCAGACTTCAATGCCGACAGTATTGAGATACTCAGTCAAGTCACATCGGTCAAGGCGTGCGCTGAGGCTTGTAGCACGAGGAAGGATTGCGTTCACGCCAGCTTCGATACTAAAGACAATGTGTGCCACATCAAGGGAAAGCTCACATCGCCAATCTGGATGGTTAATAAAGTGTTCTGGTCTCTACAACTAGCCAGTGCTGGATCAGTTCCCTCAGCCTCATCGGCATCGACAGCTTCATCAACCTCAACAGCCTCATCGGCCTCAGTAGCACCATCAACATCTGCGAGCCCAATTGCAAACACAAACAAAGGCCGTTGGTCAGCAGTCATACAATTCCCCATTATCCCCGTCGCTGCCTACGTTGTGCCCGCCGACCCAGCACCAGCCAGACTGCTTGTCTTCTCATCCTACGGTGCCCGAGCCTTCGGCGGACCAACTGGCATCACTCAATTCGCAGACTACAACTTCAACACGGGCGCCGTCTCCCAACGCACCATCACAAACACAAGACACGACATGTTCTGTCCCGGCATCTCGCTCATCGACGGCGGCAAAATCGTCATCACTGGCGGTAGCAACGCAGAAGCCGTCAGCATCTACGATCCAGCCACCAACCAATTCACACGTGCTGCCGACATGCAAATCGCCCGTGGCTACCAGACATCCACCACACTGTCCGACGGCCGCATCTTCACCATTGGCGGCAGCTATTCCGGAGGCATCAGCAACAAAAGGGGCGAAGTGTACGACCCCGCCGCAAACAAATGGACACTTCTCCCTGGCGCAGACTCGGTCCCCCTCTTGACCACCGACCACGAAGGCGCCTGGCGAACAGACAACCACGCCTGGCTCTACAGCTGGCGCAACGGCACCGTCTTCCAAGCCGGCCCCAGCAAAGCAATGAACTGGTACTCCACCAGCGGCTCCGGCTCCGTAACCCCAGCCGGCACGCGCACAGGCGCCATGGACCAAATGTGCGCCGTCAACGTAATGTACGATGCCGGCAAGATTCTCTCCGCAGGCGGAAGTCAAGACTACAGCAACAGCCCCGCCACCACAATGACCCACCGCATCACCATCACCGACCCGGGCGTCCCCGCAACCGTCGAAGTGCTGGCAGACATGCATTTCGCAAGGGGCTTCGCAAACGCCGTTGTCCTGCCCAGCGGCCAGGTCCTCGTCACAGGCGGACAAACGCGCACAATCGTCTTCACGGATATCGACTCCGTGCTTGTGCCTGAACTCTGGGACCCTAAAACTGAAACCTGGACACAACTTGCGCCTGCTGCTGTGCCGAGGAATTACCACAGCGTCAGTCTCTTGCTGCCCGATGGCACGGTGTTTGTGGGAGGCGGCGGCATGTGTCCTGCGGCGCAAGGCGATAATCTCGCGTGGTGTGATCGCGCGAAAGATCATTTCGATGGTGAGATCTTCTCGCCGCCGTATTTGTTTGCGGCAGATGGGGAGTTGGCTGTTCGGCCGGTTGTCGAGAGCGTTTCGGCGGCCAGGGTTGTGGTTGGCGCGACGATCAAGGTGGTGCTGAAGGATGGGCTGCAGGATGCTTCGTTTGCGCTTGTGAGGATGGGGAGCGCGACGCATAGTATTAATTCGGATCAGAGACGGTTGCCGTTGGGCGATGTGCAGGGCGATGGTAAGGGGTCGTATACCATCCGGTTGCCGAATGATTCTGGGGTCATGATTCCCGGGTCCTGGTATCTGTTTGCCATGTCCAAGGAGGGAGTGCCGAGTTTGGCCAGAACTTTAAGTGTCAGTGTGTGAGGAGGTTTTATGCGGTAAATGTACTGGCTTTCATAGTTAATGTTTTAGTATAGTTATATGTGACTTTAATAGTTAATGTTTTAGTATAGATGTACCTTCTTACCAAGAGTTAGATACCATATCGTTGGCGTTCGTAGATTGCCTGAGCGGGAGACAACGAAGGTTCGCTGGAACCTGTCTACATGGCAACACATTCCATACCCTGACTCTTCGCTCCTTTCTCCGTCGTAGTCTTTGCACATGTCCTCGCCACATCCTCCAAAACCTGTCTGCACAGCTCTCCTGTAAGTGCACTACACTCTGCGTAATGATCACACAGCATCCTCTGCGCAGCCTGCAGTCCCTCATGTGGCATGACGCTCTCCCCCTTACCCATCTTCTTCCCTTCTTTCCTGCCTTCCCCCCTCCCCACCCCATCCATCGCGGCCCCTTGTTTCCCATTGCCGCCCTCGACCTCCCCCACCGTCCACTGCCTCCGCAAGTCCCTCTTCAGCCCCAGAACCATGACCGGTAAATTCTCGTCGTAGTTGAAATGCTCATTTACAACCGGAAGCCAGCGCGTGCTCAGGCTCTCGAGTGATGCGCGCGACGCGATGGAGTAGCAGAGTATCACAAACTGTGGACGCAAGAGGATATACGAGGTTGGCGAAGAGGTGTCATAGAAATTCAAGCGGTAGGGGCGGCCGTAGAGGGTTATGTCAAAGGTGAAGGGCTGGGAGGAGTCGTGGAGCGTGGGGAGAGTGTAGGGAGGTGGAGGGTCGGAGGGGAGGGATGTGGTGGAGGAGGTGGTGGGGGAAGGGGTAATGCCTAAGCTCAGGCGGCTGCGGTGGGTCAGCCTGTGGTATGTAGGGTACATGTAAAGTGGAGCAAAGTTATGATGTTGGGGATAGAGGTTGGAGGATGTATGATTGGGAGACTTACGATAAGAACAGTGACTTTCCGACCTCGGCATCGCCCAGGAGGAGGACTGTAATCTCTGGGATCTCTGGCGGGACAGAAGCATAGTCCATTGTTGCGAATTGTGTGCCTGGGAGGCGTTGTTTGTATTCAAGGCGGCTTCATGGTGAACGTGGTGGTCGTGAGAGGATGTGTCGCCGGCTCGGCGTGGAGGTCTACGGTTCGGCACCTAATCGGCTGTTATCTAATCTTAGCTTGTCATCCAACCAGATCTGGGATGTTCCGACTTCATCTTTCGTCCCATGTGCGAAAAGACCATTGCTACCGACGCTTGACCAATGATCAGATGATATGCACCCTTAAAGTCCCATTGCTTCCATTGCTATATTACAAGAAGTCTAACCCAACGAGAAGACTTCGACCTACACGCGGCTAGGATTGTCATTACCGTTGTGGTCAGCACCACCAATATTCAATGCAGAGAATGAACTCATGGCAGTCGTATTCAATAGACAGCGGCCCAGGAGCAGAGTGAATACCGTCGGTAAGCTCATTGCATGATTGCGACAAGGTTAATACTTGGTATGTCACTAAGAAACTACTATCGTGACAAGCAATGATCGGTATGACGTCAAAATTCAGAGCTTATCCAGTGATACCATACATGAGCTCGACGAGTAATGCATAATCCAGTAAATCTGAATCGGAACCTGCAGCTCGCCATGCTTACAACTGGAGTAGTCCAGCATATCTACAAAGTTGTGCGATGCTCCTAAGGTCCACAGTTACCACGGCGGAGACCTGAGTACGCAAGGCCACTAGCGTTTTCTACTGCACGCGAACGCGTCCCAGACCGAAAACGTCAACGTCAAAATTTCTGACCACCAAATGCATCTATCCGATTCGTGCTTCGATGTTCACGGTGCATCTAGACTCTGTCCTGAAATTGTTGCACCGAATCGTCCGTACCAAGATTCACAATTACCCGTATGGCGAATCACGCCAAACTTGAGTAATTCGAGAATTGCTCTCGCCAAGGACGCCCTAATGGCTCCCAACCCCATCAACCAGGATTGCGGATTCGAATTGCAGCGGATTGCAGGGTAGGCACGTTACCTTTGTACTGTACTGCTCGGCAGCAGAAGCTAACGGGTTGTTATCGCAACCGTGAGAGCGGGCCAAGGGTTTTGGTGTCTTGGTAGTCCTGCCAGCTGCCTCATTGAATTTAGCTCCATTTCCACGCAACAGTTTTGGCACGAAATGCCTACCTAGTGGTATGATTCGAGCTCTAATCATCCGTATATATAACAGGGACCATGACAAGTCTCACCCCGCAACGACTTGCCTCTCCCCCTCGTTGCAACTGCTCAATTCCACTTCGTCATGAAGGTTTCCACACTCCTCGGCCTTGCCGGAACTGCGATCGCCTCGGATGTTCTCAATGTCGCCTTTTATGCCAAAGAAAAGAGCCACCTGTACAACTTCATCTCAGCCAACAGCGAAATTGACTATGGCTGCCGTCCTGTTGTCATGGCTGCTGAAGGAGAGCACAAGCTCCACGCGGTCATTTCGGAAGAATACTACGACCACTTCAAGAGGAGCTTGGACCCTGAGATTGTACGCGTAGAAAATCTACATAACTTGAACAAGCGCCAGGCTGCTACCGCACCAATTGGAAAAGGTGACCGATTCAAAGGTGGAAAGGTCGCACCTCGAGGCTTGGGTTCGAGGGATCCCAGCGAATATGCTGCGATTATGGAGGCCGGTATTCTCAACGCAGATGAAGTAAACGCGGCTATGAAGGGCCTTGAGAAAGAGTATGGGATGCCCTTATTCAATGCCCCACACAAGACCTATGAGGGTGCTACAGTCCTTGGTGGTGTTGCCAACAAGGCCGAGAAGATGAAAAAGGACAAGCAGCATATTTACTTCATCAGCGGTATCCACGCCAGAGAGCGAGGCGGTCCTGATAATCTCGTCTACTTCATCTCTGATCTGCTTTACGCGAATAAACACCGCAAGGGCCTTACCTACGGTAACAAGACATACTCCAACAGCGATGTCAAGACTGCCCTCAGCGCTGGAATTGTATTCATTCCAATGACCAACCCCGATGGTGTTCGCCACGACCAAGCCAACAGCAATCTGTGGCGCAAGAACCGCAACCCAGCTAGCTCCACACCCGGTGTTCCCCTGAGTGTTGGTGTTGATCTCAACCGCAACTTCGACTTCTTGTGGGACTTCCCCAAGCACTTCAACTCAACGGTTGCTCCTGCTTCCACCAATGCTTCCTCTCAGGCATTCTACGGTACCGCGCCCTTCTCAGAGCCTGAAAGCAAGAACGTCGCCTCCATCTACGACCAATTCCCCAACATCAGATGGTACATGGATGTCCATTCCGCTGCCGGAAGCCTCCTGTATTCATGGGGTGACGATATCAATCAGTCCAACGATCCCAAGCAGAACCTCAACAACCCTGATTTCGATGGCATACGCGGTGTCGTCGAGGATAATGTATACAGGGAGTACATTGACCAAGTCGACTCGGACAAGATCCGCCTACAAGCCAACCGCACAACTGACGCCATGGTCGCAGCCGGTGGACGGGACTATGTTCCGATTCAGGCCGTCGGTTTGTACCCTACGTCTGGAGCCACAGATGACTATGCGTTCAGTAGGTGGCACACTAACAAGGAAGTCAACAAGGTGTATGGATACACACTTGAGTTTGGATATGCTACGAACTTTTACCCGACGAGCGAGGAGTACATCCAGAACATCATTGACACGAATGCTGGATTCATGGAGTTTATCCTCACAGCTGTTGAGATTGGCCTCAAGGGTTGAGTCTCTCATAGCACTGATGTGATTACGAAGAATGAAACGTCGGAGCCACGAAGTGGAACCTTTAGCTGCTAATATACTGTATAATACAAGGCGAATTTTAAGCACTCCGTTTGCTTCTACACATGAGTCCGTTTAACACCAAGCTGAGCTCATGTTTGCCACCTGGCGTCAAGCTGCCGTCTGAAATTTGTATTGGCGTTATCCCAAGGCAAACGCTCAGAACACGGGGACTATCAATGTCCACATGCATCAACATGCGTCAAGATGTCCGCCTGCCTTTTTAACATACATATTACCCCCAATAATGCTCCGTCAATTCTCTTCGACGCTATCGCCACCCTGAGCCAGAGGCGTGGTAGCCCTATCTTCACCAGCGATACTCTTCTCCTGGGCATCAAGTCTAATGACTCTAGACACAACCTGACCCTCCTCCTTAGCATTGACTTCCATATATATCCAAGCTCGCCCAACTCCGTCAATTCCACACGTCCTCCCACTCTTCCTCTTCATCATCAGACACACACTCCACATTTCTTTGCTCGGCCTCTTCGCAATCCACCCCCACTCCACACTCCGTACCCTCAGCATTACTCCCCTTTGGGAGGATCCTAGCCTGCTCGCCCTTGCACCGCAAATAATCCCTATAATCCCGCCCAAACCCCTTCCAGCTCAACCCAACCCTCCACTTCGGACGCCGCGCCTTGCTCAACGCAGCCCACCACCCCCAATGCTCCCCCCTATCCCCCCTCCTAGACCTCCCCTTCCCCTCCCCCTTCTCCAAATACGCCACACAATGAAACAGCAGCCCGCCATTCCGCACCCTCTTCTTCACGCCCTGCCCATCCCCCCGCGGCGCAATCTCCAACGCCCCCAAGATGCGCGGATCCACCGGGCCCGAAAAACACAACCACTCCACTCTATCCAGTCCATCGCCCCCAGGAGCAGCCCCAGTCCGGAATCCCAGCGCTGATCCGTCGGCGTAGAATATAGATGGCAGATACACGACTTCTGTGCATCCACGCGGTGTTTCGTCGCCCTCTGGGATGGGCTGGTTGTGCAGCGGGTCGGCGCTGAAGAGCGTGGTGATGTAGCCGTGTATGGTACGGGTGAGGAGGCGTTGGAAGAGGGGGAGGGGGAGGTGCCGGGATGCGTAGTGGAAGATTTGGATTGTGTGGTGGTAGTTTGCGTATCTGCGTTGGAGAAGTTTAGAGGTGCCTTTTATGCAGCGGGGGATGTAAGATGTACGGTTTGCTTGGTCTAGGCTTGCGAGTAAGAGTGTTGCTGGCAGGGTTTGTCGTGTTGGTTGTTTCTTTGGGGGTACTGGGGGTGAGGATGGGGGGCGAGGTGTTGGCTTCGCTAGGGCGGTTTGGAGTGTGGTTGTCGGTGTGGGGGTTGGTATGGCTGGACATGACTTGGATGAGATGGCTGATAGATGACTTAGATAAGGTGGTTGACAGATTGCTTGGATGAGGTGGTTGATATATGGCTTGTCGTGGATTTATAATAGAGCGGTGGAGGCATGGCGCATATATTTAGGTATAAATATAGAACGTACGAAGGCTCGAGACTGTCACGGTGAATATGACGCCTGGTGTAGATGATCCGTGCACGGGAGATTGATGCGACGTCTGAGCGGCTTGGCCTAACACACATGTTCACGGTGATGTGAAGGTAGTGCCAAAAATGGTGTAGTACTAGCTTTGCAGTTGACGACTACGTTAGCCTTCGCCAACCTCGACGCGCCCATGTATGTGCGGTGGCTTATCCCTTTTGTTCTCTACTACCCAGCTCACTGTTAGTTCCCAATCGGCATCCAACTCTTCTTCACCGAGAGACACTGGATACTCCTCTTCATCGTGGCCTTTTTTGGTTTGTCTCAAGTAAATAGTCGTTTCTGCGCGTTCAAACGTGCGCTTCCGCTGAAGAGCATGCTTTTGAAAAGTTTGGAAAAAAGCGTCGCCAGATGCGCAAAGATCTAGCCACATTTGAATTGGAGTTAACCCCCAGTCGAGGGAGAGCCTGATCCGGCCGATGGCTACGTTGGGATCACTAGTCTGATGTGTCGAAGCTGCGAGCACAGCGGGCGATCGGGCAGGACTTGAAGTGTCGATTTGTACTGCTGGACGCGAGGGGTGTACCGCGGTTGGAGATGACTGCTGAGGAGGCTTGGACTGGTTGAAAATTGGCTGCAAAAACTGTGGGAGTTGTTGATGATGTTGGGCTGACTGATGTTGCACGGTTGTGGTGCTAGAGTCGTCGCCCGTCACACATGTGTCTGAACGATGCCAGGACGCCGCAGGTGGTGCCTGTGCATAACTAGGTACATTACCTGAGCTCCCCCTAGAGACATGACCATAATTTCGCGATGTTTGTAGAGCAGCGTTGGGCATTAAGCCTAGGCAATGCGCACGTCATATCAGCCCAAGGAACCGACATGACCTCTGCAAGAGGGTGTATACACACCTGTTGAAGGTTCCCCGGTTTCCTTTTCACCAAGTAGAACATCTATATCTAGCAAGTCGCTAGCAACGACCATGAAAGTGGTTTTGTGTGTCATATCAGAACCAGGTCGAAACCAGGTCAGCTCAATGGAAAATGATATGGATACTTGTGCAAAGATACCAGGCGCCGCAGACCTCGATATGGGTATTTGCCTCGTATCTGTTTCTGTAAGTCTATCGGTAAGGTTCTGCCTCTCAACCACAGCCATTCGAATTACGCTATGCGGTATCGGCGCATGCCTCACACGTACCGTCTCCTCTTCGACACCAGTCCCTGTATCGGTCACTAATGTTATGTACAGCCTTGGAGTGGATTCGCCTTTTGAAGAGGTACGTGAGGCTTGAGATGCTGATCCTGGAGGACTGAGAGGGCTGCCATATGGTGGTTGTGCTGCGCCGAATGAAGGGCGATGCGAGGGCTTCTGGCGTAACGGAGGGCAATCGTGGTAAGGAGAATCAATCGATGATGTTGGGAATGTTCCTGTTTGGTGGCTCGAGTGCTCGTAACCCCATGGTCCTCTGTGCGGGTGGTAGAGATCGGCATTGATTTCTCCTTGAACTGTTGAGTCGTTCTCATAATATCTCACGAGATGATCAAACGCTTTGTCTGGGTATCGTAAAATGAAATCATGTACTGTCATGCGCGCGCTTATGTGTACGTGATTCATAATGCACAGCTGAACCAGAAGCCTGTAGATCTGGGCCCGGGCCCGCGTAGTACCAGCAGGTCGCCGCGGAGGGATGCGCTAGTCCGGGCGGGGTTTCTGGATGCGCATGTTTGCGTTGTGGATGTGAGGAACCTTCAATCCTCGAGGCGCGGTGCGTGCAGACAGTCTTTGGCTCATTGATCCTTGATGGCCGGCGACAAGGCAGAACCTGAAGGGGGCTATGTGGAAGGCACATGCATACTACCAGGGCGGCATCTGGGATGTTGCTTCGCTTATCCATCCGCTTCGAGGTCACCGGTCCGGCAAATGTCTCAGAGTCATCAACATGTCATGTGATAGCTTACATCCCATACCTGGTCATGAAAACAACTCGAAGCCTAGCCGTGGTCCTTCCACCCCTTGCGATGCACCTGGGGCAGCCACATCACCAGGGTGGCGGCTTCGAATGCTTTCCCAGTCTGCCGTACCAGATCTTTTCTTCTACAGCCCCATCACTATCCCCCATTTGCCTTTCATCGTAGGCAGCGACGATCACTCACGACTGGCCTCGTCAGAGGATAGATATCAAGTAGTCTCTACAACCACTATCACCAATGTCTTCTTCAGGCCACTCCAATTACTCCTCACTGAGAAAGGAAATGACGTCGAAGGAAAAGATTGTAAGCAGAAACCTTGCCAGCGGCAACTCTCTTCAAATCAATGGGGATGCAGTTGATCAGATATGGAACTTTCAAGTGTAAGATTGCTCCTTCAAGTCGCATTGTACCCAGATCTAATCTGGCCAAGGGAGAATATGTTCATCAACTATCGTATCAAGCCCGCCACAGATGCTCCTTCGTCCAGGCTTAATTCAGCATGTTCACCTGAATCCGCGCCAGAGAAGGCTACAGTTAGTAGCAGTCGCAAGAAGTATGAAAAGGCCAGCAAGCTAAGTCCAGTATGATTGCTTGAACCTTAGACTTTCGGACTTAAGCTGATCGTCCAGGCTACCGATCTGAGGTTACAAACGATACCAGCGCAGAGCGTGGTCCTCTACCCCAGACTCAGCGATACACGTGAAGTCGTTCGCGCAATTTTTCGCCCTTCTATCCTCGAGAATTTCATCACGCGTAGGATAGTGCGACGTCTCAAGCTTGAGATCGATGGTCGTTCTCCAACTGCGAAGACTCTCATTTGGGGTGAGACAGATGTTCCGCCCATCACAACCTTCGTTGATCTCGCTTGTTCCGCGGAAAAAAGCAGCGAGCGCGTCATGTGCCGGTTCTACGTCGCCCGTCGCTGCCCGTTCGATGTGCTGTTCGGCTCGGAATCCATGCGCTTCATAATCCACGGAGTAGGATAGCAGACGGAAAGTGGCGCTTTCATTTGCGTAAGAAGACTGAAGAATAACAAGCCTTTGAGGGGTGGTTCTTATTCATGAGTGGTCACAGGCTCAGCCGTGAAGCATGTTGGTCAATTTACAGATGATCGTTATTGGCCAACACCATGCGAACATGCTGATGTGCGTCAACTGCTGCAGGTTGCTTCGCGACAACACATCAGTGGTCGCAATCATCCAATAATTTATGCAAGCTGCGCGTCCGTTACTGGATCAGCTGCAAACTGTCCTGCCGCTGTACTGCGCCCTGTTGAGGGCGTCAGATGGGTTCAGCTCAAAGATAAGAATCACCATGCGCCGCAGATTGCCAGTTTGCAGGACGCCTTGCATTCCATCGTATTCGATTCAACCCACTAAAGTTTGAAACATGGTACGTTTGATGGCCTCTTGAGTGTATAATGGGCTGACCAATCTGATAGGCTGAAGCTCTCGTGTTCCTTGCCGCAGTCCAAGCGACCACCCAACTGGTTGAGCAAGCCTTTCGTATACTCGAACGTCTTCGTAAGGCACATAAGCGCCAGAAAGCTCTAGTTGATGTTTTGGAACGTCATGAGAGTGAACTCAAAAGTGTCAAGGCCATCATTGGCATTCTCGATGACGAAAAAGAACTACAAACGGCTAGTGTTGCCTCAGAACTGGTCAGACTCAAAGACGTCCAGTGGAAGCTCTCCGAGTTGCTTGATGGACTTGATCCTAAACCTAAGGGAAAGGTTGACCAGTTCACACATCAGCTCACGCATGGGTCTTCAGACGAGAAGAAGCTCGGCGTGGTGATGAGTGAGTTATCCCAGGTCAAGACGGCTCTCCTGGTGCGCATTCAGATATCCAATGTGGGCATCTTCAAGACCATGGAGAAGCAGCTCGTGGCCAATGCGGAAGTCATCGAGCGTATTGATCTCTTTCTCCGGGAAGAAGTGGGCAACTGCGAGGGACTTCGAATTGCGAAGCTACTTCGAGGCCGGCGTCCATCGAGTGAGTACCCAGCAGGCCCATCAAACATTGACGATAATGTGTTAACAACATCAGACGACGGTACCATACCTTTGACTCGTGCCGATCTGAAATCCTTGACCGGGGAAGATGGCGGCGACGATAGTGGTAGCGAAACGCTCGTCGACGACGGGGAGTTCCCTTCACGAGGCATCCCTGTCAAAACAGAGCGCATCATCTTGCGGAACTCAGCACGGCACCAAGCCCTACAGATCAATGCTGCTCTTGAAGAGGACATCTGGAAGGACATCAGCCGTTTGGTAATAAGGGACAACGTCGCTGAAGATCAAGCTGTGCAAGTCAACCACGGCATGACGCTGGGAGTCACGAGGTATCTCTTGGCCGAGCAAAGTAGGAGGATTACGGAGTCGTCCAAAATTCCGGAAAGAAAGCGTCACGATAGCGTACACGAGCTCTAAAAAAATGCTGCTTTTCGATAGTCTCTATAGTGTTACTCACACTCATGATACATGCTTTTCTGGTTAAAGGCAGATCAATATACAGCGTATAAATATCGAGAATTCCAACTTCCTTAAAACTTTTAATGTTAAATTCGCAATAACAACACACCGCCTATCACGCTCCCCATTCCTATGAGTACATCACCGTCATTCCAGATTGCTGAATGTCACTGACAATATGATTGAGTGGGGCATACCGCAGTTGCACGAGCAAATTGGACTACCAGCTTTTTGCCACATCCAAACTAGTAATTTCGACATGCATGCGCGTATCTGCAGTCACATTCCAGATTACTGCATATTTTACCAACTATCAATACCAACTATCAAGCCTACTCAATGCAACCATCTCTACATATGAACACTATGTATTCAGACATTTTGGTATACGCATCGCACGATATTTTGTCCCTTCGGCCCTATGGGCTATGCTCACGCAACAATCCACCAATTATTCTGTCGTTACCGATGTATTACACGTTAGTGTCGATATTTTCAAGCTCATTATTTAGTCTCCCTAGTCGTCTAAATAATAGAGGAGAATAATCGAGTAGACTAGTACCATATCGTTAACTATTAAATCCTTAACGTCTCTTACAATAATTTATAGGTTCTTGTTTTAGACAAGTACGTTCTATTTTATAAGTAAGTTCTAGTGTATAAAAAAGTTCTATATTATAAGTAAGTTTTAGTTTATAAGTATATTCTACTGTATAGTTAAGTTCTTGTTTATAAGTATCTTTTAATATATAAGTAACGTCTACTTCAAAGGTATAAGGGTATTGGATACCTAAGGGCTATTAGTGTATAGTTATTAGATAACTTAAGCGATAAGCTAGTTAGATATAGACTATAGAGGTTTATTCCTATTGTACCTCTAACAGAATATAAGTAACCAAGGGACCCTAAATATTACTATAGTAAACTTAACACTCGCAAAAGGTTAGATGCTTTAGACTATAAGTAACATCCCAGTCGTTGTTCTTGCAGACAGCGCATAATTAAATCTTGCCACCGTTAGTAACCTTGTAAGTTTCATCGATTTCCTACAATACTCAACAAGACCGATACAGTGCCCGAGGAAATTAATTCGCGAGTGAATATTATCGCGAATAGATACCACCGCACCTAGTAGTATAGCCTACTACAATGGCATAAGCTCGAGGGTTTACAAAGCCAAATCTTACGCCAAGTCTTCCCAGTAAAACATGATCCAGTGTTCGCTCTTTGCCAGTGTCGCCTTATTATGTGGATATCATGAGACTGTCTTTGGTGACTATCAACGCCAAAGGTGGGAGGTTGATTAGGTGCCGTTGACTTGGAAGATGTACGAGGAAGTGTATGTCGTAGAGATAGTGCATGATCCGCATATTAGAGATGACACCACATTAATATGATACAAAAGCTTATTAAGTTGCTACTAGATAGACGCTAGACTTGTAGGATGCCGCATGTGCTAATTTGGTGGAGAGTTTTTAGCTTTAACCGCAAAAAAAAATTCTCCGGCTTCTTTTTAGTTCACTTCTTGTAACGCTACGTAGAATAAGCTATGCGTTGTATGGGTTTATTTTTTAGTAGACCTTTATGCATTAGAAGATATTAAGAACATAGAAAAAACTTATAACAGAAAGAGTGCTTGTAAGCTAGAAAGCACTTATTAGAGAAAGGCTACTTATAAACTAGAAGATAATTATAGCCTAGGACGTAGTTATAACTTAGAAGATGTGTATAACCTAGGGGATCGTTATAATTTAGAAGATTGTTTTAAGTTTATATATACTCATACAGTAGATTACATCTATAAACTAGATGTTGCTTATAATACTTGCTAGGGATCTGTCACGTATGTATGATTTAATAACTTAATTTAGTAGCATTTCGCTAATAGCTAAGCAGTTAGGTTGTCCACGTTAATAACCTCAATGTCACGGGTCCTGCTCCATGAAGATTTTCCCGTTTTTCTATAATTATTCTACACTGATATATCTAAATTATGCAAATCACTTTGTGAGACACCTCTATTCTTTTATATAATATAGTTCGTAGTGCCCATTAATTGATTACAAGGTAAAACATGACATCTTGACAGACCCTGCATAACGGAACAACCAAAGCTCCAAATTCTCCAATGTTACATCGATCGAACCAATAGAATCCCTCATTTCGCACGTACAAGCAGAAGAAAAAAGCGCCCCTTTGTGTCCAACATCAGCACAAACGAGCTCGATACCAAACACAAAAGAAACCCCTCTGATACGCTCGAACCTGAAAATGGGGTTCTTTCCCTGCACGCTTGATCTCTTGCAGCAATTTCCTAGTGACACGCACCTGGGATCTTGGTATTTGCCCAAGTCGCACCGGTTCCTGGGCTAGCATTGGTAGCCACCAAGCGTGTTTCAAAGCGCCTCTGCAAGGCCTAGCGAACTCGCATGTGAGTGCTACAAGACGGTGACTAGCCCAGCACATTGAGTCACCATGCGGAGTAGCTGGAGGCTGGTCAGCTGATGATAAATCATGTGTCCAAAAAGGTGAACGCTGAGCGCAGGACACCCTCACGCCGGTATCAGTATCGATCGCGTCGTGAGCCATATTCGCCGCTCTTCGACATCATGCCATTGGGTGCTCAATTTCTTTCTGTTGCGCATACCATATTCTTATAGGGTGAGTTTCTTAGCTTTCAGGGTTTGTAGCACGATAGTTGAAGCTGAAGTGGAGGCAGACGTGTACACTTATTCCAATTCGCAACGCATAGCATATTTTTCACGTCATTAATACGAGCATGGCTACACTAGAAGATAACTGTCGCTTTCCTCGCTCCTCGGGGGGAACGAGACGCTGAATACATATAAAATTCTTAGATCGGGCCTGGAATCGTATGGAGCTTTCAAGCACCATTGATCAAATCCATTACACCGAGTTTACCCTACCAACCTTTGATTTCTACCGATTTTGGAAGATAGCGACACACGTCCAGTATGCCATCTAAAACAGAATCTGTCTCAACTTCAACATCTGGAGTCAGCGCCTGTGTAGGCTGTCTCAAATGTGTGCAAAGCGCAGGCATGCGAACATGTCCCAAATGCATGGGACATCCCATAGAGTAAGTCATTCTCTTGTATAGCAATTCCGCAAACTGAAGTATATAAATCGATGCTATTGCAATATACCATCCGCAGTTGTCGATTAAATTATACGCTGAAATGCTCTAGATTCCGTACCGGCGAAACGTGTCGCTACTGCAACGGTGGCGGCACAGTGGGCCGGGCTGCTTGTCCAGGTGAATCACGTCTGTAGATAATATCGGGCAGGATCTTGGGGCCGTGATTGCCAGTATCTTGATGGGACTAGACACCATAGCACTGTCCGTCACCCCGAGGTGTTATCTCAGGAATCATCATCATGGCATTGGGAGCACGTCTTCCGCGGTGGAAAGTTTAAAGGCTTTCTCTCGCACAAATTTCTCGTCAACGATACATGTCGCAGCGAGCAAATTTCACTTTCAATTTGCTCGCTTTGCTTTGTAGATGGAAAATATCCTCGCTCACACACACACGCCTTCTCACCCACCACGCCTTTCCCACTTCAATCCCCCCTAACACAGACCCCCTCACACATCCATCCACAACCCACTTCACAGATTAAACCTCGCAGCCTGAACCTAGACCTCAGGGAAACAAATATTTACCAAACCGCTCTTCCCCCAAACGCCGCAACGCCACCCGTACAACCCCCCCGCTCAAAACATTTCACCACGCTGCGGATCAGCCAAACGCGCGCAGGCACTTTCAAGCCATGTATGTGCCACGGCACACAACATCGTCCCTAGTGCTGGGCCGTAGCTACACATTCGTGTGCGACGGATGTGGGTGGTGAGATGTGTAAGGATGACGCTAGGTGTTATGTACTGTGGCTGAGGCTGAGCGTGTAAGGTTGGAGTGTGCGTGAGAATGAGTGAATGGAGTGTAGGGTGGTGTGGTAGACACGTGATGAATGACTGACTGAATGACTATCTGGCTGAGATAGGAAGATATATAGTAGGTGTGTGGCAGGTACGTATCTAGTACCATACCATATGCTTGGCGATCGCCTACACCTCACTCCACTCCTCGCCCTCCCCTTTCCCAACCACCCGCCCCCCTAAACAATCCATGCACATTAGCGGCAAAATCCCTCCCCATTTGAGGGAATCTTAATATCTAGGAATTCCCTTGCAATTTCTATATAGTGAGAACATTGCTAAACCTGCCAAGATTGCACGGAAAAGAGAAAAAGCGGGTTGATCCAGAATATAGATAAATAGAAGAGCTCGTAATTTTAGTTGAGCTCTATAGCAATCCAATGATTTATTTCCCAATTACCTCTAAGAAGCTATCTTGCTATAATATTTCACGGCTACAAGAACCCACACTATACCACACCACATCTATTCCCCAAACATCAAGTGTCCAAAAAGACAATCGAATACAATACGCTAATAAGCTACATACTATCTACCCTACCCTACCATACCAAAACAAAACCATCTATTCCCACCCACTCTCTAACAGAAAAAAAAGGGTCCCCCGCGCAAGGAAGCAAGTGCGTAGATTGTAAATAAAAAAACAGGCTAAAAAAAGTGGGAAAGGGGAGGTTCGATAGCGCAATGCAGTGCACGCGCGCCTTGGACTTGCTATACTATACTAGGGTTTATGGATTATGCAAAGGGGAAAGCAGCAGAAACGCCTGGGCGATGCAGAGGAAAGAGAGACAAAGAAGGGAAAAGAAAATATTAGGAGGCGGTGTATACTGTTTACCAGTGTGTGTGTGTGTAGAGATTACCGGAAGGGAGAAGAAATCTGGCGAATCCGGATTTTGCCCAGAAACGACAACGACAAGAGACAACACCACACCATACATATCCAGCATGCCATGTAGGCCCGCCCACTCCCAAGACCTATAACCCAACCCAAACTATCCACGCATAAAAGAACGCACACTCACACACACACAGAGACTCAATTACTAAACCCCAAATTAGCATCTGCACCACCATGCACCAAAAGACGGCCAAATAAAAAAAAGGGGGGGAAAGACTTACTAAATCTCCAACGGCGCAATCTGATCCACATTATACAACCACCCTCCACCCCTCTCCTCGCTCTCGAGCCAATCATACGGCCACACCACCAAGTGTCCCTGCACCAGCTCGAGCAGCTTCTTCGCGTCCTCCCTGTCGAGCATGATATCTGCATCTGTGGCGTGGAACTGGCGGGTGCTGGATTTGGTGGTGGCACGACGGCGGGAGCGCTTGGTGTTGCTGCGATTGGGGGTTGTGGCCGAATTGGGGTGGAGGGGCTCGGTGATGGTTACGTTGCGGGTTCGGGGGTTGGGGGGCAGGCCTGTGGTGTTGTCTGGGGTGTCGGTGGGGATGGGAGGAGGTGGGGGGAAGGTGAAGGTTTTGCCAATGGGCGAGGGGTTCATGGGGGAGACGATGGCGTCGTCTGCGGGTTCGGCCGGCGCGAGGTTTTGCTTCTCGTTTAGTGTTTGGGGGTTGGTGGTTTCGAGGTGGAGACCGCCGTTTCGCGATCTGGGCGGAGCTGGGGATTGTGATTGCACGCGCTTCTCTTGGTCTTCTGCCCATTGTTCGACGCCGCCGATGCGAGAGTGATGGTTTTGGCTGGAGGAATCATGTGCATTAGCACCAGCGCCGTTTTTCTCACTCTGATTGCCCAATTTGTCGCTCAATTTGTCGCCCAAAGCCGCTGCCTGCGCACCAACCGTCTTTCCCACGTTTCCCATCTTATCTCCAAGCCCTGCACCAGCGCCCGGTGGTCCGGTCTTCCCGGCTGCATCCTGCGTACGGTGTTGCTGGCTCTTCTCGCCGCCTTGATATTTGGCGAAGCGTTCGGCGAAGGCGGCGTACTCTTGGTACTCTTTCCACGTACGGACATCGTTGTCAGGCATGCAGCGGAAGACTTGACGGAACAACTTTGTATTGTTTTCAGCGACTTGGTGCCAGGTGTCGAGGAAGAAGGAGTCGTTGATTGGGTCGCGCATGCAGTCATCTGTTACAATGGGGCGGCGCATTTCGGCGAGGAGAGTATTGATGACGGAGGAGGAGGCGCAGCTGAATGTGCGTTGAAGAGGTGGACCACCAATGTCTGTGTCGTCGAGAATGGGGAGGGCAGGGAGCTGGCTGAGCTGTGTGAGGCCGAGCTTGCTAGTCTCCATTCGGGGCATGCGAGGTGGTGGGAGACCAGCGTAGCCTTCGGTTTGATTACTCAGACCGCTGTTACGGGTGCCAGTTGTTCCGCTACGACCACGGCTTCGTGTCGTTGAGCTCTTCTTAGGCGTGTTCTCTGCGGCAACATCGGTCACAAGCTTCTCGTAGCCGTGTTCATCAATGTATGAATCACGAGCATGCGACACAGCAGGTCGATTCTTCTCAAACTCCAACATGTGATCTGCACCCTCACCTCGAACATCCTTCTCGTGCTTTTCGTTATCTTGCACGCGGGCATCAGAAGATGGCTTCTTGCTATTTTGCAGGTGAGGGTTCTCATCCTGCGCCCAATCGAAGTCGTGATTGAAGCTGTGAAGCTTCTCGGCACGTGCTATGAGGTCGTCTTGCAACTTATGCTTGTTTTCTTCTAGCTTCTGCTCGGTTGCACGTTGGGCTGTGGGTGACGAAGGTCCAGAAGACTCGGTGTTGAAGCCAGCACTATCGACATCAGACATCTGGCTGATCAGGTCTTCTTCAGTAATGCCGTCAACATCGATGCCAAGATGCTCGCGCATCAAACGCATGCGCAATGTGTGCGGGAACTTGCCAACCTTGTACGGCTGTCCGGCCATGTAGGAGTCTAGAAGTTCAGTGTCGCGGACAATAGCCGCAATTTCCGAGTCTCGTGATCCAAGCATAGAGCGCTCATTAATGTTGGCCGAACCAATGATTGCGACACGATCGTCAACAATCATGACCTTGGCGTGGATGTACAACTGCTCGGTAACGACCATCTTGTTGGGTCCAATCTCGCCCCACGACCGTAGTGCGTAGAATTGAATGTAGTCTTCTGGCTCGATCCCAGCAGCACGGAGCCGTCCAAAGATGGAAGACTCGCCGCGACAGATGCTGTGATACTGACATGTCATGATGAGACGAACGCTGCTACCCTCTTGTTCATCGACCGTGTTCTGGTATCCCGGCATGAGTGGAAGCATGATGCAAGCCCTCCAATCTTCATCATTCGCATGAGCACGTTTGATGCGATCGACCAAGGCGTCGTTGATCCTGTTCTCAATCTTTGTGCCAAGAACCTCACTGCTACTTATGTAGAACTGGTTCTCAATATATACAAAGTGCTCAGATGTGGCAATCATCTGCACATAGGCATTCATGATGCTGTGCTCCACCTTGTTGGGTGTCCCCAGCGACCACGCGCACGCTGACCGGAGAATTTGGACTTCGCACGTTCCATCAAGGCCGAGGGCTTCAATGTCAGCCGGGTTAAAGTCTGGCGGTGGGAGCAGGAACGGCGTTGGTCGAGACGGCTTTCGTTGGCGAAGCAGATAGTTCCATCGCTGAACAAAATGACGCGTGAGATCGCGAGCTGGCTGCCCAACAATCTGCATTCCAATATCGTGCCAAGGCATCCTGGGAACCTTTGAACGGTCGTACATTTCTTCGTAGGGCTTGTCTAGCGCAAAGAAGTCCTGAACACGAGGGTTGGAGTAATCCTTGCCAGGCCACAACTGACAGTGATCGGCATCCTTGGGCATGTCGTCGAGCTCGAAGCCAGTCGGCTTGTCGTCAACTACAGCATGCTGCGGTGTATCCCATCGACCAAGACAAAGATCAACACCACCGCAAAATGCTACCGTGTGATCAATCACACAGATCTTCTCGTGATGCGACCAGAAGAACGTGTTCTGGCGAATTTGATTTGGCGACCGCTGGACAAAGACGTTTGGGTGCAGATCGAGTAGCGAAAACTTGGAGTATTCGGAATCAATTGGAATGGCCGCACCAATGTTGCGGTACATGATGACGAAGATCTTGACGCCTTCCTGAGCTTTGCGCTGGAGAAGTCTGTCCAATCTCCACTTTTGGCTGATAGCCGCTGGGCGACGCAAGTACAGTTCAGGACTGAGCCACCAATCGTGAATGTAGATGACATCCCGAGCCATGCTAATCGCTCGCGAGACGTTCCACATGTAATCACGTCCGTCAACAAGCCATTGTGCGTAGATCTTCTTGCGCACAGGTGCGAAGCTGTCGAATCGCTGACGTTGTGACCATAGCGTGTTCTGTGCCATGAAAGAGATGGACTCCTCGAACTGCTGCAACATTTTGTCATTTCGAGCTAGTAATTTCATCTTGCGCTCCGAGTTGGACAGCTTCAGCTGGTGATGTCCGGTTGCCGAGGCTTTTGCCTCGCTGGCAATATCCCTAGCCTTCTTGTCCCGTATCCTACCAGACTTGGACTCCAATTTGAAGTCTGCATCGACCAGGAAGACGTCGTACACGTTCATTTCTTCCGGTGAGTCTACGCATACGACGTAGCTATGTCTGACCAAGAACCACTTGGGCCAATGACGACTCATCATGGGTATCCTTGTCCAGGCTTTGCGATTGTCGACGCCCTTTGAGGACTTGATCATCATGTACCCTTCTTTGCCATGATATCCTCCCTCAGCAGCGAGTCGCACACCGAGAGCGGAGAGCTCCAGGAACTTGCACAGGCGATTGCTGTCGGGCCGGAAGATCAGGTATGTCATGAGACCTCGGAGGTAGGCTTCGAGCTTCTTTCGTTGTCGCTCGTGGTGATTCTGTTTGGCTTGCAATGGCCCAGCCGCGCCCACAAAACTACCTTGACGAGCAGCAGGTTGAGTAGGAGCACCTGACGGTTGCGACCCGCTTATGCTAGACTTGCGGCGTGTGAGAAATGAGGACTTGTTGCGTTTCGCACGTCCAGGACGATCAGTAGCGCTGGCATCGCCGTCAGGCCCACTAACCCCTGCCGGATCTTCTTCCTCTTCTTCGTCTTCGTCTTCCAAGCTACCATAACCACGTAGACCTCGGAGATATGGCATGACACTTCTGGGAAAGCGCGGGAGCTTGGTACGCGGATCGACCTTTTCTTCCTCCTCGTTGTCGCCATCCTTGGCCTTGTCTTTGATCTCTCTGGCGCGAGTAGAGGGCCGACTTCGGAAAGAATCTTGCTTTTCTTGGATTTTGAACTTGAGATGGAGGTTGGCGAAGTCGGTTACAGTCCGGTAGACTACCCACTTCATGCGCGTCATGCCACTTCCGTACTCGAGCTCCACTCGCAGAGCAGTGTGACGGTCGCCATCCTTATCCTGCTTCTTGTCTACCTTGGATTTGTCGCTATCACTAATGGTGACTTTGAGCTGCTCGAGAAGGACGGGTATGCGCTTGTGGCCATGCTCGTCGCGCTGGAACATGCTGGCGAGAAACAGAGCAGCAGGAGCTCCAGCCAGCAGTTCGGCCATGAGCTCTGCAGACTTTGCATGGTCGACTTGTCGTTCGGCTTTGGCTCTGTTGCCGAGTAATTTGAGACTGTTCTTGATTGACTTCCATTTCTGCGCACTCAGACTAGAAGTGCGCTCACTACGCATACGCCATGGCGAAGGCTGTGTCTCTCCCACGGCTCCCCTGAAAGACGTGAGGGCACGCCGCTGGCCAGGGCGGTGTTCTGTGCCATCTTCCTCGGCGTTGGGATCGTGTCTGCGAAGGCCCCCATACGAGAGTCCCCTGGCACTGTGAAGGCCTCGCGACCAGGCACTCTCCTTGGCTATGCGCGAGCGCCCTTCGTCTTCGGAGTAGCCCTGGCGATCGGTCTCGGGTATGTTGTCCATTGTACCCCGACGGAAGAAGGCCGGCCGCGACGAGGTCGGTGTACCGCTGGGCGAGTCGCGTGAGAAGAAGGATGGGCCCGTTTGCTTGGGGGTAGTGGGGGCCGTCTGTGTCCCCTCGCCCTCGCCGTCGAACCAGCGCCGGGTCCTCTTCCGCCTTCTCGCTGGTCTTGACGCGCCCTCGCCCGCACTCGACTCGCCATCCGCATCCGCTTCGCTGTCGTGGGCGCCGTCGTAGCGTGGCTCGTCGCGCTCCGAGGTCGGGGAGAGCTGGCCATGGGGGGAGGTGTCGGCGGCCGATGAGCCGCCCCCCAGTGCGCTCAGGCTTCGGCCATGTCCCTGCATGGGCGATGCCAAAGCCCTCAGCTTGCCCATGAGCGACGAGCTGCCCTGCCGCTCCCGCTCTTTGCCCTTGGCCTCGACGTCTCCCTCGGTGGCCTCCCAAGACTGCTGCCGTGAGCTTGCTGCTGCCAGGGGGTCTGAAGCATTGTTGTACGTATTCGATCGGGCAAACTGCACGCTCTTTCTCTCGCGAGGCACATCCGAGTCTCCGCCGTCGCCCGTGGGCTGTCGCGATACGGGGGCAAAGGGGGGGTAGTAGGAGCCTGTGGATCCATTTGACGTGTGCGACGAGGGCTTCGCGGCTCGCACGGGGGGCTCGATGGTTGCAATCGGGCCAAAAGTGCCATTCGCTATGGTGACGGGCACGTTGAAGGGGAATTCGCCCGGCTCTTTGCCTGACATGGGCGAGCCGGTTGGGGCAGAGCGCATGATCCTGGGGCCGCCATTGGAGGGCGAGGGGATGTGCAGCTCGTCGGTGTCGTGGGGGGTTTGGGCCTCTCTCAGCGGCGACAGCATCCGTGGAGCGTCTTCCTTGCCGCTGGCTGCTGCTGGGGAGGTGGACCGTGGGCTGCGTGTCTTGGACGACATGTTGGAGGAGGAGGGGGTGTCGTCTCAGCCACGAAGGAATGCGAGGTCACTGTACTACGCTGTAGAGTGTGGTTTGAGAGTGTTATATGGCCATGGCTGGCCAGAAGCCTGTTCTCGCGTCACGCGTCACGGGGGATAATCGATGCACTGGGAGGAAGGAAATCGAGGGTAGATGGACGTCTCTATGATGCTGTACTGTACTGTAGAGAGCCTTGACCGACTCCCACACAGCTGCACAGTGCACACGCGGCGTTGGCTGATCGGAATTGGCTGCACTCTGGCCCTTGCGAGTCTGGTGGTAATCTCCCATGAGCTTTCTCTGGCCCGCTGGCCACGCTAGAACTAGAAGAACATTTGGCGCTGCCCCTTGCTACTCCGCCTTGCTGACCGCCCGCACCTCCATCCTCACCTCTCCTCCGCACACTCTCCGCAATCCAGATTGTACATACAGTGCATGCATTCACTGCCAATGCGAGGCACAAAACGGCCACGCATTCACTGAACACTGCTGTCCTCGGGTGCAGCTATGCAGGCCTCCCATCCTGAGCTATCCATCACCTAACTACACCCCGCAATCACATGGCCCTCCACGCCTTGCACTCTATGCGATGACACAATCCCCCTCTTCACCTGCACTTGATGTCGCTTGATGTGTTGCACATGGGCCTAGCTGTCTGTCTGTTCTGCGGCTGCGGCATGGTCGCAGAGGATCAGGAGCATGTCTTTCAATCATAGAATTCAGCCCTACCGTACAAAACAACCTCGGTGGTCCACTTTACGACAAATTAACTCCGCACTTATTACCGGCCGACTTCACATCGCCATTTCAATCCAGACCTTCAAACCTCACTGACCTGACACCAGCGCTCACATCACCCAGATCTCATCTCCAACCACGAATTAGCAATGGCAGCAACTACTAATCCCCTCCACAACACCCACTCCCCCTCCTCCCCCACCGTCTCCGCCACCACCCTGACCATCGCCGGAATCCTCGTCACAGTCCACGGACTCTCTGAAATTCCCCCTTCGGTCCAAGAAGTCGCCTGTTTATGGCTTCTGCACCCCCGCCTCCAAACCGACAAAACGATGGCTCCCCTCGCCGGCCAAATCATCTCAACCTACAATGCCCGCAAGCCCTCGAAAGGCCTCATAGCTGTCGCATTCGACCAACGCAACCACGGCACCCGCTGCGTTGACAAACTCCACAACAAAGCCTGGCGCGACGGCAACCCGCGTCATGCCCAGGACATGTTTTCTTGCTACCACGGCACCGCAACCGACGTCTCCCAGCTCCTAGACCACCTCGAGTCCTACATCTTCCACACCCCCGGCACACCACATATTACCACCAACCTCGCCCTAGGAATAAGTCTCGGCGGTCACGCAACCTGGCACTGTCTCCTGTCCGAACCCCGCATAACAGCCGGTATAGTCGGTATCGGCTGTCCAGACTACACACGTCTCATGACCGACCGCGCACGTCTCAGCAAGCGCGACACTTATACCCAAACCCAGCCCCAAGGCGCCACATTTCTCGGATCCCCCGACTTCCCAAACGCACTGCAAAACGCAATTGCACAGTACGACCCAGCCGGCCTCTTACTCCCTGGCATGTTCAACCCCACCGGCCCCGACACACCACCCTCCCCGTCCCAACTCGCGCGCTTCAAAAATCTACTAAGCGAAAGGCTACAAGGCAAACACATTCTCAATCTCAGCGGCGCCGCAGACAAATTAGTCCCGTATGCGGCCGGCGAACCGTTTTTGAAAATCTTCAAGCAGGTTGTGCAAGCTGAGCCGGGCTTGCAGATTGCGTTTGAAGACGTGCTGTTTGATGGCGTTGGACATGCGTTTTCAAGCGATATGGCGGCCAAGGCGACGCGGTGGATATGTAATTTGCTGTTGGATGTGGGGGAAGAGGCGAGGTCGAGTAAAATGTAAAAATATCAATAAAAACATTTGTATGTGTGATGTGATGGCTTTGGTATATTTGAGGTTCTTTTTTTTTGAAATTACTTATCGTGATTTATGGTTTGGGAAGATTGGGAAAGGGGGGTTAAGTTCCTATTAAGCCACTTTTTTTTTTACCACTGTTTTTTGTTGGACTTTTTTAAATCTTTTTTTTTTGGGGTTTGAGTCGGAAGGGCTAGATGTCCACCCTATCTACGTTGACCTTTCTATCTTTTTTGAGTCTTTTCTACTCCTCCTTTCTTTATGGGGAGGGTTTTGAAGTCCCAAATACAATGCAGACACTCTTCACACCTCATCTACTCTCTCTCTCTCTCTCTCCCTCCCCCCGCCCGCCCGCCCTCCTCCATCGTGACCTCAACCATCATTGATCCATCAAATACTAGTTTCTCTTATCCTCGCATCTGGTATATCCAATGGACAATTGTGAATTTGTCCTCTGTCTGCATTCTGCGCCATTCTATTCTCAAAACTTCAAACTCCAAACACCAAACTCCAGACTCCTAACACCTCCCTCACTTCCCGCCTTTCCTCCTCAATTTATACTTTGAACCGCCCTCTTTCGCTCCTACTCGTTCATCCCCTGTTTCTCCCTGTACTTCCACTATTACTTCCACCCTCCCATCCCCATCCCCATCCCCATCCTTCCCCCCCTTCGCACGCCCCCTTTGCGCTTTAGCCTTTACCGCAGCTTTAGCTTTTGCAGAACTCTGTCTTGTATTTGGTTTTTTTGTCGCTGGAGTTCTTCCCGCCGTGTTTGGCTGCGCGGTTGGTGTGGTCATACTCTCACTGCGTCCAGCACTTCTAGTCCCAGCACCCACGCCATGCGTCCGCTCAGCATCCGGAGGCGATGCCGAATCCGAAGCCCGGAATCCGAATTTATTCACCAGGACGATGGGGGAGTTTAATTTTTGGGATGTTGAGGTGGTTTTGCTGGGGGTTTGAGGAACGGCGGTAGGTGGTGTGGTGGGGGTTTTTGACGTGGATGCTGGTGTATTGATTGGATTTTTGGTTTTGAGACTTAGGACGGTTAGAGGTTTTTGTCTCTTCGGTTTTGGTGTGGCATTTGATTTTGCAGAGGTGGATGGGGGCCTGGATTGTTGTTGTTCTTTTGGGGTAGCATGGTGCTCTTCTTCTTCTTCGTCTTCTTCGTCTTCCTCCTCATCGTCATCACCATCATCCTGCGTCTCAGCTTCAAACTCTGACCCCTCTTCTTCCCCCTCGCGTCCCTCATGTCCACCACCCACACTCTGCGTCTCACTCAAATCGTATTCTTGTGTGGAACCTCCATCGTTACCAACCATACTCGCAGCCGCAGAAGTACCACCAGATTCCATCGCAGCCCTGGTATCGCCGCGTGTATGCCTCTTCCCATACTGCACCTCGAACGGGAGTTTGAGCCCCGGCGCTATGGGCAAGGGTCCGGGCTTGGGGAGGAGTTTGCGTAGGGTCTTTGGGCGCGCTGCTAGTTTCTTGGTGTTCCTGGCCGTGGGTGGATACGGGGGAGCGAGTTCGTCTGCAGAATCAGCGTGGTCGTTGTCTTGGGGTGCCGAAGTCGTCGATCGGGTTCTGCGCTGTGCTTTCCCACTGGACTGCTTCTTGGTGATGACCTTGGCTCGCGCTTTTGGACCGGGTGTTGCGCTTAGCTCGTCTGCATCCGATGCTGTGGAGTTACTCGGGGTAGGTGTATCCGACCTCGTGAGCGCGACAAGGTCATTGTTAAAAGCGTTGCGTGAAGCTGGGGTCGGAGTTCCACTCCGCACGTTCTTCTTCTTCTTGGAGACGGATAGACGGGACCGTGGCTGACTGTTTGTAAGAGCATCTAGCTCCCGGGTTGATACAGAGGGTCGCGATCTGGGTGTGCTGACAGGCTTGGGCCTTAGCTCCGGAGTTTTCGCAAACACGGCGGTCGTAATATCACTGAAGTGTCCGTTCATGTCGATATCGTTGTCATCGGTTCGTGGCGGATCGGTTGCCTTAGGCTCGAGATGCTTGGTCGATGCTAAATCGGGCCCGTTGACGTGTTTGACTGGGCTTGTGTATTTTCCATGGGCGAATCGATCGAACCGAGAGGGTGTTGCAGGTCCATCATCAGCCGTAGCCAGCCCAGTATCACCAGCGCTCTTGTCCTCCTCGAGTGACTTGAGCGCCTTAGATATTACTTTATTGGGAACGCTTTTCACTGCTTCACCTAGTTCTTGGGTGCCAGCAATCATCTCCTCGCGAAGAGCTTCCGCTTCCTCAGATACTGATGGCCGCGCCTTCTTCATGTCCGGAGCCTCTTGTTCCGAATCCGACATATTCTTGGGATTCTTCACTGGCTTCTTGCGTTTTTGAGAAGTCGCTATCTGGGCGATTAATAAATTCGATGGAATTGTGTCAGACGCCTTTGATGCGGTGTCGGGGGAACTCGCTGTTTCTGTGTGCTGGACCAGTGAGTCTTCGTGATTTCCATTCGTAAGAGTGTCAACAAAATCCATTCCGGAACTTGACACATCAGACTTCTCATTCCCAGTCATGCTGATGTCTGAACTAGGAGATGAGAGATCTGACATTTTCTCATTTGCGAGGTCTTCTTCCGATAGAGCAGTAAATAGAGAAGGCATTTCCAGAGGCTGTGATTCCTTCCCCGTCGAAAGTTTGGGAACGTTCTCTTGGGTCGCCTCCTCCGGCAAGTCGGTATTGGGCGAAAGCTTGGAATTGACAGCAAGCTTAGCTTCTGCAGCTGCTTTTTGTAATCGTGATTGCCAGGCCTCATCACTGATAATGATCTCGCGAGCTTCAACTTCCCCCGCAAGTCGTGAGAGTGCAGCGTTCGTAGCACCGCACGCAGCGTCTGATGATGGGAGCTGGGAAGCTTTGTATTCTCCAGTTCCCGCAGTGTTGTTCCGATCAGAGGGCTCGGTGGATGCGCTTTGAACTCCCAGAGATGAATATCCAGCGTCTCCGAGAGAACTTCGTTGCCATGGTGGGCCAGATGGAATCGGAACATCTTTCTCAGCGGACGCGCTCTGAGTCTCCTCTGCAATATCGCCCGGTAATATGACGGGCGAGCTCGGTCCGCGAGGCTGATAGCCCTCAATTGTAACACCCTCCATCTCTCTGCAGAGTTCGTCTTGATCAATACCCATGACCGTATCTTGTCCATGATTCTTATCTGTACTAGCTTCCTCTCTAAGATTCTCATAAGTCTCAGCTGCTTCGTCATGCAGCTCCGGTGCACGGATTGCGTCGGAAGACAATCTTGGCAGAGCGGTCCTCGTGGCGATTGGTGCGTCGTTGGAGACTGACTTTTGCTCGTTCTCACTGTCTGGAAGGTCGTATTGTGTTCCGTTCCCACGTGATTGTGCTGCCGACACACTCGGTGAAGCTGTGACGTTGAGACTGTTGGGATTGGGTCTGATAGGGCTTGGTATCCAAGGCGGTGAAGATGGAGCAACGAACGCGGCGTCGGGTTCCGCCGCGGTAGTAAGAGGCGTTTGCTGTGCTGATGGACGTTGGACTGCGGTGATTTGCGTAAGCTGGGGAGTGCTTTCGCGCGTCGATACTTCGTTTCGGTTATTGCTCGTAGAGATGTCGTCGGCAGTGTCTAAGCTTGCTTCCAAATGAAGCGCCTGCGCAGACTCATGCTCTTCGGAAGTGTGGGCGGCTGCAGCGTTTGGTTCTGGCTCCTCCAATATAGGATCACCGAGTATTGGCTCCCGAGACACTTTCCAATCAAAACGCTCGATCTCTTGCATACAATCATCCCACGTGTCTAAACATGGTGGACTATGGCTGTAAGCGTGGTATGCGGGTGGCTGTAGTGCGCCTTCAAATCGACCGTCCGTGTGGAATATTGAAATCGTATCAGTTTCATCGCGGTCAGTCGTATCCAGACGCGACAACTTCAACAGTGACTGCGATGTGTCACTGTCGAGCATCGTATCATACAGGGCGTGCCCATAGACTGAGGAAGGCAAATCAGGATCGCCAAATGGCGGGGTGTCGGACATGTTATCCATGACAAGTTGTGTTGTGTATGTTGTTGTAACATGCAGATGATAAACAAGGTTATCACTGGAAAGGAAAGAGTGCAAACGGTGCTCTGGAAGCGAACAGGTGTTTGTCGATTCTGAACCCTTCACTACGGACATGCACTCAGTCAGCTCACCTTGACAGCGCTCAAGTGTAGAACGAACTCAAGTGCAGAAAGCGCGCATTGGTAAGTGGTAATAAGTGGTATTAGCTGGTCCTATGTTGGTTCTAAATCCTTGCGCACACAAATCGAGTACAAACTCCTACCGTATGTATGCCTGGAGAATGATATGAACGTACGTAGTCGGAATTTTCAAGATATCTTTCAGGTTTGTTGATTGCCGCTCGTGCCTCACAAGTGAAGTCGCGCCGTGGTCTCGAAATGATATCGGCGCGCTCTCACGTGATGACGTGGGGTTATGCATGTTTGCGGGTACCCGCTAACCAGCCAATACCCTATGAAATGAATATAGAGAACATGTGGGGTCGTGAACTCATATATTAGACTAGTGAAAAGAAGCCAGTCACCTGTAAAGGTGAGCAATGTACAGGATACTTCAGAGTGTGACCATCAGTATAAGTAAAGCAGGCAAGGTAGAGGGAAAGCTAATGGGACGCTCAGATAGCTCAATGACAATGTAGGCCTTGATGTGATCGGTAGCATCTGGCCACCTCATATCGGTATAGCATTGCTGATGGCATTACCAGTGTCGACTGGCATGGCGAGGACCCTAGGACGGTTAGGACGCTCTTACTCATAGGTTTGATGTACCTACTTCTTTCCCGCATCCGTTACGCAGCAGCAGCATAAGAGTGAGGCTGGCCAGCAGAATATCTAGAAAAAGTGAGTGTGCGTTCGCCGTCGACGGGGGCGCAACATACTGCCATGCCAACTGTGACAACGAAGCCAATGGTTGGGCCTATAATTTTACAGTGGCAGGGATTCTGATTCCTAAATAATGTGAGCAAAGATTCGGTTGCAGTTAAATGAGTTTACAGACGTTCCGCATTGGATGCAAAGAGGCACAGGCACACATCCGACGTCGCACATGGTGGTGAGCGGGGGTTGATGTTGTAGGTCGCAGCGCCAGGAACTTTGACGGTACAGGAGCAAAGGAGGGCTGTGTGAGACGAGGAAGAAGCCAACACTGTTAAATGTCAGGCTGGATCAAGGTTGAAGTGTGATGTTTAGGTTTCACCCTAAAATGCTTGTTTTCACACGTCATCGCTGGTTGGCAGGCGATCGCGATCATCCCGAAGACACGCGTCTCACGACACCTTGAATCATTCCTGCATTAACGCTGACAGCTAGGGTGCATATTACCTAACTAGATGGCTAGCGCTAGTAAACTTTAGACTAAGTAGCTAACTCTACTAAATAGAAATTATCTTATTTAATCTAATAGTTAGTAATTAAATATTTTAATAGATTTAGAATAATTAGTTATATTAGACCTTAAATATATAGCCTATATAAAACTTCTTTAAATTTTATAAATTATATAACTTAACTATAAGAGAAAATTTAGATAATATATATATAGGTAATAAGAGAGTTATAACAACGTAGGTAAGTAGGAGGATCTAAAAGGGTTCTAATATAGCTTAAAGGTATATAGGAGTACGCGCTAGTATTAAAGGTTAAATAAATTAATTCCTACACCTATAGGTCTTATATAAAAGGATAAGAAGAACTTATTAGTCTATCTAAGAGTATAAGGCTCCTTTTATATATAGAGGTAGAGGGGTATTATAACAAAGGTTCGTTACATCCTAAGCTATTTAGAGCTAGAGTTACGTCCTTACTAACTTAGCTCCAATCTATATCTAATACCCTTCTACCTCTATATATAAAAGGAGCCTTATGCTCTTAGATAGATAGATAAGTTCTTCTTGTCCTTTTGTACAAGACCTATAGGTGTAGGAATTAATTCGTTTAACCTTTAATATAGGCGCGCACTCCTATATACCTTTAAGCTATATTAGAACCCTTTTAGATCCTCCTACTTACCTACGTTATTATATTATAAGAAGAACTTTATCCCTACTAGTAATAGCTTCTTAAGAATATTATATTATTATATTATATTTATATTATAACTAATTTACTTTAGGTTATAATCTAATTATATATCTATAGTTAGAACTCTATTAGAACTTCTAATAACTAAAGCCTATAGGTTTAGAACTTCTATATAACTAGGTTGTAATTTAGATTACCTTTAGAAAAGTCGCGTTAGATTACGCTAGGGTAGAAACTTAGAGACTACTAATAACCTAGGAGAATTAGAGGTAAAGCTAATATCTTTATCTAAAACCCCCCTAGTTAGGAGTGTAACTACCCGCTTAACTACTAAAGTAACAGTCTTAAAGGACTAGACAAAAGCTCCCTCTCCTAAACTTATTAAAGAATTAGAAGAGGAGGAAGTATTTAACCTAATAGGAGATTAGAGCGAAACTAGAGCTACCCTAGATATAAGAACGCTTATATAAGAAATATTATTTCTACGTAAATAGCTTATATAGGTATAAGTAGGCTTAGTAGCCCCTAATTAGCCCCTACTATCTACTAAAAAGACGCTAATTAGACCTTTTAGAGAGCCCTTAGTTACTCCCTTCCTATACGCCTAACTAGCTAGACAATTAGAAAGGACCCCTAATATTAAGGTTCTATCTAATAGGGTTAATCCTACCTTTAAATAATAGTAAGCTTCTATTTAGGATTAACTTAAAATTAACTTAGATTATTATTAGAATAAATAAGCTTATATAGCTTTAGTATAGGGATATAGCACTAGTTTAGTAAAGGAATACTTAGAACCCTAATACCTATCTAATAACCTTATAGATTAATTCGCTAACGCTAAGGAAATAATTAACCTTCTTAAATCCTATTTTATTACTAGAAATAAGAAGGTAGAAAGTAGAGTAGTATTTAATTAATTATAGATAGATAGGAATAAAACCTTCCTAGCCTTTAAAGCTTAGTTCTTAAGCTTAGCTATAAAGGGATAAGTACCCTATTTAGAGTAGTTTTACTACCTCTAGTTAAAAGTAACGCCTACTATTTAAGTTCCTAACTTAGGTTTTAGACACCTCTAGGGGAACTTATTTAAAAGGATAGTTAAGTACCTTACTACCTTTAATATAGAGCGGAGAAACTATCTAAATTAGTCTAGTACACCTACTAAGGGACTAACTAGTAACTATAGAAAAGGCCTAAACCCTATAGTATAACACTAATTAGAACTAAATTAGAAAATATATAGTATAGTAAACACCTTAACACAACCCTATACGTCTTAAGGCTACTAATATAGTACTACTCTATAACCCTACTAATAGCCTTCCTTAACCCCTACTCCTAATAGATCTAAGACCCTAGGTGTAACGACGCAGGTAAGTAGGAGGATCCGAAAGGGTTCCGATACGGCTCAAAGGCATATGGGAGTGCGCGCCTGTATCGAAGGTTGAACGAATTGATTCCTACACCTATAGGTCTTGTACGAAAGGACAAGAAGAACTTGTCTGTCTATCTAAGAGCATAAGGCTCCTTTTATATGTGGAGGCAGAAGGGTATCGGATACAGATCGGAGCCGAGTCGGTGAGGACGTGACTCTAGCTCTGAATAGCTTAGGATGTAACGAACCTTCGTTACATTACCCCCCTCCTTAAGAAAGATAGTCCCTATCTTTGGTAGGTGTCGATTCGGAGTCGAATCGGTTTTGACCTTCATTTTTCTGCTTTCTTCCATAGAAATCCTCCTTCACCTGTCTTGTCGCTATCCGTAACGCTTCCGAATCCCATCCGAACTGAATCCCCCATCGAAGTGGAGGTGAAGGCGGCTTTTGCGTTTGCTGTTTTCGATATTGCCATGGTGACGCTCGATTTGGCAGGCGCGCTTGCGGCTGGCATATATTGATGCAAAACCTCGCCTTTCCTCCTACTCTCTACGCACCCCATCTCCATTGGTAAGTCCTCTGTTATTGCTCCGATAGCAGTCCTTTTTCGAGCCTGATTGCTAACGATTTTACAGCCATACCCACGATGCCCATTCCTGTGCCCCCCGGGGCTTTACCTGAGGCCCATCGTGGCATTTGTTTGCGGGCGGTACGGGCGCTGGCCCGGGGCCAATTTGTCGAGTTCCGGTTTGAGTCGGCGGGCTCAAAGAAGTGTGCATATTGCACACTTCAAGCTGGAAAGTGCAAGCCGGTAAGTATCCTAATAGGCTCCGTATCGACTGTCACTAACAAACCTAGGTGCCCTGGTATGTGGGACCGGAATTTGCGAGGTTGAACACCGGCCTGGAGAGGATGAAGGCGGTGGAGAGGGTGGAGAGGGAGGCTCCCGTGGCGGAGGAGGAGCGGGCGGCCTGGGAGGCCGACAAGGACACCCTCCGGAAGGAGGTCAAGGAGGCAGCGACGGTTCTGTCGGTCTGTGTGCAGGTGGCAACTGCCCAGACCCAGGGCACTGAGTCCGCCGAGCTCCTCCTGGCGAACCACTACGCCGTGTCGGAGGCCAATCGGGCCCTGAGGGAGGAGGTCCGGCTCCTCAAGGACGAGGTTTGGGCGTTGCGGGGGGAGATGGAGGCGTGGCGAACCGCCATGTCCTCAAGCGCGTCCGAACCTGGTCCGAAGGGACCGGACAAGGGCACGGCCAGGGGCAGAGGCAAAGCCAATGCCCCCCCTCGTGGGCCTCACGGTAGGTTCTCGAGGAAGATGGAGCCGGCACCATTGTTGCCGGATGGTGGTCTTTCCGGTGCGGTTCCGGATCCCTCTGATTCAGAGGTGAATCCGGAGGATGCCATGGAGGAGTAGGTCCGAAAGGGCTTCGATACTCCTGTGGTATTCCAACCGGCAGTTCTGCTAGGCCTTGGGGAGGGTCTCGATAGCAGATGTTGGTTCCGCACAAGTCTTGTACATTAGGTTGGCGCAATAAACGGGTCTGTAACTACGCCTTATCGTCCTGCAGTGATGTCAAGTCCTCTACGCCTTTTTCCCATGCTGTGAGCCACTTGGCTAAAGATCGAGGGGGTCCTGGCCGATTCGGATACTTATCGTGGTACGCTTTCAACTTATGGGGGGCTCCCATGAAGTTGGAGGCAGGGTACCAGGTAGGATCCGGATCGTGTCCTAGCCACTTGACTCTGTACTTGAGAGTAGAGCGATATAGTTTGCTGGCTAGGATTTCCTCAACCTCCCACTCTTCCACGCCTTGGATGGGGATACTGGGTGGTTTCGGAGCCTCTTGTCCTGGTAGGGGATCCCTAGGATCCTTGCAAAGGACATCTGGCGAGAAGACATCGTGTATCCGGGATCCTGGGGGTAGCTTAAGGCGGTAGGCGTGTCCTACTTGTTCTAATACCTCGTAGGGACCTTCCCAGAGTTCGGATAGCTTTCGGCTTGGTCTCGGGCTGGCAAGATTTGCGGTAGACAAGTAAACTTGGTCACCAACAGTCCAGTCTACAGAGCGACGGTGGCGATTGACAGCGGATCGCATCCGGTCCTGAGCCTTTTCCATATTCTCCTTGGCTTGTTTCCACGCGTCGTGCATGCGGGTAGCAAGGGCAAGGGCGTCCTTGTGGTTGATCTTTTCAAGGTTGGTGGAAGGAGGTTCAGCGGGTTTCCAGTTCCAACTCTGCCTAGGTTCGGAACCGAACAGGAGCTGGTACGGGGCCATTCCGATAGCGGCATGAGGAAGGGTAGCCTGCGCTCGATCGATCATGGGTAACAGTTCGCTCCAATTGTCCTGATAGTACGTTACGAAAGGCCTCAGCCTCTGGTCAATATACTTGTTCATAATTTCTGTTTGGCCATCGGTTTGTTTGTGGTAGGCAGTAGAAAGCTTGACCTTGCTACCTACAATCCGACAGAATTCGGACCAGAAACTAGACACAAACTGAGGGCCACGATCAGAAACTATGCTATTAGGAGTATGGCCAAAACGGTATATCCATTGGATGAACAGGGTAGCCATGCCTCGGGCGTCGATGGTTTTATGACAAGGGATTGTTACAGCTTGCTTAGACAATCTGTCAATAACAACCATCACCTGATCGTATCCGAAACGGTCCCGGGGAAAATCCTTGAAGTCAATACACAGATGTTGCATAGGTCGGTCTGGAATTGGTAGGGGATGCAACATGCCAGGTAGTCGGTGCTGTCTCGGATGGCCTCTGCGGCAGGGGATACAGTTCCGCACATAACGTTTACAAGTAGCCTCCATACCTTTCCAATGGTATTGTCGGGCAAGGAGCTGATACGTCTTGGTTGCGGAGGGGTGTGCAGAGGAGACCTGGTCGTGGGCTTCTCGGATGAGTCGCGTGCACAAGGTAGAGCCTTCAGGTACACACAGACGATCATGGTACAGGAGGAGTCCGTTATCGATCCGATAGTGCTGGGGTAAGTGCTGTCGTTCCTTGTCGAAGGAATTCCTATTTTCTTTTAACAGCGCTTCAACCAGCTCTAAGGATCCAAGATTCATGACGTCCTGGTCGGGTAGAAGAATAGATATACGGGTCGATGCTTGCTGGCGGATGTAGTTCACAGCCAGTTCGGAGTTGATTCGGTCATGGAGGTTCTTAGGACCAATCAACACCTGTGACCTGTTATCGGTTTGGAGATTCTTCAAATTCTCGACGTCCTGTTCCCTGCGGCTGAGGATATCGGCCCTGGCGTTGCTCGGGCCTGGGGTGTACTCGATTCGGAAGTTGAACTGAGCCATGGTCTCTGCCCAACGTGCTTGCCTTGCATTGAGCACCTTGGTAGACATGAAGTACTCTAAGGAACGGTGATCAGTGTATACCTTGATTCGGTGGGGAGTCGAGGTCAGGTCGGCTCGCCACTTCTCAAAGGCTCTGATGATAGCGTATAGTTCCTTGTCGTGTATCTCCCAATTGAGCTCGGATCCAGACAGAGCCTGACTGTAGAAGGCGACGGGATACCACTTTCCATCAGGGTGCTCTTGTGACAGGACTCCGGCGATGACTCCATCGGAGGCGTCTGTCTCCAGCTTCGTAGGGTATTCGGAGTAGAAGTGGGACAAGGAGGGTATCTGTAGCAAGGCAGATCTCAGCTTGTCAAACGCTAGTTGGCAATCCGAAGTCCATACGAAAGGGGTGGCAGGGCTCTGTAACGCGGCGAGGGGCTTTGCCACCCGGGAAAATTCAGGAACAAATTGACGATAGAATCCTGTGAAACCGAGAAATGACTTCACACCCGTAATCGTCTTAGGTTCGGACCAGTTCCGGAGTACGGCCACTTTCTCAGGATCTACCTCTAAGCCGTGGTCGGTCAGGATGTAGCCCAAATACCTAGTACGCTTTACATGGAATTCGCTTTTCTTGATATCGGCCTGTAGGCCGGCTGATCGAAGGCGTTCAAGAACCTTACGTACGTGTTCTTGATGGGTCGCCTCATTATCGGAGTAGATTAGGATATCGTCTAAATAGGCGACACAGAAATCATCCAAGTAATCGATCAACACGTCGTTCATGTATCGCTGGTAGGTAGCGGGTCCATTGCACAGTCCAAAGGGTAACACCTTGCACTTGTAGGTTCCGTAACGGGTCCGAAACGTGGTATACTCCTCAGAGGCGGGGTCCATCCGGATCTTGTTGAAAGCCGATCGAATATCAAGCTTGGTGAATATCTTAGCCTTTGCAGGGCGCGACAGCAACTCGTCGATACGGGGTATCGGGTAGGCGTCCTTTCGGGTTAGGTTGTTAAGCTTACGATAATCCACACAAATCCTGATGGTACCATTTGGTTTTCGAACGCAGAGGATGGGCGATGCGAAAGGGCTCCGACTCGACTCGATAAATCCCTTCTGTAGGTGCTCCTGTACATACTCCTTAGTAGCTTGCAGTTCCTCTGAGTTTTGCTTATATAGAGGGCTGTAGGAGTTTGGTAGGGGTTCCTCCAGGATAATCTTGTGATCGTAGGGTCGGTGCTCCGGCAGGCGGTCGGCAGCTGCTTTACTAAACACATCGCGGTAGGCCCCATACTTGGCAGGGAGTCGGCTCCGTATCAGCTCCGAGTTGTCGTGGTCGTCCTCCTCCAGATCTTCCAGGCGGCGCTCTATTTCATACAAGCTTGTAGTGAAGAATTCGTTCGTAGGTTTCTTCAGATTGAAGTGGAAAGCATTTGCTGAAATGAGGGCTATCCTGGCAGCGGGAGTCGAGGCGGGAACGGAGGTAGTTCGGACAGGAGCCGGCACGGCGAATGTGACTGCTCGACGTGCTGCCGGCACCTTGAGGATTCCTCGTATCCTGTTGATCGCACCGGGACTGTTGGCGTTTCGGATCTCTTCCTGATCCCATAAGGCGTCTCGTCGCTGGACATCAAGTTCTACCAGGGAAGAGGGTACTTGTTGATGTAGCCTTACGAGCAGGGGAGGTGATGGATCATAGGTTGGGGGATATTTGGCAGGCCACACCAACCGAGATCGCTCCGTATCGACTAGGATCTGGAAACGTTTCAACCAATGTAGTCCAATAATACAATCCTGGGATCCTAGGTCCACGATAACAAAAGGACAGTTATAGACCTTGCGTCCGCTAACTATCATGTGGAGGCGAATGTAATGTGCTGCAGGGGAAGTGATTTGATCTTGAAATCCTTTGACGGTGAGCTTGTAGGGTAACTTTCGGATAGGTACCTGAAGGGAAGAAGAAATGGAATAAGCAATTTTAGAATTCAAGAAAAGAAAGCCCTGTGCACCAGTATCGACCAAGGAGTTCAATCGAACCCCGGAGCCGTTACGGCACAGGGTAGTACGTGTAAGGAAATGAGAACCTGTAAACAATTTGGATAAGGAAAGGTTGGAAAGATCGTAACGGGTTAAGCCCGGGAAGGAGAGTCCTCCCGGGCGGGGTCTTTTCCCGTCCGATACGGTTCCGAATCGAAAGTCTCCGACGCGTCTTGGTACTCCTCTACATCTTCAACCAATTCCATAGCCCGGATCCTTGGCTTAGGGCAGTCATTGGCGAGGTGTCCTACTTCACCGCAATTGTAGCAACTACCTGGGGTCTTGGATCTGTCAGGAGCAGGGGTTGAGGAAGGCTGTCGGTGGGGTTGCGGAGTGGTGCCACGTTGGTGGCCTTGAGACGCATAGGGTCGTGTTGAGGTGTTTGCTACACCGTATGTTTTCCGATTCGGTTCCGATTGGTGTTGTGCCGTGGGGTTCGGGCCTTTTCCATGGTTACCGGTTAGTCCCTTGGTAGGTGCACTGGACTGATTCGGATAGTTTCTCCGCTCCATATCAAAGGCAGTAAGGTGCTCGACCATCCTTTCGAATGAGTTCACCCAGAGGTGTCTGAAACCTAAGTTAGGAACTCGAATGGCGGGCGTTACTTTTGACCAGAGGTAGTGAAACCACTCCGAACGGGGTACTTGTCCCTTCACAGCCGAGCTCAAGAACCGAGCTTTGAAGGCTGGGAAGGTTTCGTTCCTATCCATCTGCAATCGATCGAACACTGCTCTACTTTCTGCCTTCTCATTTCCAGTAATGAAATAGGATTTGAGAAGGTTAATCATTTCCTCAGCGTCGGCGAATCGATCCGTAAGGTCGTCGGATAGGTATCGGGGTTCCAAGTATTCTTTTGCTAAACCAGTGCTGTGTCCCCATACCAAAGCCATGCGAGCTCGTTCATTCCGATAATGATCCGAGTTGATTTCGAGTCGATCCTGAATGGAAGCTTGCCATTGCTTGAAGGTAGGATCAACCCCATCAGACAGAACCTCAATGTTAGGGGTCCTTTCTGATCGTCTGGCTGGTTGGGCGTATGGGAAGGGGGTAACCGAGGGCTCCACGAAGCGGGCCACCGGCGTCTTTTCGGTGGATGGTAGGGGCTGATCAGGGGCCAACGAACCAGCTTGGGCGCGGTTAAGTTGTTCTCGCAGAATTGATATTTCTTGCATGAGAGCTGCCACGTCCGAGGCGGGTCCGATATCGCCCTGATCTCCTACCGGGTCGATTTCGGGGTCCTCCTCAGATCCTTCTTCTTCTTCTGAGGAGGCCTTTGCCTGGCCCCTCGGGGGCTGGCTTTTGGTGGTTGAGCGGGTGGTTACGCTCCTAGCCATGGGGGTCTGGTGGGAGGACATCGGCTTTGCCTCCGATTCCTCTAGGTTATTGGTAGTCTCCGAGTTTCTACCCTGGCGCAATCTGACGCGACTTTTCCGAAGGCAATCCGAATCACGACCCAGTCGTGCGGAAGTTCCAAACCTATAGGCTTCGGTCGTTGGAAGTTCTAATGGAGTTCCAACTGTGGATGTACGATCGGATCACAACCTGAAGTGAATCGGTTGTGATATAAATACAATACAACAATGCGATATTCTTAAGAAGCCGTCACCGGCGGGGACGAAGTTCTTCTTGTAATGTAACGACGCAGGTAAGTAGGAGGATCCGAAAGGGTTCCGATACGGCTCAAAGGCATATGGGAGTGCGCGCCTGTATCGAAGGTTGAACGAATTGATTCCTACACCTATAGGTCTTGTACGAAAGGACAAGAAGAACTTGTCTGTCTATCTAAGAGCATAAGGCTCCTTTTATATGTGGAGGCAGAAGGGTATCGGATACAGATCGGAGCCGAGTCGGTGAGGACGTGACTCTAGCTCTGAATAGCTTAGGATGTAACGAACCTTCGTTACACTAGGTAGTTACTATAATTATAGTAAAGTAGGACACTTTACTAATAACTACCCTAAGCTAAAGATCTATACTATAGAATTAGTTAAAGATATAGAGGAGTACTAAGACGCGTTAGAGACTTTTAATTTAGAACTATATTAGATAGGAAAAGACCCTACCTAGGAGGACTCTCCTTCCTAGGCTTAACCTATTATAATCTTTCTAACCTTTCCTTATCTAAATTATTTATAGGTTCTTATTTCTTTATACGTACTACCCTATACTATAATAGCTCTAGGGTTTAATTAAACTCCTTAGTTAATACTAGTGTATAGGGCTTTCTTTTCTTAAATTCTAAAATTACTTATTCTATTTCTTCTTCCCTTTAGGTACCTATCTAAAAGTTACCCTATAAGCTTACTATTAAAGGATTTTAAGATTAAATTACTTCCCCTATAGTATATTATATTCGCCTCTATATAATAGTTAGTAGACGTAAGGTCTATAACTATCCTTTTATTATTATAGACCTAGGATCCTAGGATTATATTATTAGACTATATTAGTTAAAATATTTCTAGATCCTAGTTAATATAGAGCAATCTTAGTTAGTATAGCCTACTAAATATCCCCTAACCTATAATCTATTACCTCCCCTACTTATAAGGCTATATTAATAAGTACCCTCTTCCCTAGTAGAACTTAATATCTAGCGATAAGACGCCTTATAAGATTAGGAAGAGATCTAAAACGCTAATAGTCCTAGTGCAATTAATAGGATATAAGGAATCCTTAAGGTGCTAGTAGCACGTTAAGTAGTTACATTTGCCGTGCTAGCTCCTATCTAAACTACCTCTATTCCCGCCTTAACTCCTACTACTAGGATAGCCCTTATTTTAGCAAATGCTTTCTACTTTAATCTAAAGAAACCTATAAATAAATTCTTTACTATAAGCTTATATAAAATAGAGCGCTACCTAGAAGATCTAGAGGAGGATAACTATAATAACTTAGAGCTAATATAGAGCTAACTCCCTACTAAGTATAGAGCCTACTATAATATATTTAGTAAAGTAGCTACTAACCGCCTACTAGAGCACTAACCCTATAATTATAAGATTATCCTAGAGGAACTCCTACTAAACTCCTATAGCCCTCTATATAAGTAAAACTTAGAGGAACTATAAGCTACTAAGGAGTATATATAGGAGCACCTATAGAAGGGATTTATTAAGTTAAGTTAGAGCCCTTTTATATCGCCTATCCTCTACGTTTAAAAACTAAATAGTACTATTAGGATTTATATAGATTATTATAAGCTTAATAACCTAACCTAAAAGGACGCCTACCTAATACCCTATATTAACGAGTTACTATCGCGCCCTACAAAGGCTAAGATATTTACTAAGCTTAATATTTAATTAGCTTTTAACAAGATCTAGATAGACCCCGCCTCTAAGGAGTATACTACGTTTTAGACCTATTATAGAACCTATAAGTGTAAGGTGTTACCCTTTAGACTATATAATAGACCCGCTACCTACTAGTAATATATAAATAACGTATTAATTAATTACTTAGATAATTTCTATGTCGCCTATTTAGATAATATCCTAATCTACTCTAATAATAAGGTAACCTATTAAGAACACGTACGTAAGGTTCTAGAACGCCTTTAATTAGCTAGCCTATAGGCTAATATTAAGAAAAGCGAATTCTATATAAAGCGTACTAGGTATTTAGGCTATATCCTAACTAACTACAGCTTAGAGGTAGATCCTAAGAAAGTAGCTATACTCTAGAACTAGTCTAAACCTAAGATAATTATAGGTGTAAAGTTATTTCTTAGTTTTATAGGATTCTATTATTAATTTATTCCTAAATTTTCCTAGGTAGTAAAGCCCCTTACCGCGTTATAGAGCCCTACTACCCCTTTTATATAGACTTTAGATTACTAACTAGCGTTTAATAAGCTAAGATCTACCTTACTATAGATACCCTCTTTATCCTACTTCTACTCTAAATACCCTATAAAGCTAGAGATAGACGCCTCTAATAGAGTTATCGCTAGAGTCCTATTATAAGAGCACCCTAATAGAAAGTAGTATCCTATCGCCTTCTATAGTTAGGCTCTATCTAGATCTAAGCTTAATTAGGAGATATACAATAAGGAACTATACGCTATTATTAGAGCCTTTAAGAAGTAGCAAGCTAACCTAACCTTAACTCCCTACTAAATTAAGGTATACACTAATTACTGTTCCTTAGAGTACTTTATATCTACTAAGGTGCTTAATATAAGGTAAGCACGTTAGGTAAAGACTATAGCTTAGTTTAACTTCTAAATTAAGTACACCCTAGGCCTAAGCAACGCTAGGGCTAATATCCTTAGCTATAGGGAATAGGACGTTAAGAATTTAAAGAATCTCTAAACTAATAATAGGTTATAGGTGTTAATTAGTCCTAAGAACCTCTATAACTAAATTAACTCTAAACTAGCTATAAACTATATCTGCTAGCAAGTATTAACTTATATATCTATTCTTCTACCTAACTAGGACGTTATAAATCTTAGATCCTTAGAGCTAGTTAAAGCGCTATTAAAAGAAAATAGGAATTCCTTTAATAAGGAATAATAGCACTTACCCTAGCAATATTAGATTAATAATAGACTCCTCCTATACTATAATTATCTATATATACCTAAAGGCTCTACCTTATATACGCGACTTATCTAAGAAGCCTATAACTAGGTCTCCTCTACACACCCCTCCGCAACTAAGACGTATTAGCTCCTTACCTAATAATACTATTAGAAAGGTATAGAGGCTACTTATAAACGTTATATGTGGAACTATATCCCCTACTATAGAGGCTATCTAAGATAGCACTAACTACCTAGCATATTACATCCCCTACTAATTCTAGACTAACCTATGTAATATCTATATATTAACTTTAAGGATTTTCCCTAGGACTATTTTAGATATAATTAGGTAATAGTTATTATTAATAGATTATCTAAGTAAGCTATAACAATCCCTTGTTATAAAACTATTAACGCCTAAGGTATAGCTACCCTATTTATCTAATAGATATACTATTTTAGCTATACTCTTAATAGTATAGTTTCTAATTATAGCCCTTAGTTTATATCTAGTTTCTAGTCTAAATTCTATTAGATTATAGGTAGTAAGGTTAAGCGTTCTACTACCTACTATAAATAAACTAATAGCTAAATAGAAATTATAAATAAGTATATTAACTAGAGGCTAAGGCCTTTTATAACGTACTATTAGGACAATTAGAGTAAACTATTACCTATAATTAATTAAGCGTAGGCTACCCTTCCTTATACTACTATTAGAATAGCCCTATACTAGCTCCTATTTAGTTCTAAACCTAGGTAGAGTTAGAACTAGAAACCTACTAAACCTCCTTCTACTAACCTTAAAAAGATTAACTATAAGGACGCTCTTACCCTTACTACCTACATGCACAACGCGTAGAAACAAGCTAAGGAGAATATAGAGAAGGCTTAGGACTAAATATAATCTACTATTAATTACTACTATTACTCTATAGACTAGACTATTAGTAACTAAGTTTACTTATCTACTATAAATCTTACTAGCCTAAGACTAAGCTAAAAGCTATCTAAACTCTAAGAAGGTCCCTATAAGGTATTAGAATAAGTAGGATACGCCTACTACCTTAAGCTACCCCTAGGATCCTAGATATATAATATCTTCTCGCTAGATGTCCTTTATAAGGATCCTAGGGATCCCCTACTAGGATAAGAGGCTCTAAAACCACCTAGTATCCCTATCTAAGGCGTAGAAGAGTAGGAGGTTAAGGAAATCCTAGCTAGTAAACTATATCGCTCTACTCTTAAGTATAAAGTTAAGTAGCTAGGATATAATCTAGATCCTACCTAGTATCCTACCTCTAACTTTATAGGAGCCCCCTATAAGTTAAAAGAGTACTATAATAAGTATCTAAATTACCTAGGACCCCTATAATCTTTAGCTAAGTAGCTTATAGTATAGGAAAAAGGTATAGAGGACTTAATATTACTATAGGATAATAAGGCGTAGTTATAGACCTATTTATTACGCTAACCTAATATATAAGACTTATATAGAACTAATATCTACTATTAAGACCCTCCCTAAGGCCTAGTAGAACTACTAGTTAGAATACTATAGGAGTATTAAAGCCCTTTTAGACCTACTCCTCTATAGCATCCTCTAGATTTACCTCTAAACTAGAGGGATCTAGAACTACACTAGAAAGACTACTATCTAGTAATAATAGTGCTAGCTCTATCTTCCTTAAGAACCTACTATAAGGCCTATAAGGGGGGGTATTAGCTTTACCTCTACCCCTAGCTATGCCCTTGTCTAGTCCCTTTAGACTAGGTTTAGACGCGCTTAAGGATATAGCAGTTCGCTACGCCTCTATCTCCCCCTGTAACGCCTAAACCTTGTCCTTAAGGAGCTAGACCTCCTCCCTTAGGGCCTAATTAGCCTCTAACACGGCGTAGTAGTTCGCTAGGAGGAGCTTAGTAGACTTAGTGCCCTAGGTCTAGGTAGTTACTACCTACACACAGACTAACAGAACTATTACTACCTCCTTAACCTCCTTCTAGAGGGTATCCTTTTTAGCCTCCTAGGCTACCCGCTCCTCCTCTACTAAAGGAGCCTCCCTCTCCTCCCTCTCTACCCCCTTTATACGCTCTAGGCTAGCGCTTAACCTTACAAATTCTAGCCCCATATACTAGGGCACCTAGGTTTATTAGTAATAGTTAATATAGAGCCTATTAGGATACTTACTAGCTTATACTTTCTAGCTTAAAGTGTGTAATATATACACTTCTTTAAGCCTACTAACTTAAACTAGAACTTAATAAATTAGCCCTAGGCTAGCGCCTATACTACCTGCAAATAAATACTATAATAGGCCTTAGGTAAAGCCCTAAGGGGTATAGGAATAGGCATTATAGGTATAGCTATAAAATCGTTAGTAATTAGGCTTAAAAAAGGACTACTATTAGAGTAATAACAGAGGACTTACTAATAGAGATAGGGTGCGTAAAGGGTAGGAGGAAAGGTAAGGTTTTATATTAATATATGCTAGCCGTAAGCGCGCCTACTAAATTAAGCGTTACTATAGTAATATTAAAAATAGTAAACGTAAAAGCTACCTTTACCTCTACTTTAATAGGGGATTTAGTTTAGATAGGATTTAGAAGCGTTATAGATAGCGACAAGATAGGTAAAGGAGGATTTCTATAGAAGAAAGTAGAAAAATAAAGGTTAAAACTAATTTAACTCTAAATTAACACCTACCAAAGATAGGGACTATCTTTCTTAAGGAGGGGGGTAATGTAACGAAGGTTCGTTACATCCTAAGCTATTTAGAGCTAGAGTTACGTCCTTACTAACTTAGCTCTAATCTATATCTAATACCCTTCTGCCTCTACATATAAAAGGAGCCTTATGCTCTTAGATAGATAGACAAGTTCTTCTTATTCTTTCGTATAAGACCTATAGGTGTAGGAATTAATTTGTTTAACCTTTAATATAGGCGTGCACTCCTATATACCTTTAAGCCGTATTAGAACCCTTTTAGATCCTCCTACTTACCTGCGTCGTTACAGGTATTAGATATAGATTAGAGCTAAGTTAGTAAGGACGTAACTCTAGCTCTAAATAGCTTAGGATGTAACGAACCTTTATTACATTACCCCCCTCCTTAAGAAAGATAGTCCCTATCTTTAGTAGGTGTTAATTTAGAGTTAAACTAGTTTAACCTTTATTTTTCTACTTTCTTCTATAGAATTCTCTTTTACTTATCTTATTACTATCTATAACACTTCTAAATCCTATTTAAACTAAATCTCCTATTAAAGTAGAGGTAAAGGTAGCTTTTATATTTACTATTTATTTAATATTATAATAGTAATACTTAATTTAGTAGGCGCGCTTATAGCTAGGTATATATTAATATAAAACTTTGCTTTTCCTCCTACTCTCTACGTACCCTATTCCTATTAGTAAGTCCTCTATTATTACTCTAATAGTAGTCCTTTTTTAAGTTTAATTACTACTAATTTTATAGCTATACCTATAATACCTATTCCTATACCCCCTAGCGCTTTACCTAAGGCCTATTATAGTATTTATTTATAGGTAGTATAGGCGCTAGCCTAGGGCTAATTTATTAAGTTCTAGTTTAAGTTAGTAGGCTTAAAGAAGTATATATATTATACACTTTAAGCTAGAAAGTATAAGCTAGTAAGTATCCTAATAGGCTCTATATTAACTATTACTAATAAACCTAGGTACTCTAGTATATAGGGCTAGAATTTATAAGGTTAAATACTAGCCTAGAGAGGATAAAGGTAGTAGAGAGGGAGGAGAGGGAGGCTCCTATAGTAGAGGAGGAGTAGGTAGCCTAGGAGGCTAATAAGGACACCCTCTAGAAGGAGGTTAAAGAGGTAGTAATAGTTCTATTAGTCTATATATAGGTAGTAACTACCTAGACCTAGGGTACTAAGTCTACTAAGCTTCTTCTAGCGAACTACTACGCTATATTAGAGGCTAATTAGGCCCTAAGAGAGGAGGTCTAGCTCCTTAAGGACGAGGTTTAGGTATTATAGGGGGAGATAGAGGCGTAGTAAACTACTATATCCTTAAGCGCGTCTAAACCTAGTCTAAAGGGACTAGCTAAGGGTATAGCTAGGGGTAGAGGTAAAGCTAATACCCCCCTTTATAGGCCTTATAGTAGGTTCTTAAGAAAGATAGAGCTAGTACTATTATTACTAGATAGTAGTCTTTCTAGTATAGTTCTAGATCCCTCTAATTTAGAGGTAAATCTAGAGGATACTATAAAGGAGTAGGTCTAAAAGGGCTTTAATACTCCTATAGTATTCTAACTAGTAGTTCTACTAGGCCTTAAGGAGGGTCTTAATAGTAGATATTAGTTCTATATAAGTCTTATATATTAGGTTAGCGTAATAAATAGGTCTATAACTACGTCTTATTATCCTATAGTAATATTAAGTCCTCTACACCTTTTTCCTATACTATAAGCTACTTAGCTAAAGATTATAGGGGTCCTAGCTAATTTAGATACTTATTATAGTACTCTTTTAACTTATAGGGGGCTCCTATAAAGTTAGAGGTAGGATACTAGGTAAGATCTAGATTATATCCTAGCTACTTAACTCTATACTTAAGAGTAGAGCGATATAGTTTACTAGCTAGGATTTCCTTAACCTCCTACTCTTCTACGCCTTAGATAGGGATACTAGGTAGTTTTAGAGCCTCTTATCCTAGTAGGGGATCCCTAGGATCCTTATAAAGGATATCTAGTAAGAAGATATTATATATCTAGGATCCTAGGGGTAGCTTAAGGTAGTAGGCGTGTCCTACTTATTCTAATACCTTATAGGGACCTTCCTAGAGTTTAGATAGCTTTTAGCTTAGTCTTAGGCTAGTAAGATTTATAGTAGATAAGTAAACTTAGTTACTAATAGTCTAGTCTATAGAGCGATAGTAGTAATTAATAGTAGATTATATCTAGTCCTAAGCCTTCTTTATATTCTCCTTAGCTTATTTCTACGTATTATATATATAGGTAGTAAGAGTAAGAGCGTCCTTATAGTTAATCCTTTTAAGATAGGTAGAAGGAGGTTTAGTAGGTTTCTAGTCCTAGCTCTACCTTAGTTTAGAACTAAATAGGAGCTAGTATAGGGCTATTCTAATAGTAGTATAAGGAAGGGTAGCCTAGGCTTAATTAATTATAGGTAATAGTTTACTCTAGTTATCCTAGTAGTACGTTATAAAAGGCCTTAGCCTCTAGTTAATATACTTATTTATAATTTTAGTTTAGCTATTAGTTTATTTATAGTAGGTAGTAGAAAGCTTAACCTTACTACCTATAATCTAATAGAATTTAGACTAGAAACTAGATATAAACTAAGGGCTATAATTAGAAACTATACTATTAGGAGTATAGCTAAAATAGTATATCTATTAGATAAATAGGGTAGCTATACCTTAGGCGTTAATAGTTTTATAATAAGGGATTATTATAGCTTACTTAGATAATCTATTAATAATAACTATTACCTAATTATATTTAAAGTAGTCCTAGGGAAAATCTTTAAAGTTAATATATAAATATTATATAGGTTAGTCTAGGATTAGTAGGGGATATAATATGCTAGGTAGTTAGTGCTATCTTAGATAGCCTCTATAGTAGGGGATATAGTTCTATATATAACGTTTATAAGTAGCCTCTATCCCTTTCTAATAGTATTATTAGGTAAGGAGCTAATACGTCTTAGTTATAGAGGGGTGTGTAGAGGAGACCTAGTTATAGGCTTCTTAGATAAGTTATATATATAAGGTAGAGCCTTTAGGTATATATAGTTAATTATAGTATAGGAGGAGTCTATTATTAATCTAATAGTGCTAGGGTAAGTGCTATTATTCCTTATTAAAGGAAATCCTATTTTCTTTTAATAGCGCTTTAACTAGCTCTAAGGATCTAAGATTTATAATATCCTAGTTAGGTAGAAGAATAGATATATAGGTTAATACTTACTAGTAGATATAGTTTATAGCTAGTTTAGAGTTAATTTAGTTATAGAGGTTCTTAGGACTAATTAATACCTATAACCTATTATTAGTTTAGAGATTCTTTAGATTTTTAACGTCCTATTCCCTATAGCTAAGGATATTAGCCCTAGTATTACTTAGGCCTAGGGTATACTTAATTTAGAAGTTAAACTAAGCTATAGTCTTTACCTAACGTACTTACTTTATATTAAGTACCTTAGTAGATATAAAGTACTCTAAGGAATAGTAATTAGTATACACCTTAATTTAGTAGGGAGTTAAGGTTAGGTTAGCTTACTACTTCTTAAAGGCTCTAATAATAGTATATAGTTCCTTATTATATATCTCCTAATTAAGCTTAGATCTAGATAGAGCCTAACTATAGAAGGTAATAGGATACTACTTTCTATTAGGGTGCTCTTATAATAGGACTCTAGCAATAACTCTATTAGAGGCGTCTATCTCTAGTTTTATAGGGTATTTAGAGTAGAAGTAGGATAAAGAGGGTATCTATAGTAAGGTAGATCTTAGCTTATTAAACGCTAGTTAGTAATCTAAAGTCTATATAAAAGGGGTAGTAGGGCTCTATAATATAGTAAGGGGCTTTACTACCTAAGAAAATTTAGGAATAAATTAATAATAGAATCCTATAAAACTAAGAAATAACTTTACACCTATAATTATCTTAGGTTTAGACTAGTTCTAGAGTATAGCTACTTTCTTAGGATCTACCTCTACGCTGTAGTTAGTTAGGATATAGCCTAAATACCTAGTACACTTTATATAGAATTTGCTTTTCTTAATATTAGCCTATAGGCTAGCTAATTAAAGGCGTTTAAGAACCTTACGTACGTGTTCTTAATAGGTCGCCTTACTATTAGAGTAGATTAGGATATTATTGTTATAGATTAAACCTACAACCTCTAGTTTTGGTGTTCCTTAGGTAATCCTTAGGCTTAGGCTAGCTAGCGCTAGTACCAATTCGGCCTAGCGCCTATAGAGAGGAACACCAAAGTTTTATAGCTATAAGGGACTAGCCCTCTACGTAATATCTTACCTCTAGGGTTATTAATACATTTAATTAATTAACACTAAGAATACAAACCCTTATACTATATTACGTTACTATTTCTTACCTAGAGTCTACTATAGGAAGAAGAGGAGACTATACTAAAAGCGTAATAACATGTGCGCACATAATTAACCTATAACTAGTTTAGGTACGCATAGCGCAACGCGCTCGCCTACGTAATATAGTAACTATTATAGGGTATATAATCTTTTAGTTAAATCTACCTATTAGACTAGTTAGGATTTGCTTAGGGCTCTATTACACGACTATAGAGTAGAACCTAACTATTCCTATAACTAGCGCTATCTACTAGGTAATTTAGGTATACTATGCTAGATGCCTATACTAATAATTATACTTTAATTATTAATAGCCTACGTAGAAGAAGGAGTAGCTTACTACTATACGATAAGTAAGTAGGACAACGATATACGTGTTATATTTTAAAATCCTACTACTAGATAAAGACGTAAGTTATAATTATACTAAAAGCGTAATTAGGACCTATATTAGGTTATAGTAATAGGCTATCCTAAACTTAAAACTCTACTTAAGTAACTAAGGACACCACAACTATAAGCGGCTACGAGCCTAAATCTACAATTCGCTAATCTAAGCCTAAGCGCTAATTAACCTTTAGTTACCCTACCTTACCTAGTATAGACAGTGATCACAAGATATTAGAGCCTATAACGACTTATAACAGCGAAATTAACTTAGATATTAGAGGTAGGAGGCTTTAGGTAGCTAAGGGCTACACATTCTATATTCGCCTTACCTATACTAATAGCGTATTTATAGAAGCTTATAAAGCTGCTAAGTCTACTATTAATAATCTAATATATATTATTCGTCTAGGCTACGATTACCCCTAGGCAGGAAACGAAGCTGTTTATTTAACTATTACTAATAATAACTAGCTAGTTAAATCTATTAAGGATTACAAAGAATTCTATTAACTAAACATTATCTATATACTAGAGACCTTACGTAACTACGCACTTATATATAATACCTATTATATAAAGTATACTAACTAATTATAATAGTTATAGTTATAGATATCTTAGGAATAGCTATAACAAATAGTAGACACGCTTACATAGAAGATCACCTAATACTAAGAAGTAATTAAGTCGCGTAGATCTAATTAAGGCATTAGCAACGTTTATAACGACCTAATCTTTATTATAGTTAAAGACAAGCTTAATAAAGTAGAGGCTAGTAATACGTAACTACGTGTAGCCTTAGTAATAGCTTAGACTAAGCCTAATAACGAGTGTAATAGTCTTACATATTAGAAATAGAGACGTTAGCTTAAAGAGGAGAAGGATAAGAGCGAATACTAGAGGAACAAGTTTAAGAAAGAGTAGAAGCGAGCTAATCGCTACTACGATAAATGTATAGAGAAAGACGTAGACTATAAACTAGTAGTTAAGTAATACTAAGTAGCTAAGACTACTATAGATAAAGTAAAAGAAGACTTACTTAAAGTATAAGTAGAAGTTAAACGTATAATAGCTTAACTATAGAAGTATATTCCCTTATTCTAGCTATACGTCCTCTAGCGTTATAACGAACGACGACGCGACGACTAATAATCTAGATCTATACGTGACCTACTATACTAAAGCTACTAAGATATATAGGATTACTACTATAACTTATTATATTATATTAAACGTAAATAATATTATAACTAGGGCTAAGACTAGGTGCACTAAAGCTAGGAAAGATAATAAGGCTACACTTTAGATCCTAATAAACATAGTAGTAATAATAACTAATAATACACCTTAGGTTACAACTACTATAGCTAACGTTGTCGCAGCTATAGTTATAGTCGTAGCTGTAGTTATAGCCATAGTTATAGTCGCACGCGTATACGTCTAGAAGCCTTACTTAAGCCTAGGCAATACGCTACGCCTAGTGCTACTACTACTATTATTACAGCTACTAGGGTGTATTTTAAGCTACTAGATATTAAGGTATAGATAGGCAAAGACAAAAAATAGAATTATAATAAGTAGCGTCGCCTAGCTATTAACAAATGCGAGTCCCTACTAGATAATCGTTAGATTAAATACCTAGAGGCGAAGGTTAACAGACGCGCTTAGATTCTAATTAAAGACTAGCATTTTACTTATTATATTAAAATGCTAGAAGTACTTAACCTTTTCTATAGATAAGATTACGTAGAACAAATCGTAGAAGTATATTAGAAGCTTACTAATAGATTACTAAAAATAAAACCTAGTTAGAGCTTTACTAAATAGCGTAGTAACTTTACCTTAATAATTATGTTACTAGGTCTTCTACAAGATACTATGGTTACATATACGCGATAATTTCTACGCCCTAGACTAGCTACTAGAGCCTTATTAGGCTTTAATAACTTATAACCTAATACCTTAGCTCTATTCCTAAACGCTATACGTAAGATTAACTTAACTTAGTAGTAAGTTAATTCTAGACGAGAATTAACTCCTAAAATAAAGGAGAGACTACGTAAGCGCTCCCTAAATAACCGCAACGCAGATTAGAAGTCTAAGTTAGCACGTAACTAAGTACGCAAGGCAGCTACACAACGTATAGACGCGTAGAGAATCGCTATAGCTAAGGCTAAGGTTTGCTTTAGGTGCGTAGAGTCTAACTACTAAGCTAGGGATTAGATAGGCTACTAGGTGCTTCCTTAGGACAAATATAAACAAAAGATAGGACTTTATATAATGCGCCTATAGGCCTTAGAAGTAGACTACAATCTAGAAGACAACGTTAGTTCTACCTAGTTAGATAAATAGAGCGAACAGGACGAAGATCTAGATAATATAGGAGAGACTCCTAAGGATTTTTAGTAGCTCCTAAATAAAGTCGCGTGTAGGAGCACAAATAGCGTAAGTCTATTAAGGCATCGCGCCGTGTCGCTTGTTAACATTAACGCCTTAAAGTAGCTACTATAACAATTAGCACGAAAGAACTACCTAACCGCGTTCTATAAATATCCGCGATTAAAGGAATAATAAATCTAGCTACTTAATTATCCTTTAATTCTTACTTATTATTATAGTTAGGTTAGAGGAAGACACACACTCTAGTTAATATAGGCGCTAGCGCTTACTTCGTAAATAAATATTAGGTTGCGTAACATTAACTATAGCGTATAGCTATTAACTATCCTATTAAACTATTACTAGCAAATAGTAAGGTTATAGATATAGTTATAGAAGCTATAAAAGTAAAGGTAAAATATAGATTATATATAGCCTTAACCCTATACTATATTACTAATATTAGTAATTATAACCTAATCCTAGGAACTAACTAGTTAGATAAGTATTAACTATAGGTATTATTTAGATCTCTAAGGTCTATAAGCTTCTACTTAAGACACTATATAGGGAAATATATTAGTAGAGGATTACCTAATACTATATATAACAATAGGTCCCTAGCTAAAAGTAAGACTTATAGTAATATATCTATAGGTAAGGTCTATATAGTTACTACTTATACTACCTATCTATTTATAGTACGTAATCCTAAATAGACTATATAGGTCAAACCTTATAAATAGGTTAAACTTAAACGGCCGCCTAATTTAGAGGTTAACAATTAATTACGTAAGGAGGAGGCGTTTAAGGCTATAGTGTAATGCGTAGTAGTTATATAAGAAGATTTTAACAAATATATATTAAAGTTAGAATAACCTTACCTTATAGAGCAGGAAATACGTAATATAGTACCTTCTTAGGTGTACAATATAAAGGGACTAGAAGGTATCTTTAACCTAAAGTTAGTAGGCTAGCTACCTCTAAGGCGACTAGGCGTAGATTATGCCATCGAAACCAAACTAGGATAGATCTTAAAACTAAGGATCTATAGTCTTACTCGTATAGAAACTAAAGTAGTTAAGGCATATATTAACGACATGCTCTAACGTAGATACATTTAACTAAGCAACTCTCCTTATATAGCCCTAGTTTTAGTTATTAAGAAACCTAGTAGTAGTCTAAGGATCTACGTAGACTACTAAGCCCTTAACTTAATTATAAAGAAAAACTAGAACGCGCTACCTACTATTAAAGAGACGCTAGCCTATATAGCTAAGGTACGCTAGATATCTATAGTAGATGTAGTTACCACGTTTAACACTATAAGGCTAAAAGAGGGATATAAGGAGAAAAGCGCTTTCCTTATAAGATATAGTCTATATAAGTACCTTGTTATGCCGTTTAGTATATACAATACGCTAGGGACATTCTAAACATTTATTAATAAGGCGCTCTACGAATACCTTAACGTCTTTTGTATAGCATACCTAGACGATGTGCTTATCTACACCTATAACGATAACGAGCTCGTACACAAACGTTACGTTATATAGGTATTAAGGAAAATCTAATAGGTAGGTATATACTTAGATCTAACTAAGTGTTACTTTAAAGTAAAGAAAGTTAAATACCTTAGGCTAATCCTAACTACTAAGGGAATAGAGATAGACCTAAAGAAGGTAGAGATAGTTCTAAACTAGCAAAACCCCTAGAACGTTAAGGATATCTAGGCCTTCCTAGGCTTTACTAACTTCTACTATTACTTTATTAAAGGCTTCTTATATATTACTAAGCTACTTATAGCGCTTACCTAAAAAGAGGCTAATAGTAAGGACTAACGCCACCAATTCCCTTTAGTAGAGGATTTAATAGCTATCTAAGCGTTTATTTAATTAAAGTAAGCGTTTAAAACGGCTAGGGTACTAGCCTACTTTAACCTAGATAGGGAGACGTAGTTAGAAATAGATGTATTAGACTTTGTTATAGCTACCGTGTTATTGTAAAAAGATTCTAATAGAGTCCTATAACTAGTAGCATTCCTATTATATAAAATAACACCTATAGAGTGTAACTATAAAATATATAATAAGGAGCTACTAGCTATTATTAAGGCCTTTAAGGAATAGCAATTTAAACTTTCTAGGACCGCGGATCCTATATTAGTGTTGTCTAATTATTAAGCGTTATAGACGTTTATAATAAGTAAGCGCCTTAACTATTAGTAAGTACGCTAGTTAGAGTTCCTCGTAGAGTTTAACTTCCTTATTAAATACCGCCTAGGCAAGTAGGGCACTAAACTAGATACGTTAACTAGGAGACCTAGGGACCTACTAGACAGCGTAAATAATAAAAGGAGGTAGCACTAGGTGTAAATTATAATTAAGCTAGACTAGGTAGATCTAGAACTTAGGGTAGCGTATATTAGTTATAGATATAATAATAATAGCTTATAACACGCTGTACACCTCGCTTAATTATTTAGAGGGGAGGATAACGTAATCTTGCTAATTTACGTTACTTAATTAATGTACTAGCTAAGTAAGGAGGACACCATGTTATTTAACTACGCTAGATATGCGTTAGTATTAGTTGCTATATAACCGCGTAAACCTACGCGCTAACGTAATATACAATAGATAGAGATAGATAAACCTATAGAAGTCTTATTAACTAAATAACTTATAGATAATATTTAGAAAGAATATAACAACGACCTAACGCTATAGGTAGTTATTAAAGCAAAAGCAGAGGGTATAAGGAGAATACTACATCACCTTATCTATAGCAATAAATAACTAAGACTAGAGCTTAGGGATTATAAACTTAAGGATAGATTACTATTTATGTAGAAGAAAGTGTATATACTTATAGGCATTACGCGTACCTAGGCTATTAAACAATTCTACTAGACTATATACAGAGGACATAGTAGAAAATATAAGACCTATACACGCTTAGTACGCTAGTACTACTAGCCTAGAATAACGTCTAATATTATAACGTATATAAGAGGTTATCTACTCTACTACTATATAAAGTCGTACTAAGAAGGGAAATATGGTCTCTTACACCTATTACTAATACTAGAGCGTTATTAGTCTAGTATATCTATAGACTTTATTACGCACCTTCCTCTATACTATTATAATAGTTAAGTCTTTACTAATATATTAGTAATTATAGATAGATTAACTAAAAAGAAGAAGTTTATTCTAATAGCAAGTATAATAGTAGACGCTATTATTTAAGCCTTTATTAAGTATATCTAGCGAGAGGAAGGATATCTAGACGAGATCGTCTTAGACTAAGGAGCTTAGTTCGTCTCCTATTTCTAGAGACGCCTTTACTAGTAGTTAGGAACTAAACCTAAGTTCTTAATAGCGCACCACCCTTAAATAGATAGACAGACTAAGAATGCTAACGCGTATCTTAAATAATACTTACAAGCTTATATTAACTTTAAAATAGATAATTAGGCTCTATTTCTACTAATAGCGGAGTTTTAGGCTAACTCTAGTATAAGTACTACTACTAGAGTTATACCGTTCTTTGCTATAAAGGGTTATTACCTACGAAGCGGAATTAAGCCTTAGGTCGCTCTACTATTACTAAACAACCCTGCACTAACAAAACGAGATAAACTTAATACTAACGTATTTACTAATAAAATGCGCAACCTACAATAGGAATTAAAGGACGCGATATATTAGGTATAGGCTAAGTAAGCTAAATTTGCGAATAAGAAGAGATATCTAGCACCTAAGTTTCGTAAGGGCGACCGCGTTATGCTAGACATACGTAATCTACGTATAAAGAGACCTAATTAGTCTTTAGACTATAAGAACTAAGGACTATTTGTAATTAATAAAGTTATAGATAATATAGCCTACTAACTATAATTGCTGCTATATATAGGGCGCCTTTATAACGTATTTTACCCTTAGTTATTATATCTTTACGCACCTAGGTTACCTAGCTAGACACACGACGCTAAGACCCTAGCTAAGTTTAATCTAGAGGTAGAAGACAATATAGACTATAACGTTAAGCTAATTAAAGACTTGCGTATAAACAAATAGCTCGTAGACCTAATTATAAAATAAAAGGGACTACTATAATATAAGGTCTAATGGTTAAATTACCCTAAGGGACTAGATAACCCTTTATAGGAACCATATATAAACGTCGTTAAAGCTAGTAATCTTATTAAGCTTTTCTACTAGCGTAACCCTACTAAGCTAGGGCTATATAAGAAGTTTAATATATTAGTAGGTAAATAGGACTTAATATCTCTATAACTCTACGTAGTACTCTAAACTAGTTATAAATAGGTACCCTGCAAGCTATTAATAAAGTTAGAGGTAGCTACTATAAGGCGCTTCTAGTAAGGACTAGTCTCTAAGTATTACTAGTATATAAGTATTGCCTAGACTAACATAAGTAGGACGGTAATAGGGAAGGAACTAAAGAGGGTGTTACTACGCTTATAAAGATTAGGGATCTATAAGGATTACGCCTATAGTAAGGGCGATATTACGCTCTATTAGCAACGGACCTATTACCTAATTGTAAGTTAAAGTTAACCTACTAATAATAATAGACTAACTATATAAGCTTAGGATACTATTAAAAAGCCTCTACTAGGAGCCTAGTAAACGCGCGCGCGTAATCTACACAGTCTTTACTAGAAGCTACGACAAGATAATTAATCGATGGATATACACGTAGTAGGTAGGGTAGGGATTAGATATATAGACAAGGACAGATGCTATTAACTATATAACTGCGACTTGATATGGAATCTATATAGTAGAGCGATAGAACTACTCTTTTTAGAGGGGGGGGTAGTGTTATAGATTAAACCTACGACCTCTAGTTTTGGTGTTCCTTAGGTAATCCTTAGGCTTAGGCTAGCTAGCGCTAGTACCAATTTGGCCTAGCGCCTATAGAGAGGAACACTAAAGTTTTATAGCTATAAGGGACTAGCCCTCTACGTAATATCTTACCTCTAGGGTTATTAATATATTTAATTAATTAACACCAAGAATACGAACCCTTATAATTATCTAAATAGGTAATATAGAAATTATCTAAGTAATTAATTAATATATTATTTATATATTACTAGTAGGTAGTAGGTCTATTATATAGTCTAAAGGGTAACACCTTATACTTATAGGTCCTATAATAGGTCTAAAATATAGTATACTCCTTAGAGGTAGGGTCTATCTAGATCTTATTAAAAGCTAATTAAATATTAAGCTTAGTAAATATCTTAGCCTTTATAGGGCGTGATAGCAACTCGTTAATATAGGGTATTAGGTAGGCGTCCTTTTAGGTTAGGTTATTAAGCTTATAATAATCTATATAAATCCTAATAGTACTATTTAGTTTTTAAACGTAGAGGATAGGTAATATAAAAGGGCTTTAACTTAACTTAATAAATCCCTTCTATAGGTGCTCCTATATATACTCCTTAGTAGCTTATAGTTCCTCTAAGTTTTGCTTATATAGAGGGCTATAGGAGTTTAGTAGGGGTTCCTTTAGGATAATCTTATAATTATAGGGTTAGTGCTCTAGTAGGTAGTTAGTAGCTACTTTACTAAATATATTATAGTAGGCCCTATACTTAGTAGGGAGTTAGCTCTATATTAGCTCTAAGTTATTATAGTTATCCTCCTCTAGATCTTCTAGGTAGCGCTCTATTTTATATAAGCTTATAGTAAAGAATTTATTTATAGTTTTCTTTAGATTAAAGTAGAAAGTATTTACTAAAATAAGGGCTATCCTAGTAGCAGGAGTTAAGGTAGGAATAGAGGTAGTTTAGATAGGAGCTAGTATAGTAAATATAACTACTTAACGTGCTACTAGCACCTAGAGGATTCCTTATATCCTATTAATTATACTAGGACTATTAGTGTTTTAGATCTTTTCCTAATCCTATAAGGTATCTTATTACTAGATATTATATTCTACTAAGGAAGAGGGTACTTATTAATATAGCCTTATAAGTAGGGGAGGTAATAGATTATAGGTTAGGGGGTATTTAGTAGGCTATACTAACTAAGATTAATCTATATTAACTAGGATCTAGAAACGTTTTAACTAATATAGTCTAATAATATAATCCTAGGATCCTAGGTCTATAATAATAAAAGGATAGTTATAGACCTTACATCTACTAACTATTATATAGAGGCAAATATAATATACTATAAGGGAAGTAATTTAATCTTAAAATCCTTTAATAGTAAGCTTATAGGGTAGCTTTTAAATAGGTACCTAAAGTAAAGAAGAAATAGAATAAGTAATTTTAGAATTTAAGAAAAGAAAGCCCTATACACTAGTATTAACTAAGGAGTTTAATTAAACCCTAGAGCTATTATAGTATAGGGTAGTACGTATAAAGAAATAAGAACCTATAAATAATTTAGATAAGGAAAGGTTAGAAAGATTATAATAGGTTAAGCCTAGGAAGGAGAGTCCTCCTAGGTAGGGTCTTTTCCTATCTAATATAGTTCTAAATTAAAAGTCTCTAATACGTCTTAGTACTCTTCTACCTCTTTAACTAATTCTATAGCTTAGATCCTTAGCTTAGGGTAGTTATTAGTAAAGTATTCTACTTTACTATAGTTATAGTAACTACCTAGGGTCTTAGATCTATTAGGAGTAGGTATTAAGGAAGGCTATTAGTAGGGTTATAGAGTAGTACTATATTAGTAGCCTTAAGATATATAGGGTTATATTAAGGTGTTTACTATACTATATATTTTCTAATTTAGTTCTAATTAGTATTATACTATAGGGTTTAGGCCTTTTCTATAGTTACTAGTTAATCCTTTAGTAAGTATACTAGACTAATTTAGATAGTTTCTCTACTCTATATTAAAGGTAGTAAGGTGCTTAACTATCTTTTTAAATAAGTTCCTCTAGAGGTATCTAAAACCTAAGTTAGGAACTTAAATAGTAAGTATTACTTTTAACTAGAGGTAGTAAAACTACTCTAAATAGGGTACTTATCCCTTTATAGCTAAGCTTAAGAACTAAGCTTTAAAGGCTAGGAAGGTTTTATTCCTATCTATCTATAATTAATTAAATACTACTCTACTTTCTACCTTCTTATTTCTAGTAATAAAATAGGATTTAAGAAGGTTAATTATTTCTTTAGCGTTAGCGAATTAATCTATAAGGTTATTAGATAGGTATTAAGGTTCTAAGTATTCTTTTACTAAACTAGTGCTATATCCCTATACTAAAGCTATATAAGCTCGTTTATTCTAATAATAATCTAAGTTAATTTTAAGTTAATCCTAAATAGAAGCTTACTATTATTTAAAGGTAGGATTAACCTTATTAGATAGAACCTTAATATTAGGGGTCTTTTCTAATTATCTAACTAGTTAGGCGTATAGAAAGGGAGTAACTAAGGGCTCTATAAAGTAGGCTACTAGCGTCTTTTTAGTAGATAGTAGGGGCTAATTAAGGGCTAATAAACTAGCTTAGGCGTAGTTAAGTTATTCTTATAGAATTAATATTTCTTATATAAGAGCTACTATATCTAAGGTAGGTCTAATATCACCCTAATCTCCTACTAGGTTAATTTTAGAGTTCTCCTTAGATCCTTCTTCTTCTTCTAAGGAGGCCCTTACCTAGCCCCTTAGGGGCTGGCTTTTAGTAGTTAAGTAGGTAGTTACGCTCCTAGCTATAGGGGTCTTATAGGAGGATATTAGCTTTACCTCTAATTCCTCTAGGTTATTAGTAGTCTCTAAGTTTCTACCCTAGCGTAATCTAACGCGACTTTTCTAAAGGTAATCTAAATCACAACCTAGTTATATAGAAGTTCTAAACCTATAGGCTTTAGTTATTAGAAGTTCTAATAGAGTTCTAACTATAGATATATAATTAGATTATAACTTAAAGTAAATTAGTTATAATATAAATATAATATAATAATATAATATTCTTAAGAAGCTATTATTAGTAGGGACGAAGTTCTTCTTATAATATAATAACGTAGGTAAGTAGGAGGATCTAAAAGGGTTCTAATACAGCTTAAAGGTATATAGGAGTACGCGCCTATATTAAAGGTTAAATAAATTAATTCCTACACCTATAGGTCTTGTATAAAAGGATAAGAAGAACTTGTCTATCTATCTAAGAGCATAAGGCTCCTTTTATATGTGGAGGCAGAGGGGTATCGGATACCGATCGGAGCCGAGTCGGTGAGGACGTGACTCTAGCTCTGAATAGCTTAGGATGTAACGAACCTTCGTTACAGACTCTAGCTCTGAATAGCTTAGGATGTAACGAACCTTCGTTACAAGAGTAGCTACGTAGGATAAGACCTATTCCTACTGACGCTAATTCTATAATTAGATAATGTGAATGTGTACACACATTAATAACTACTGTACAGGAGCGCGACACGATATAGCTCTCAACAGGAGCCTAGATCTATGTATCGGGGGAGTCTAGTGAGCATTTCAGTTGCAAAGCATGCGAGCCAATGTGCGGCGTCATCATGGAGTTACGTGTCTCACGAGAAGGTCCATGCATGCACTCGTCCCGGCCGATCCGCCGATGCAGTTCAAACGTAGCGAGTTACTTTTACATTAGCGTACACCGCTACAGAAAGTGATTTGAGCCCACCAAGATATGTATTAAGGCTTCAGTCACGTAGCTACCTTTGTCTTGTTCCTGTAACACTTGCACCTCCGGTTGTACAAATTCATGGGCAGAAAGCTAGAACCACCGCAGGTTTGCACTTGTTCACCCATCATGCCGAAGAACTTGCTCACTACGTACCTACGCAGTAGTTCACACGTGTGCTGCTATTTCCTCTACCGTTGTTTGTCGCCAACAACGACGGGACCGCTCTGATTCCTTGCATGACACCCCCGGTCATATTTGATATGTGGTAGGCAAGAATTTTAACCCCTTCTTACGCATCCAGAAACTTGGGAAATCCCTGGTTTGCTACGTTACGGTACAATTAGTTGCAATCTCCTTGCTATGGCCGCTTTAGGCGTCGTGTTCTTCCTCCTTACTACGTCCACGATTTCACATCCAACAATCATACGATCGGATCTCATGACCAACCTTCCACGTGCGCTTGGACTGCCACGCATATGGTACGTAGGCTATATCCAAGATCCTACTATTGATTTCACCATGCGCCCTGCTGGTCAGGCTATGCTGAAGAATACACGAACACTTGCGATCACATAAGGAGAGCGTAGTGAGTCAAACGACTTCCAAGATCTGCTAAAGTAGAATCCCTATCCTCAACCCCAGCGACTACAAATTGGACGTTGGCCTTTGTTATCGTTGCACAGTGCTTGATTTACATACCTACCGGTAATGCTCGGCACATGTCCCGCCGAGCCCTCGCAAGCCCACAACCCGCGCACCCGCAAATCCTCCCTTTCAAAAGCCTCGCCGTGGCAAAATAACCCCCGCTGCGGCTCCACTCTTGGGACAGGCAGACCTCGGCCCACCGTTATTCCCGCTAATTACCCAGCACCACCACGATGAAGGGGGAAAGGCGTGGTTGGGCTAGAGCGAGGGAGCGCAATCGCACGTCGTGTGGTTTTGTTTGACTTTCGACTCTTCCGTACCTATGGTAGCTTGTTGTGCTTGTGAGGTTTGCGCGATTGTGTCCTGACACCGTAAAGAGCTGGGATCGTCCTTGGCTCGCGAAACCGCATTGAACGGTTTGTTTATAAGGGGGTGATAGGGCCGAAATCGCATCAGCGGGGTGTGTGTGTGTGTGGCGTTCGGCGCATTCCTCGCACAGGATGACTGTCAGCGACTTCAACGAGGATAAGGAGGTCAGCATCGGGCCTTCGTCAGCATCAGCAATCCCGACAAACCAGTCGGACATATCAGAGAAACCCACATTGGTCGAGGAAGTCGACACAGAAATCGACAATCACTCCTTATCAAGTACCTCTACGGACTCCGACTCCATACACTCGGTTCCTGCCCACGACCGCCCCTCAATCCACCACACATGGAGTCGCAACACCGGCTGCTACTCCTTGCCCGGCGACAAGGACTGCGCTGATTTCACGGCTGTAGTCACAAACGCAACCCAAGACCCACGGTTTGAAGTCGACTTCGACGACAATGGCGAGAACCCGCAAGACTGGCCCATGGCCAAAAAAGCCCTCGTCATCTTTTTCATGAGCTACTCGACCCTCGTCGTCGTAATGTTTTCGACCAGCTACACCAGCGGAATCCCCGGTATGATGGACACATTCGGCGTTCGATCCAAGACGCTCGTCATCCTAGGTATAACAACCTACCTCTGCGGTCTCGCAATAGGCTCCCTGATCATGGCCCCGCTCTCCGAAATGTACGGTCGCCGACCCGTCTACCTCTTCGCCGTCGCCGCATTCACAATCCTCATCATCCCTTGCGCTCTATCCAACAACCTCCCTCAAATCCTCGTCCTACGTTTCTTCGTCGCAATAGCCGGCGCGGCCATGATATCGAACGCCCCCGGTACAGTCTCAGACATTGTGTCAGACGACTACCGCGCCCTCGCCTTTTCAATATGGTCTCTAGGACCAATGAATGGTCCCGTGATAGGCCCAATCATGGGGGGGTGGGTTTTCCAAGCGCTCGACTGGCGCTGGACGAACTGGGTTGTAATGATTGGATCAGCCACCTCGTGGTTCATGGTCTTCCTTGTGCGCGAGACCTACGCCCCCGCAATTCTGCGCCGCAAATCCGCCAAGAAGCGCAAGGAAACCGGTGACGAACGCTGGTACTCGCGTTATGATGATAAGAAGCTTTTCTGGCCGCTTCTACGGGAGAATCTGTACCGCCCCTTATCCATGGCTGTGTCAGAGCCCATTTGCATCTTCTGGAACGTGTATATCGCGTTAGTTTACGGCGTATTATACCTCTGTTTTGTCAGCTACCCCATTGTATTCGGGGAGCTGCGAGGCTGGGGCCCGGGTCTGGTAGGCCTGGGATACATGGGCATTGGCATCGGGGGCGTCATCACGATTGCCTGCGAACCGTTGCTTCGACGGATGATCAACGCTCACGCAAAGGATCCTGAGACGGGGAAACCGTACCCGGAGGCCATGGTCAGCGTCGTGTGTATAGCGGCCGTGTGTGTACCCGTTGGTGAGATGATATTTGCCTGGACTTGCACGCCGGATGTGCATTGGATTGCACCGCTCATTGCGGGGGTCCCCTTTGGCGCGGGCAATGCGGGCGTTTTCATCTACGCTTCGAATTACTTGGTGCATAGTTATGGTATCTATGCCGCCAGTGCCTTGGCAGGGAATGCGGTGTTGAGATCGGCCATGGGTGGTGCGTTGCCGCTTGCTGGACCCAGTATGTATAAGACGCTAGGGCCGCATTGGAGCGCGACTATGTTGAGTTTGCTTGAGTTTGCGATGATTCCTATTCCGGTGGTGTTTTATCTGTTTGGTAGTAAGATTAGGGAGAAGAGCGGGTTGATTAGGAGTATGAGGGAGGACAAGGAGAGGTTGGAGGGGAAGAGGCGGAGGGCGGTGGAGAAGAGTATGGGGAGAGCTGGGGGATTGGAAGAGAAGAAAGTCGATGTTTGACGGGAGAGCATACATGATAGAGCGCGCATATATTTTAGAGCACTTATGTTAATCTAATTTCTGCTGATCAGAGAGAAGTGTTCGTTGATGATCTATCTATGTGAGGTCCTCTCGGGTGTCTTACACTCAGGAGTAGGTGATATATACAACCTACAAGCGTGCAGGTAGACAGGCGTGCAAGACATCGCATCACGTAATAGGAGTTGAATCTTCTCAAGTATTTCCTGATTATTTCTTAATTATTTCTTAATTATTTCTTAATTCTTTTTAAATTCTTTTTAAAGTATATCTAAATTATTCTTTCTAAATTCTTTCTAAATTATCTGTTAAAAAATCTTAAGTATTTCTTAATTACTTCTTCTCTACCGAGCAACCCCTACCATCCCTTCCCCCTAATCCACCCAACCAATCCACAACTTTGCATGTCCTCCAGCGCGCTCACCACCCAGCACTCGCTGGCCCCAACCTCCCTACACGCACAATCAAACCACATATCCCCCATCTCCCTGTCCACAGCACGAACAAAAAATCGCACCGCCCTCACAATGCTGACTCGCATATCACAATTCCCAGCACCCAGAGCCGTTGCGATGACACGACACTGCCATTCCCATGCCGCTCAGGGGCGGGGTTAAGAAAGAGAATCGAGTACTGAACCCAGGAGATCATGGCCACGCATATCAGGGTACTATTCGGGAAGAGTCATCGAATCAAAAGGAGAATCTTTGCCAGCGAGTTCCCCACGCCCAGCTCCCACACATCCAACATCGCCCTCCACCAACTGCCCGCCCAACCGCAGACTCCAGCTCCGCTGGCTCATCACCATATCGTTCAAGTGACGCAAATCGACCTCGTACTCTGCTTGTGCGAGCAAGTCGTCGTCCCAGGAACGACTGGCAATGTGCTTGTACGCGTCTGTCTTGGTGTGCATGCGCATTTTGCCGCGTGGCGGGATGTACTTTGCGCAACAGCGGCGTGCTTTGCATTTTGAGATAGTGCGTGGGTTCTTGTATTTGCGGTGGTGGGCGTGGGATGCAGAGCGTAGATCGGCGAAGGGGTGGGAGGAAGAGCGACCGGCGACGTTCATGAGGGATTCGGTGGCCATGGTGAAGGTTTGTGGGTCGCTGGTATGGGTTTCGTTGTATCGGGATCGGGGGGTGTGGTGTGGTGGACTGTTGGTGGAGGGGGATATGGTGTATGGTGTAGAACCAACCGGCTTTTTAAAGAAGACAGTCGAACGAGGTCGATTAGCTTGGTCATAGGAGGTAGAAATGCAAATAAAAGATGTTACGAGTTTGTCCTAAGGCCTGTTCCTGTGACTTGAGGCGTGACTTCAGAGCGTCTATGAGGGTCGCTGATCAAGCGCCTGGCTGAGCCACAGGCCGCAACATGGCTGTGCATGACCGGATGGACAAATTGTACGAGCAAAGCAATCGGATCTGTCTTAGTGCAAGACACAGTATCACTTGCTCGACATCATTGTGACGGATATCATGTGGTACCTGAGCTTTGGGATGCCTTGAGCGATAGGAGATGGAGAGAGTGCACTTCCACCGTTGAAGTAGCAATTTCATCTCCGGAGAAGCTGTTTAATTCCGCGTCTTAGTGAGTGATCCAGTCATTGAATATCATAGATATGATATGCTTCCTGTGTTGTGTGACCATTCATCTTAGCAGTAGACCAAGCATCGTGATATAACAACGTGAAAGAAAAGCACCAGCAATGAAAAGCAAAGTCAGGCCTCAATAGTAAATCGACCGGCGAACCCCCTTGCCCGTCGTTCCTGAGTGGTTGAATACACTGCTACATAGCATATTAGCAGCCTTACCTTTGCGGTGCACGACTTCTGAGTTCTGGAATGTCCAACGTATGAATGTAATTTGTAATATTTGCAATGCACCTGGTTGCATCATGGCAGGATCTTGTACCAAGTATCAAGATTCCGGAAGCATGATTCATGAGAATATTGGTCTGAAGAGAATGCAGTCGATAAGAATGCAACAAGTGTCATGGACCGTGTGCAAGACGCTTGTGCACAAGATAGATTAATGCATTTCTCAAATGAGCAGCAAGTACATATTCAAGACAAACCACTTAGTCACCCAGCCTGCAATCGTTAGCGCAAATAAGAATGAACAAAGGCGATTGAGACTCACCTGTAGCTGACGAGCGTGTCCACACGGTGGTTGCTTGTACTGAAGTTTCTCAGCTGCACCTTTTCGCCATTCGTAATCTCTTTCGCGTCACTGTCACCCCACTCCAGGGGAACATCAGAATCCGCATCGGCATATACAAGCACATTGAATGTGCAATTGCCATCTAGCATGGGAAGGAAGGTCACGGATGCTGTAATCTGTCGAAAGACGGCTTGAATCTCCGATTGGATCTCAGCTTCAGTCTTCTCTTCTTGAGCCTCGTTTGTTCTAGAGCAGGGCTGTTAGCTATGAAGTGTTAACCGCCGGCGTATTGTTGCACATACTCGGGAACTGAGTTCTCCTGGTCTCCCGCTTTCTTTGAGGCTTTTGATGCGGCGTTCTTGCCGAAGATTTGGACCTGGCACTTGTGAGACATTGCAGCATGGTATGATACATTTGCTTACGTCGAACTGCCATCGCTCCACATGCTCGCCTGTTTCCTTACTCGTGATGACGATGACAAGCTTTGAGATCTTGCCACCATACATCCACTCCTTGAGTTGTGACATGATCTTCTTGATGTATGCTTTGACCTGATCATCCGCGGTGACCATCATGGTCAAGCCATATTTTTTGACGCTGCACAAGACATTAGATGGATGCAACTGTGGTGCGACCTGCGAGTCCTTACGCTGTAAAATCCTCTGCTGGATATACACCTCGCTGAAAACTGCATATGATTAGGCACAGGTTGCAACATCATACTGCACATTTCTGGCTACTTACAGAATCGTGTTGATAGAGTACTCAAACTGGATAGATCAGCGCGTGTTCGTCTCCTCCAAACAACACGGATACTCACAAATTCATTCACGACTTTTGATGAGCCCTTCAAGGCCAGCTTGTAAACCTTGGATGCATCGCTCTTTGATGACTTCGAGGACTTGGACTTTGACGAAGTTTTAGGGGCAGACATGGCTGCACTTTGTTCTGTGACTGTCTTGGAGGAAAGCAGAAAAGTATGTTTACTTTGCTTGTTGACAGGGCAACAATAGGTAGCACCGTCAATCCAGAAGGGCACAATGTCCAAAGCCGTCCAGAGAGATATCGCTAGTTGTCAGAACCGACGGGACAGTGTACGCAAGCAGCAGTCAGCCCTGAATGAGTCTAGAGCGTTGTGGGTGGAATGGTCAATGGGGAGAGTTTGTGGTGGGTCCGTCGGTGTGCAGATGCAGGAACCGCCGATGGCCGATGTGCACGATTAGATAAGACGAGGAGGCGGATGGGGACGTCGAGAAAAGTGCGCAGCGCGCTCCAACACACTGGCCAGCAGCCATTCACCCATCGATCGCATGCTCACTCATGCGATCATGCGTCCGAACTGCGCGCAGCCTTCTGCAGGCCTGGCGGACGCCCTCGACACGGCCCAATGGCTTCCCTCGCGCCTCGCCCATCCTTGAACGTCTGCCACCTGCATGTTTGGGCAGGAGCTATGCGCAAGCTTTCCGCCCCCAGGGCGAACTGGAAAAACGCATCGCCGACATCCCCATCGAACGATATCGCAACTTCTGCATCGTAGCTCACGTGGACCATGGCAAATCCACCCTGTCAGACCGCCTGCTCGAGATCACGGGCACCATCCAGCCGGGCGGCAACAAGCAGATTCTCGACAAGCTGGATGTGGAGAGAGAGCGGGGCATCACGGTAAAGGCTCAGACATGCTCCATGATATACAACCACGACGGACAAGACTATCTGCTCCATCTGGTAGACACGCCTGGCCACGTCGACTTCCGTGCCGAGGTGTCGAGGAGTTACGCGAGCTGTGGTGGAGCACTGCTTCTGGTCGATGCTAGCCAGGGCGTGCAGGCTCAGACGGTGGCCAACTTCTACCTCGCCTTCTCCCAAGGCCTGACGCTTGTGCCTGTGCTGAACAAAGTCGACCTGCCCCACGCCGACCCGCCCCGCGTTCTCGAGCAGATGCGGGAGACCTTTGAGCTTGATCCAGAGGCGGCCGTCCTGGTCTCCGCAAAGACAGGATTGAATGTCGCATCTTTACTGCCAACTGTTGTCGACAAGATCCCTCATCCAATCGGCAATCTCAAGGGGCCTCTTCGCATGCTCCTCGTCGACTCATGGTACGATGTGTACAAAGGAGTCATACTATTGGTGCGCATCTTCGATGGACAGGTGCGGCCTGGAGACACAGTGCGGTCCTTCGCAACAGGATTGAAGTACATCGTCGGCGAGGTCGGCATCATGTATCCCGATCAGACGCCTCAAACAGTTCTCAAGGCTGGACAGGTGGGCTACATTCACTTCAACCCGGGCATGAAGAGGTCACAGGAGGCCAAAGTTGGCGACACCTATACGACCATTGGCTCAGAGAAACTCGTCGAACCGTACCCTGGCTTCGAAGAGCCAAAGAGCATGGTCTTCGTTGCTGCTTTCCCCACAGATCAAGACAATTACGAGCACCTGGAGGATAGCATAGAGCAAATCATTCTCAACGATCGCAGCGTCACCTTGATGAAGGAATCATCGGACGCATTAGGTGCTGGCTGGCGACTGGGCTTCTTGGGTACCCTGCACTGCTCCGTCTTCGAGGACCGCCTGCGTCAGGAACACGGCGCCAACATCATCATCACGCCTCCGTCTGTGCCGTTCAAAGTCATCTGGAGGGACGGCAGCGACTCGATTATCACGAACCCCAACGAGTTTCCCGATCAAGATGAGGCGCATTTCAAGGTCCAAGAAGTGCACGAGCCATACGTCGCAGCCACCATTACACTCCCTGGTGAATATCTTGGAGAGGTCATCAAGCTCTGCGAGTCCAATCGCGGTGAACAGAAAGAGCTCACTTTTTTCACTGCCACTCAAGTCATCTTGAAATACGATATCCCATTATCTCATCTAGTCGATGATTTCTTTGGCAAACTCAAAGGCGCCACCAAAGGTTATGCGTCCCTAGACTACGAAGATGCAGGATTTCGCAAGTCTTCCATTGTCAAATTGAACTTACTGGTCAATGGTGCCCCAGTAGACGCAGTATCGCGCGTGATGCATACTTCACAGATTGACAAGGTTGGGCGACTCTGGGTGGAGAAGTTCAAAGAACATGTGGAGCGACAAATGTTCGAAGTCATCATCCAAGCAGCTACGGGTACGACTGGGAAACGCATCGTTGCTCGCGCCACCATTAAGCCGTACCGCAAGGATGTCCTTGCTAAACTACATGCTAGTGATCTCAGTCGACGCAGGAAGCTGCTCGAGAAGCAAAAGGCTGGCAGGAAGAAGTTGAGAAGTGTGGGCAATGTTGTGATTGAGCAAGAAGCGTTCCAGAAATTCTTAGCGAAATAGGCAAAATGATACCCATGTTCCACTCCTTGGTCTGTACCGCCCGGCAACCCTAGCTAACCTGAGGAAGTTCGCAGCTTAAACAATAAACACTTTGCGAATGCAACGGACATCAACTTTACACACTCAGGTTTGATTACACCGACAGCATCGTAGAAGGTGTGTCCTGGTCGTCCGTCATTGTCCACGCACTGGCAATCACATCTACCCGACCACACCGAATCATCCTTCACATACTGATTTGCCGGCCCACCCCTCCCGTTCCCACCCCGCATCCAACACCATCACAATCTTGCATGCGCACCCACGAACTCAAACACTCAGCCCACGAGTCAGGACGCTAGCATCCGATCGCGCTAGCATCCATTCCTGATGCCCGCTAAGATCGATGACATCAGTGCTGCCTTCCTTATCAACCACTTGGAGCAGCACATCGCTCGCGTACCTGAGCCGCGCAACGGTAGGGCTCCGATGCGCTACACCGATATAGATTAGCGAGTGATTTGGCCATGGAACACTACTGGGTACCGTTGACAGACAGGGTAGCGTTTCGTGTGAAGAAAGTTTGCGAGGAGGGCACGGGCTGATGATGATGCTGGGTGGACATGGCGTTAGGGCGTCGGGTTGAGCGATAGAATAGCATGGCAGGAGTTCATGAGTAGCGTTGGGCAATGGAAATAGTGGGTAACCGGAGAGATATCGTATGTCGCTGGTTTCCGTTCAGGTTCTGCTTCTCATGCTTTTGTTAGTGACGTGATTGTGTTGTATTATTTCACAATGGCTCGATTCTTTGGTCTCACAGGGACGCCATTGGCAACGGCGATTAGTGCGGCGTGCGGATTGTGCTTTTTGTGAGTATAGTGACACTCCTGCAGGAGGGCTCGAATGGCGACTGGACTAATCTGGTCGATCAGATGTTTTGGATATGCGCAGGGTGTGATGGGTGGCCTTTTGACTGTGCCAGTGTTCTTGGAGACGTTCCCGCAGATTGATCTTGTTCAAAGCTCGTCGTTCAAAAATGCTTGGGTCACTGGTATGTTGCATTTATACTATGGAGAGTCTTGAAATAATTGACTTGCATAGGTCTTACTGTTGGCGCGTGGAACCTCGGATGTATTGTCTCTGCCATACTTACGATATTCACCTCCGATCTGCTTGGACGTCGACGCACACTATTACTCGGTCTCTCGCTTTGGGTCTTGGGAGAAGTAATCCAGGCTGCTTCATATAGTTTTGCACAGTTCATCGTGGGACGTGCAATTGCAGGTTTTGGTATGATTGCGCATCACAATGAGACTAATGAGAAGCTACAGCTGATGCTATTCAGGCAACGGATTCACTACCTCCACAGCCCCCGCATACCAAGCAGAATGCGTCAAGTCGCACCGCAAAGGCACCATCCTCATGATCAGTGCTGGAGCATTCGTCTCCGCCGGCTACGCTCTTTCATATTGGCTCACATTCGCCTTCGCATACCTCGAGAGCTCATCAGCAGCATGGCGCGTACCAATCGCCTTCCAAATCATTTTTGCTCTACCAGCCATCGCAATGCTGCTCGTTCTACCCGAGTCACCCCGATGGCTCATTCTGACCGGACGCGAGCAGGAAGCGCTGACCGTGCTTGCGGCACTTAACAATGGCGAAGCAGACGACTTCGAGACGAAGGAAGAGTTCTTGCAGATTAAAGATGCCATTCTCATCATGGCACGGGGCTCGAACGCGAGCTTATTCTCGAATGAGGAGCGCAGAGGCTTCCATCGTGTTGTGCTGGCCTACTTCGTCCAGATTTTCCAGCAGGGAACGGGCATCAACCTTGTTCTCCAGTACCTGTCTTGGATCTTCCTAACGCATATGAACTACCCGGGCTGGCTCGCCCGACTACTCGCCAGCTGTTCCGTCACCGTATACTTTCTTGCCACTTTCATTGTAGTTGTGGGCATCGATCGATTCTGGGGCCGACGCTCGCTCATGATGTTTGGTGCTACGGGCATGTCTGGATGCATGGTGATCTTGACTATCTTGCAGTACTTATGGTGGGAGCATGACGTGAACGCTGCCAGGATCACTGGCACAGTATTCCTCTTTGGCTTTTCGGTCTTTTTCGCTATCGGATGGCAAGGAATGGCCTGGCTATACCAGGTTGAAATCGTTCCATTGAGGATCCGTGGCCCAGCCAATGGACTTAGTACGAGTGCCAATTGGCTGCTGAACTTTGTGTACGTTCCCCCCTCCTCCACTCACTTCAGGATTTCATCACTAACACTACGTAGAATTGTCTTTATTACCCCCATCGCCTTCCACCGCATATCCTGGCGTACCTGGATCATCTTCGCAGTCACCAACGCCGCCATCGTGCCTCTTGTATACTTGTTCTATCCCGAGACCGCTTCCCGTTCGCTCGAAGAAGTCGACGTCATCTTCCAGCTCGCCAAGGACGAACCCGGTAACCCCTGGACCAATGTCGTTCGCATCAGCCAAAGCGAACCACTCTGGTTCGGCAAGCGCGGCGAAAAGCGCAACGGCTTCAACTACACGGCAACAAGCTGGCACAAGCGCCTCCTCCGCAGCCGCAGAAATAGCAGCGGCATCGAAAAACATAGCTATGATAGTACAGCGTACAGCGCGGCCCAGACCACGCAAGAGAACAGCCCTAGCCCCTAAAAACCATTCATCCCAATAAACCAAGACCACCTGCCAGATCTGACCCTCTTCATAATCTCACCCCTCACACCACCACCACCACCACCAATGTGACCAGCAACAAGACGAAAACGCCACAAGCAAAACTATCTCTGCAAAAAAAAACTGTAAAATGAGTATCCTCAGCCCCGGCCCCGCGCCCACACGCCCCATCCACACCTAAAAAAACAAGGACAAGCGCCTTCAGCACGACCAGCGTGCACCCAGAACGCTGGCCCATCAATCTCTCACCGGAACCGCAACGGCGGTATGAAGGAGGGGGGTTTGAGGGTGCTTGTATGGTCTGATGAATATGCAGTTTTATGTTGTGTTACATGGTTTTTGATTTGGGGTGGTGGGTGGCTGGGTATGAAAGCGGGGGATGGTTGCTGTGGAAGTTGCTGAAGGTTTGTAGTTAGGTGTGAGCGAGATAGAGTTGATATGATGGAGCTTTTTGGAGTTTGGGAAGATATTACGGAGAATCTACGCGAATACGTTGTATGTAGCTCGCGGGCGAGGATTGGGTTTGTGTTGGAATTCCTAAGTAGCGGGTTCTGATTGGTGCGCTTTCTGATTTGCTTTCATCATTAGGCAGGCCGCCTTTTGAGATTGAGATATAATGCTATCCTCTAAGTTCATTGATAATTGAGATTGATGCTACGCTATAATTGTGGTTCTTCGTTGGATTTCTCCTCCCACAATAGACTGTACGAGAGACGTTACTTGATGCGGTGTAGTTGCAATGATGTCACGCGTTTTAACGTTAGCGCGTCACCAGCAACTGCAAATCTCACTCGCTCAGACTTCAATCGTTCTCTCACAACCACCCGGTTACAGACTACAGCATTCGTCGCACAAAACAACCATGTCACAACTAAAACATGTCTCCTCTCAATTGAGGCACAGCTAGCACAGTTTGCTAATGTCTGGGCCTATCTCTTACCACACTACCGTCGGCAAGACGCATGCATGAAGGGCAATCAGTAATCAATGCAGCAATTCAGGACCCCCCTTGATGCCTTCACAATTTAGTTTCGTCTCGTGGGAAAGATTACGAGACTTTCGATCGCGTTCGCTGGGAGTTTTGCAAGTCCAAGGCTGTATCAGGTTTGCTGTTTTGTCGCCCGTTTCTTTAAATGATTTTTTTTTTCATTGACGGGGGCATTGTATCTGTCTTTTCGTTCTCTTTGGCTTCTACTGCCGTCAGTTTTTCATGTTACAATCTCGCCCATGGGCGTCTATTTTCCACCATACACAGCTTCACTCACCCATCCTGTCGTGATGCCGTGCCACCTACGTTGTCAGAAATTTCACTGTCCAGAGCGACTTCGCCTCGCGTTTTACATACCCAAGGCAATATTTGCTACCAACGGCCCGCCGATCATATCCCGGGCTCACGCACTAATGCTGCATCACTGCGCGTACCCTTGAAAACAAAGGAGTGCTTGGAGGTCCGACCACCGATAACATGCCATTACCTACAAGCACAAGACGGTTTGTGTAGGTTTGTGCCGCACTCCTGGATCATGGCGCTCTTGGACTTCCTAACTGTCCACCACCGGCGTCGTTTCACACAACTTCACAAGATCTAGACTTGGGCTGATTCAGCACGTGTTTGCACTCCTCTGAAGCGCCTTACTGTCAAGGTAGAAGCGCTTTCACCGTGAAACTCACGCGCAACCCGCGCCGCCGGTGATGCTTGGCATCTGACGCGCCTTCCACCAGCGTCTCACTAACAAATAAAATTATAGCTGTTCTCTTGCGATTTTTCAACCACACAGCGCTGCACCAGCTATTATATACGCATTCTCAGCCCATCAAACCGCCTTTACGATCTGCTATCGCTGCCGCCCCGCTGTGGGCGACAGTGCTCCCCATGTCTTCTCATGAGCAGATACCGTTTCTGGAACAGCTGGTGGCTCACATCGCATTACCTCGCAAATTGCCCGGCAGGGAAGATGGGAATTTACTCCGCATAGAAGAAGCGATCTTGACTCGCTTTCTGAAGGCCGCCGTGAGTTTCACGCCGCATGTCTCACCAGATCATCTGCTGCACGTCAATGGACTCAGAGAAACACTATTGGCCTGTGCAGCCCTTAATATCAACGGTACCATCGGGCAGGTGGCACTATTGAGAGAGTTCCATGAGTTGGATGCGCGAAAGACGCTCATTTTGTATCTTGCGCCTCAGAACTGCGCAGTGCTTATTCATGCGGGCCATTCGTAAGTGTCCGAAGCATATTCTGTGAAACCCGCTAATACAGAAAGTGATTTCGGCGAAAGGCAAGTGGTATTTGAAGCCTTCGAGACATCGGCAACGTCTGAAAAGGTGCTAGCATCACCAACTGCTTTGCTTTGGGATTTCCCTGGGTGCGCCGTTTCCATGCCGTGGACGACATTCTCGACAGACCCGTTCCAGGAAGCCTTAGTAACCTTCCTGGAGCAAGCGAGCACGGAAAGTGTGTCAAGATTTGCCGCCGTGACCCGAAAAGCATCAGCTACGATTCCCGAGATTCGGGATACAAGCGACCCAGCTCTGATTTCCGGCTTGCTGATGGCCATCTTGGAAGGTAATGGCATAGCCGAATCAGTCCCGATACTACGCAAGCGTGTTCGCGATAGTGTTACGTTCGATAATGCTCGGAAACCCTGGCGAAGGTCCGGCTTTTATCTTGCTATTCGGGTCGCTGTCCAAAGATACTTCTATAGGCAATTAGGGCCTATTCTGGGGAGGATGTACTACAAAATTTTCGTGTGTTTATTTCTCGCGGAGTTTTTAGAGGAGGTGCTCAGGCGGGTGCCGCCCGAAACAGCTCACCACTTGCGACAAAAGCTGGGTCGCCGTCTCGCCAAGTTAGAGTCGGACGCCAACTCCTCTGACATGTCAACGAAGATGGTATACTCAGATCTTATGCGAGCTCTCAGAAGCTACTTCGAAGGCACATTGAGATCGACTGGAGCGTTCCTGAAAGTCAGATGGCAGAATCATTTACGGTCTTGCGAGCCTATGCTTCCAACTTTGCGCGTACGAGCTCACGATACCGATTTCAAATTATGTCTGGCAAATAGTGGCAGCAAGCTCAAGTCTATGAAGGCCTTTAGCGCCAGCATACCTAGAACTCAGACCACTTCGCCCGCGACACTTTTACGGGCGTATGAAAAGTCCGTGGCCACTGCCAAACCGTACATGCGAGCGCTTTCACTTCACATTACGACTTCCCAGTACTTAGAAAGCGTGGTGATACCTGCGAAGCATCCAGCATCATTTCCTAGCGACACACGTACTGTTCAGCTAGGCAAAGTCATCCGTGATTTCGTCACTAGAATCCACGCGACTGGCGTCGACTACCCTAATCAGAGGAGCCAGATGCTACTTCACTTAATGGAATTATGGATCTTGTTGGACAAGGATATGGTCGATGCCTACCCGTTGCTCGAGGACTATCACCCCGGTTTCGATGCAGATATTCTAGACCCGGTACAACTGCTTACTGCCGTGGACATGCAACGCGCACAAAATGTGCGAGCGTATCTTACAAAGCGATATCGCTCGCGGTCCGACATGACCAGCAAAACCATCTTTGATGATCCTAAAGACGACTCGTTTTCCGTGCAGTATTATAATCGCTTTGACACCGAAGCTGAGCTTTTGGGAATGCGACAAGAAATCGAAGAAATCGCAACCAAACATCGCGAAGCCAAAGTCCATGAGTGCAAAGTTGAGAGCGAGCGCCATCAAAAGATCATCGAGCAGCGTAATGAATCGGAATGTACCCATGATACTTTAAGCGCATATGGACTTCGGAAGCCGTGTTCCTGGCATCAATTGAACAATGAGGCAAACAAAATGAGATTTCGCATTTTCGAGGAACCACTTCCGAATTACGAGCCAGCAGCGAAAGCAGTGCTGTTTGAACTGATATGCCCCGAGGACTTTGCGGCCTATCGAGACGCTACATGGAAGGTCCTATCTATGTTGTGTTTCCAGTCAAGTGATGGACCTGATCGCATCTCTCTTATGCGTGAGTATTCGCAGTTACAGTCGTACGTCAACGATACGGAGTGTGTAGTCACACTCGGATCGTACAAAAAAGCTCATCTCGAGTCACATTATGCAACTTGTCGATTTCCCATCATCCGACCAGAGGACATATTGCGTACCTGTGGATTAAGACCAAGATACTACGACAGCCTTGGCAACATGTGGACTGCCGATCATGGCAAAGCCTCATTCTGGCACCTTTTTCCAGTGAGGTTACCAGCAGACTCGCCCTTCCACGGCCTTGGGTTGTCTTATGACAAGTGGCCTACATCCAATGAAGTCCAGGCGAATCAGGTCAATTGTCCCGAAGGTCTCAGTGCACATGAGTTCGCAGCATGGCAGGGCCTCCTCGTGGGTACCCACTCTCGGTGGCAGGACCTTCTACGCGAATTGGGGTCTACGAACATCAACTTCTCATCCACATCTACCTGTGTCATAGTGCTTCGGTTAGCACTCCAACAAGGCCCAGCCAGCACCGGCGGAGACCGCTATACCGATATTCACAATGCGTTATTGGACGAAACTCTCTGCGCAAAACTATTCGGTCAAATTCGTTACAGGCTAGAGGCCATACAGCGGAACTGGCGTGAGCCTGTACAAATGGAGCTCCTGATTACAGTACTGCTTCGGGTTGTGGCTCTCGCTCCATGTAGAGTGACCCAGAACGCTGGCGAGGATCTTCTGGAATTTGCTCGACAGATTACCAGTAGCTGGAGAACTGAACTACAATCCATCGTGACAGAAGATCCTAAGCTTTACCAGTCCGCAATCTGGGCATCGCTACTGTGCAAACGCACAATGCATACGCAAAGTTCGTGGTTCACCCCAGGGAGCCTGCGCCATTTCATCGACGCCTCTATCGCTTTGCAATATAACCTGACAGGTGCATTCCTATCAATGCCGAACCAAGTGCGCAGTGCACTTGTGCAGGATACTGTTTACGCTTTCGAGATGCGCCATGAATTGAAGCACGCTATCCTCGCCAATCCTCAAATACTAGTCGATGCAATCGATGCGCTGTGGCAAATTCCGAAAGATCATGACGTTCTTACAAAGCATGTAGCGGACACGTGGTGGATTCTGGTTGAGGTGAAATCGCCGAATGATCAAAACATACACTACCTTCACTACAACTACATTCATGGAAATCTCCTCATCAATGGTAAAGAAATGGGGACACTGCCACTAGAGATTCGTACCCATAAAGATTATGGTCGCTTGTTCGGCCATCGGAACCCTACCGTATTTCCATCTCCTCTCCAAGGAATGGCATTCACCCTCATCGAGACACACAAGAACGGACACCGTGTACACTTCGGTTTTCATATGGGTAACCTGGTAATACGCGTATTTCATCGGAATCAAATACTTGAGTACGTCCCCTGTGAGACGTTCGGTGCGGACCCTAAATCGATTGACCTGCCGGAGCCTCTCATCAAAGATTGTTTCCATTGGCTCGATGTTCACAACGGCAATGTGGAGGTACGCCGTACAGATGCATGGGCCTCAAAGCCAGCGAATTGGTGGTTGATCTGCCATCAATCAGGCCATTATCGAGCGATCCGGCGTCCGGGGGATGCAAGAGAAGCTACTTTGCTTGAGCCTCTAAGTGACTTCGCCCAGAACGTTCTACGAATCTTCCAATATTTTGAGAGATCGTCTCAAATCATGGTCTATGCTGCAACGAGAAACCATGGCCCGGTGGTAGTAGATTTGAAACGTTTGGAACTCAGCTTCAACATCAATCGAGATGGCCTGCTAGAATCACAACGTTTAGGCGCCATTGTTACCAGAAGTCAAGATGCTGGCACTTGGTATGGACTAAAAAGCAAAATTGTCGTACAATCCATAGCCAATCGCCGCCACAAAAGTGTCTTGATACCTCTGGGCCCGATCAAAATCCAAAAGAACGAGCATCATGTGGTGGTTGAAATCGAGCGGGAGTCTGGAATCTACCTCAGGTATGGGTTGAACGACACTCTCGGCCGTGTAGAGTGTCCACCGGAACCCAGGCTTTTGTACACAAGAGCTCTCCTTCACGCATACACATCCCATTTCACTCCCGACAGGCTCACCGGACGTACTGGGACCGAAGAGGCACTGTATCTTCTCCAGTCCGGGTCTTATCAACCTTGGCAGCCATTGATCTCTAAAGAGATTGCCATCTTGCTGCACTTAGCAGAGCTATCACCTCAGCGAGGATATTATCCCAAGGATCTAAAGTGCATGGAGACCGTTGTTTGGAAGCCGGAGCTCACGGTTTACATGCAAGATGACCGATACTTACCTCTTGTTTTGAAGATTCTGCGACGCTCCTCATATCTTTCAAAATTCTCTCGGATTCAGCAAGCTTCACAGCCAAGTGATTTGCATACCAGTAATCCCCACCTGGCTAGGAGATCATTATCTCTTGCCAATATTTCGACATCGAAGGTTGATGTTGGCTGGTACATCTCTCGTGACTCCCGAAGGTCAGGAGTCAGTCGTACAAATGTGCTCATGGTGATCAAGCAGCTTCTATCATGGCAGCCGTTATCACTCGAGGGATCAACATTGTCATCACTTCTCCACGACGCTCATTTCGTCGGTGGCTACGACAAGTACTTTCAGAAAGTATTGTTGACTGACCAAATTGGAGTCGACATCAAGGCAGAGTGGGGTGCTCTCGCCCAGAAAGCACTTCATTGCGATATCGAGGATCGCTTTGGCTTAATCTTTCTATTTGGTACCATGGCTTTCTCGGACGATGCTAACCTGGATTTGATCCGCATGCTCATCTGCTTCGCTATGATACCGGAATTACGGAGTCTTAAACCCCCGCAACATCCTGGATACCACCACTTTCGTGTTGACGGAGCACCGCCAGTCTCCTACCTAGCTTCCTTCTTCGATAAATCAAAGATGTCTTTCTCGGAGGCAGGCTTTAGGAAGCGCTCGCAGCTAATTGCCGCTCAGGCTACGTATGAAGCAGGTGTACAAATCAGTTGTACTCTATTGGCAGAATCTATTCGTAAGCAGTGGCCCAATACAAGTATTGATCACGAGAAACTTTGTTCCATCGACTCGCATCATCTAGATGTTGCAAGAGCACTCGCGGATATCGAACCGGAGTGGGAGCGTCTAACACGAAACCATGAACTTGCTCTCTATGTAGAAAAGGTCCAAGAAATAATCTGGCGCTACTCAGCTTCTCCGCAACGTGGTGTTGAACAGTCACGAGTCAAACTGGAGATGAACATCGTACCCAGGCCTGGACTTCGGTTCCCAATCAGAGACAAGCGACATGACGATATGGTACTATCGGACCTCTTGCAGAGCCCGATCCAGCAGCAACCGTCACCTGTGATGTTATCAACACCGGCCGCATCGGCATGGGCTCCCAGAGGTGCTTTGGCCACAAAGGCAGTCAACGTCCCAGTCAATTCGGTTGGCCCCTTGAAGGTTCATAACAACATACCGACATATCACAACGCTCACCGGTTCAATAATGCGAATACGACCAAGAAACAGTCACCGGAGATTCAGAAACTCAGATCGATCGTAGCTGGATTCAAAGATTCGGCTTCGTTCGTCCAATGCCGATATGCAAAGGAGTTAGAGACCAGTATCAATGCTCTCGAGCAACACTTGGCAGACAGCAACGAGCAAACCCACGCCGCATATCCTCGCATCGGTCCCGTTGAAATAAAAGCGGCAAAAGACCGTGCCCTAGGAATTGCAAGTCGCGTATGTGACAGTTTGCAAGCCAAGTATCCACAAGCAAGATGGCTTCAGCTTGTAGACTTGTGGCCAAAAATGACGATTGTGGAGTTGCTGTGTCAATTACGAACCACTTCGGGGACATCCTTTGGAAAGGGGGCTAACGAGGTACTTGTGGAGCTGGGAATCGCAATTACCCAATGGCAACGTCTACTACGGTTACAAGACGCCCAGAAGCGAGGACGATTCCAACAAGAGCAGGAAGAATGGGTGAATGATGGTCATACGAATTGGGATGCTGTGAATTTTCCCGACTGGCTTCTCCTCGAGATCGATGGCGATCACCTACTTCGCAAGGAACAAGTTGAGGTGGCATTAGCAACCATGTCTCCAGTTTTGGGCCAAAATTCTGTTCTCCAGCTTCTCATGGGCAAGGGAAAGACATCGTGTATATTACGTAAGTACAGGCAGGCCCTATGGATAGACATTGATGGCTCACTGACCCTCACAGCTATGGTCGCGGCCATGCTCGCCAATCGAACCGATCTCGCGCGGATTGTGGTTCCTCGGGCTCTTCTACTACAGTCTGCACAAGTCCTGCAAGCCAAGCTTGGAGGCTTGGCGAATCGTGACATCTTGCACATACCCTTCTCGCGCAAGACACCAACAGACCAGAAGTTAATGCGACTATACGGGAAGATGCAGGTCCAGATTAGGGATCATTCTGGCGTCATGCTTGCACTACCTGAGCATATTCTCTCCTTCAAACTCAGCGGAATACAGCAGCTCTGCGATAATCGATTAGAGCAGGCATCGACCATGCTCAAGATTCAAGATTGGCTGGACCAGCACACAAGAGATGTGTTGGACGAATGCGATGTGTCTCTGGCAATCAAAACTCAGCTCATCTACCCATCGGGGACTCAGAGTACCGTTGATGGTCACCCAATGAGGTGGCAGGTATCCCAAACCCTGCTCCATCTTGTCAAAGACCACGTCCTCGCTGTGCAGAGCCGCTATCCTCGCAGCATTGAGATTGTCAAGCGTGGTATCGACGGGTTTCCCTTGGTTTATTTCCTTCGTAAAGATGCTGAGGACTATCTATTGGAATTGATGATTATGATCATCTGCAGAGGTCAAACGCCGTCAATTCTGCCATGCGCTGAGTACCCTCCCGCAGTCACCGCAGGGATTAAGGCATACATATCCAGTCCAACTGTGAGGACTGAGACTATCTCTATGGTCGTTTCTTTCCTACAAGACAACCCTAATTTGATGCGAACAGTTAACCTCCTGAGAGGAATCTTCGTCCATCGCATACTAATAGCCACCTTGAAGAAGCGTTGGAATGTTCAATACGGTCTACATCCCACACGAGCCCCAGTCGCCGTACCATATCTTGCGAAGGGTGTGGCATCACCAACGGCTGAATGGGGACACCCTGATGTCGCCATTCTGCTGACATGTCTATCTTTCTACTACCAAGGTGTCACTCAGGCACAGTTCAAGCAAGCATTTGAACATCTGACAAAGACTGATGAGCCGAGCGTGGAATATGAAAAGTGGTTTCCCAAGGGTTTGGACATACCCAACGAACTCGAAGACTTTACTGCCATCAACGCAGAAGACGCGCGGCAACTGCAAGACTTGTATCTGACTGTTCGGGCAAACGCGTTCCTCGTGGACTTTTACTTGAACAACTTTGTCTTTCCGAAGTATGCAAAGACGTTCAAGCTGAAACTACAAGCTTCTGGCTGGAATCTGTTTCCTTCATTGTCAATCCAAGATCAAGGTTGCCGGGTGACAGGATTCTCAGGAACGAATGATTCCAGACACCAACTTCCAATGCTCGTTAAGCAAGCCAACCTTCCACAACTAGCCCACACAAACGCCGAGGTACCTTTCTACCTCCTCGCACCGCGGAACTCTTCGTATATACGCATGGCCCATGCCTCGAATGGAAAGCGCTGGACAGAGCGGGATCTTCTACGCCAACTTGCCAACTCAGTTCGGCATGGACATACTACCGTCAATCACACGGGAAGAATCAGAGTCCTGATCGACGCAGGTGCACAGATTCTCGAGCATTCGAATGAAGACTTCGCTAAAGCTTGGCTCGAGGAAGACACTGAAGCCATAGCTGCAGTCTTCTTCGACAATGAGCATCGTGCTTGGGTGCTATCTCGTGTCGGAAATAAGCGCGTACCACTGTTAGCCTCTCCCTTTGCTGATAATCTCGACAGCTGCGTTGTCTACCTGGACGAGGCACATTGCCGAGGGACTGATCTGAAGCTGCCTGTTCATGCGAGGGCTGCCTTGACTCTAGGTCAGAACCTCACTAAAGACGCCATGGTGCAAGCTAGCATGCGTCTTCGCCTCTTAGGACAGACGCAGTCAATAACGTTCTTTTCACCGCTCGAGGTTCATCAAGGTATCCTGGATCGTCTACAAGAGGGCCAAGATTACCAGCCGCAATCGGGCGATGTTTTGCGCTGGGTATTCAGTCAGACTTGCGATGCGATTGAGCAATTGGAGCCATCCTTCTTTTCCCAGACGTCGCAGTACATGCAGCAAGAGCAAGCGAGAGCAGAACATCCCAACTATCTTCAAAATCCCCAAGCGCGACAGGCATTTCTGGAAGCTGTTCGAACCAAGGAATCGCTCTCTCTCAAGCAGCTCTACGAGCCCAAGCGCCACCGTGGTCCCGGCAGCACCACAACAGAATGGACTGGTTCTCTGCAGGGCATCGCAACAGCGCTACAGCGTCGTAAAGATCATTTCCAAGACCGTGGCACAGCTGTCCATGCTTCAGCATTGGAGGAAGTGGAGATCGAGCAGGAGCGTGAAGCTGAGCGCGAGGTGGAGAGTGAAGTGGAAAACGTCCGTGAGGTCCAACAAGCTGTTCACTTGACTGCTTTGAAGATCAAGGATCTGCACGAAGACGTTGAGCATTTTGCAATATTCGGTAGGATGGTAGCAGGCAGTGATGCTTACAAGCCGATGTTTGCGGTGCTTGCTCGGACAGCGTTGGGACTCAAGCACGGTGTCAATGTCTCCATGAAGTCGAAACTATGGATCTCTGCGCAATTCACTCGGACAGTTGAAGCCTATATGCTCACTGACAATTATCTACGGACGCCTCAGTGGGTCCTTTGGAGCTCTGTTAGCCAGAATGCTCTCCTTGTAAGCCCCGAGGAAGCGAACGAGCTGATCCCGCTCTTGCGAGGAAGGAAGGCGCGCGGCGCAGATGTAAATGTGTATCTCATCTCCTATTCTGCCCCCGTCACTCGGAGGATGCTACACTTCAATAAACTCGACTATTACGCGACACCTCCTCTACCTGCCGATTTCGAAGCCCCAGTCTGGCTCACAGTGGAACTGGGTATCTTCTCTGGTCGCTTATACCTAGAGTGGCATGAGTACTATGGGTTGCTCGGTTATTTAGGGCTAGACAAGAATTTGTCACCCCTTGAAGACAGCCAAGCCTTCGCAAAGAAGCCTCTAACTTTCTGTAAGTGCCATGTTCAATCACGGCAGAGATCAACTCGCTAATCTATGTGCAGTGCATGAGTGGCTCGCTCTCCGACGCAAGGGTCAAGACTTCGAACATACTCCCATGGGCTTCGTCACCACGGGCAAGCCGCTCACCGAGAACCACCCATTCTTCCGGTCATTCGCTGTCAGCACTGACCACGACATCCGACATCAAATTGCACGCCACATTTCGGCTCGTGGAGAAGAGGCGGTGGATGGAGATGACGACGGTGATCAGGATGATGACGACTTCATGCCCGTTGAAGAACATGTCGACGACTCTGAGGAAAGCAGTGATGAGGAGGTGTTCGTCGAGGCCTTGGAAACAGCACAGTAGATATATGATATGGCACCTTGCTTTTTATGTTGCAGTGCTGCGTAAAGATAGGACAATGACATATAGCCCGTTGCTGGGTTGCGGCGGGCGCCAAATGATCTTTCTATCGCCACAACATTCACTTTGAACATGTGTTGTGGATTCGCTTACCTGTATGTAACACAGTGTCTATGCCCACTATTCTCATTCGCGATCACTAGGCTCTTCATCTTAATGACTTTAAGGAATTCGCCTTTCACGTGATGAGGTATAATCGTGGAAACATGGTCCGAATTGACGCACTCGGAACACAGGCAACACAACATCCAACAATGAGTTTTGGAATTGGTCGTGATGGAGACTATAATATCTAGTGCATGGAAAAGGACATCAATCATTATATTATTAGTGTGAGTAATGTACCAGCAAACAGCCACCAGCGAATTAACACAGCATCGAAACGAAAATGAAGATATAACGCAGCAAACACAATTCCCCTCAAGAACCATTAGCCTTCAGCATATGCCCAGGAGATACACTAAGGCGCATATGGAGGTGGCGGATCTTGCTCACCCAACTGCGTCGATTCCGTCGGCGCGTAGTCGGACGTCCTATTGCTATTCCCATACTGTTCCCAATTGTGGTCACTCGTATACCCACCCACGGGGCTAGTCGCCATTTCATACGTCAACGGCGGCGACGTAGGCGTTGCTCCAAATGCCGGTGACGACACGGAGAAGCCTGCATTCCCATACACGCTGTGCTGGGGGATAGGCTGGAGGCCTGAGACGGTTCGTCGAGGAGGGAAGGCTGGCGGTTGCTCTTCGGGTAGATCGTGGGGTCGAGAACCGTTTGCGATGGGCATTCGTGATATTGTCGCGAAAGAGTCGGTCCGTTGGAGACAAGGCTGGATTATAATCTGGGGTTTCTGCTTGGGCACTGGTCGCCTGGGGATCTTGAAAGACTGTGCTTGGAGCGGAGCTTGAGGACGAGGCTGGTGTTGGTTTTGGCATGAGGCTGGTTGTTGAAATCGACATTGCGACTTTTGTCGCGGGTGCGGGATGGAGCCATGACATGCGTACTTTTGTTGTGGTACTATAGGCTGCTGCTGCTGATGTTGTGGTTGGCGTTGTGGATGTGGACTGCATCCATTTGATTTCGTGTTGTTTGTACCAGGAATTCTGTCATTTTTCCATTGCTGTACATCTTGTTCCAGCCTTTCTTTCTGGTTCTTCTTCCTGTAGTGACGGTGGATGAGATATCCGCCCGCGACTAGTTCGAGGCCACCGAAGATCATGATGTCACAGTATGGAGCAGTTGTTGAAAAATTTCTGTGCACTGCGGAACGTAAAGTGTTATGTGAGAGACCTCAACAGAATGGGATGAGACATAGAGGGTAGGGTGACTGAGGCTGTGATGTTTGATTATGCTCCGCCTCAATGCCGGATTCATGGAGGACGAGCTATTGGTGCCGGGTCTCCGAGCATCGTGGCGGAGTCGCATGTCGCAGACCAATCATAGGACTTCGCTTAAATATCCAATCATATATGATCGTGACCTCATCCCCTTGTCCTATGATGTCGAACCGCATCAACAGGTCACAAAGGGGAAATGTTTGCGACTGGGCATTGGTAACACAACTATGGTACCCTTTAAATTACTCTCTAGCAAGGATGGTGATTAATATGAACGAGCTGCAGATATTAGTTGGCCTGGCGTCTTCTGTAAATTCACCATCACAGCTACATCGCCTTTCACCCTATCTGCATCTGCTATGGTTTGTTGTTTCTCACAATGAACGAGGCTCGTTCAAATAATATGATGAAACCATCTGTACCACTAGAGGCGATTGAGCTACAGATCATAGATCATGATACCCACCTCACCAGACTTGAGAGAAATGTTGCCATTGAAGAGACGGGCTTGACGAAGCAGAATCTGCTAAAGGTTATGGCCGCCAGCGTCTCTTTCTTCTTTGCAGGGAACAACGATGGAAGCCTTGGAGCTCTCACTCCTTACATCCTGCGGACATATGACATTGGCACTGAGTATGTTGCCCTGATGTACGTACTCACCACGGCCACTCCAGATAGTTCACATTTTGATCTTTTGCTAGATATGGCGCAACATTCTTTGGTTGGGTGTTTGCAGCAGCTACAAACAGCCATCTCATCCGATACCTAGGTCTCGGCGGAATTCTTACTCTGGGTGCTACCATACAAGTCGTCGCCCATGTGTTAAGGTTCTGGACACCGCCATTCGCTTTATACGTTGTCACCTTCTTCTTACAAGCAGCTGGCATGGCATACAATGAGCCCCACGCTAATTCATTTGTTGCCTCAATTGATGGTGCACATCGTCTATTAGGCTTCATCCACGCGATGTATGCGCTCGGGTGCCTCATATCTCCGTTCGTGGCAACCTCGATAGCCGCGAAGACTGGTAATCGCTGGGCATTGTTCTACCTGTACCTCGTGGGTTTGGGAGTCACAAATATCCTTGTAGTTGTCATCATGTTTCGCGATAGTTTGCTTCCACGCAAGCAACCTAGGAACAACGAGAGTACTTTTGGTGTTGGGCCTACAAGCCGGACTAAGGAAGCCAACCGCGATATCATCACTGCTTTAAAGTCGCCTTCGGTCTACATTCTATCGATGTTTTACTTCTTTATGCTTGGGACAGGCATAACAGCCGGTGGCTGGATTGTTGAATATCTGGTTCAAGCACGCAATGGCCATCTCCCGGATGTAGGATATGTTCCTGCAGGGCTGTGGGGTGGCATCTTTCTTGGACGTGTCCTGCTCGCAGAGCCCACACATCACTTTGGAGAACGGCGCATGACCATGATCTACTGCTTCACTATACTCACGCTGCAATTAGTGATTTGGCTCGTACCAAACCTCGTAAGCAGCGCGGTGTCCATATCCATCCTTGGTTTCTTCTATGGTCCGCTATTCGCAACGGTAGGTCCTCGCGGCCAGTAGAATGCGATTCGATTATTGATGAGCAGTAGGGCATGAGCATCGGGTCGAAGTTGTTCGAGAAGGATATCCAACCAACAGCACTTAGTTTCGTCTTCGTCCTTGCACAAGCTGGTTGCTCTTTCTTCCCAGCAATTACCGGTATTATCGCAAGCCGAGCCGGTGTCAAGGTCATGCAGCCCATACTTGTTGGCTTGATTGTCGCAATGGGAATCTCCTGGATTTTGGTACCATGAGTGAAGAAGTGCGAGGATTGAACTCGTGGCTTCCATTCGATCGATGTATACTTCTGCAGGATTAAGTCAATCCATGTCCATTTCATGCTCCGTACGTAACCATAGTATCAGTTGTTTTTCACCGGAATTTGGCAAACAAAGACATAAAGCCTATAACAATCTGGTTCATGCAATGACAATCTACGATCAGGCAATCTGACGTCCGGACAAGGGCCTAGCCTGGTGATTCAGCAAACGTTTGATCGCGTCGACCCAAATATAATTTTTTCATGCCTCCATTCCAACGCTCATCACGATATCACCAAGAGTCACTATCATGGCACAAAAACATGAAAAGCGAAGCGAAGACTGGTCCCAGGCAGCCCTTACGAGGAGATATGATGATCTGTTCGAAGCGTATCAGGTCTTGGTGAACCCCCCAAGCGACGAAACCAGCCTCACCCCGGATACTATAGTCGATGACTTCCACTTGCGAATGGATCATGCTCAGAACGACATGAATGACGAGGAGAATCGACTTGGGGATGGTAATGAGGATATCGTGCGTAAGGTTGAAAGGCTGGAAAACGAGGGTCAGCAACTCAGAAATGAAATTGAACACCTTCGGGACGATAACTGCGATATCAAGAAAGGGATTGTCCACCTCCAGCAAGAAATTGATGATCTGGAGAAAGAGATAGACCGTCTCCGAGGGGAGCATCACGGTGTTAAGTCACTTAACGACAACCTCGATGGAGAGAATAATACTCTCAGGCGTGATAACAACCACCTTAATGAAGAGAACAACTATCTCACGCATTATAACGATGAACTTGAGAAAGAGAGTAAAGATCTCAAGGCCCAGATCAAAACCCAGGAAGAGCTAATTGAGGAAGTCATCATTCAAAATGATAACATGAGTTCCGAACTGAAGGGCTTTCACGAAGCACAGGAAACAGTAATCCCAGATCAAATGGCGATCATGATAAGTCATAATAGGGACCTTGAAAGTAGACTGAGAAAGGCGAACGCAAGGAGTGATTGTGGTGCTCCTTCAAGTGACAAACACGACCTCTACAACCATGCAATTTCGCCAGCAAGTCCTACATTGCCTCCTGACAACGAATCAGACAATTCAAGGGCTCTCAACGCAGATAACACGATTGAGCTTACCCTCGCTCGTTCCGCTGTGGCGGATGGCACCGATCCAGGACAAGAACCGAGCGATTCTTCCAGTCAGTCACAGCAATCAGAGGACAAGCTCGAGGAATGCAACGAAACGGTTCAGAGACTCAAGAATGCCATGCAGAATCAGCAAAATATCATTGACGAATTGAATCAAAAGAACGAGGACCTTGAAGATGATCTTGACAAAACCATGGACAGAAAAATGAAATGGAAAACAAGGTGTCGCATCTGGGAAGCAAAACATGCAGGTCTCGACGCAGATTGGAGAGATAAATATGACAGCCTCAAACGGGATCACCACGACCTCAATATGGATTATGGAAAGTGCATCAGAGCATCCGAAGATGCAATCTCGCAAGTCCAGGCCGGAAGAACGGGGGGCAACAACGACCAATGCGCGGAGAAATGCAGGGAATGGGAAGATAAATATAACACGGCAACATCCCAATGGAAACTCCAGCGTGTGGACCTTGAAGACTACTTTGAGAGCAAGTACGAGATGCTTGAAGGGGAAAATGCTTCGCTGAAATGGCAAATCGCATCTGAAGAGAGTTTACGAGACGCTGGCGAATATCCAACAGGATTGAGCGACACATGTGCAGAGAAATGCCACGAGTGGGAGGGAAAATACAACGCCATTGCAGCAGATTATGACGAACTGAAAAACCGACTCAACCCTTACGATCTAGAGCACAAGCTTGAACAAGCCATTGAAGACAGGGAGAGATGTGCAAACGACCGCGACTACTGGCGCGCCAAATACGACAGTCTTCTTGCACAAAGCTCATCCATCAAAGAGCGAGGCGGCCTCGTCGATATGGAAGAAAAGCACAAACAGACCGAGAAGGAAGATGACAGGTGTGAAAGCGCGCATACGGACATGATCGCCGAGCAGAATGCGACGAGCGATGAATTGCAAGCCCTGGAGCAAAAGCATGCACAACTAGAAGACGCATACATGGAGTGCGATTTCAGATGCAGAGACGCAGAGCACATCTGCAGAATGCTAGAAGACAGGTGCAACGAGCTGCATCAGCATTGGTTGGAAAAGTACAGGGCACTCGTTGCCAGGTGCGTGGAGTCGGCAAAGGAGTGGCAGATTAGACACGATGAGCTCGTTGCCAAAATCAGGATTCACAGCGGTGGCAAAGATATTCGGGATCCGCCAGAACTCAAAGACGGGGATCATGCTGGTACGGAGGAGTGCAGGCAGAGGTGCCGACTGTGGGAGGCCAAGTACGAAGAGGCAGAGGAGAAGTATGAGAGCCTGATTACGGAGTGGGCGGCGCTGAAGACGCAAAATCTTAATCTGTTAGATGACATGATTGAGTGCTATAGGAAGCATGGTGTGCTATGTGGGAAGTTTGACAGGCTGGTGGATGCGGTGCTCTCGTCGGTTCGGAGCCATTGAGGAGAAGGAGATTATATTACATTGCGATGATACTGATACATTATCTTAGTTTTATTTCACACATTCTCTAAGAGTCTTTCTTTGGAATATGTACAATTATCCACCCATCTTTCCAGTTCCTCTTCACTTTCATCTCTAGTGATACCGCATCTAAAAGCTGAACAGCGAACATTATGACCATGCATGTATACATGGCACGCTCCAAAGTATCCCACCTTCATCCCCAAAAGTCTCGTTTTGAGCGCACAAACACCCAGCCTCTCTGTTTCCTGCGACCAAGAACTCTGTCTTTTCATTCCTGCCTCACCAGTTTCTTTATCTCACTTGTATGGCACACCTGAACTAGTATCATTACATGATCCCAACAAACTCCAATGCCTCATATATACCCTCCGCATCCTCAATTCGTCTATCCCATCAATCCCCCAACACATTAGTGCAAAGTTCACTCGATCCCTCCTTCCCATGCCCAATCTCCTTCACCCCTTTCTACTTCGCACATCAAACCCGCCCATAAACCTCGGCAACATCCCTCATCCAATGATCTAAATGCCTTCTTAACTGGAAATGCGGCTTCCCTTCCTCTTCCTGTCTTTGCTTCGTTTGCGCCTCTGGGCTCTTCTCGGGCATCTTGCCCCGTGCGGTGGGGGACTAGTGATGCAGATGCATGTGTAGATGTGGATGAGGGATGTGGAAGCGATGTGAGGTGGACATTGTGTTGACTCCTCTCGGTGTGTGAGGGCTCTATTTTGATGTAGGTGATAGGTTGGAAGTGGGTGTTGGAGAAGAGGTGTTTTGAAGTTTTGGAAGTTGGGCTGTGGTTGTGGTTTTTCTGGGACGCACTGTGGTGTGTATGGTTGTGGTTGATTCAGTTGATTGGTAGTTATTTGAGGTCTTTTGATGATGATGATGATGATGAGATCACGAATGAAAGGTGGATAGAATAGCGATTATATACCCACCTTGACTCCACAGCTATTCTACTATACTTACATACGACCGACTCCCACAGTATTGCTGAGTGGAGTCGTAGTGGTGTTATCCATGTCATGAAGTTCAAGACAGTATCGTGATGTGTGGTGTGACACTAGGGCATTTATCCGGAAAGTCACACCACGGAGTCAGCTTCAACGACCCCAACACAGTCTGAAAATCTTCAATTCCGTTGTTTACCCGGAATGACGTTGTTCTTTTGAAGAAGGTACAACCAAAAAATGACGGAATATCTCGTGTTAGGCAAGTGCACCAGGACGTTCTTCGTTTCGTAAAGTTGACAGGTGGGTGCGGCCGAGCGCCTAAGCAATCTCCCGTCGGCCTGTCGTCACCTACGATACCATCGCCGGCATCTCATCGAGCCATTCAAATCATTCCCACCGCTCGTGAAAGGTACTAAGTATCATATAGCACTATACGCATGCCCCCGGCGTGATCACCAACGCAGCAGCAATCCCCTGTGCTTACCCTACAATCTAGACTCTTCTTTTCGCCACGTAAACTCGAGTCAGTCCAACCTAATTAAATAAACTTCACTCAGACCTAACTTAAACGTCGCCGACTCACACCAACAAGAACCCACCTTAACACGAGTCCCTTCCGTCGGCCTGCCCATGATCCGCCTCACAATACGACACCACACACATCGTGCGCCGCAACGAAGATCCCCAGTGACTCACCTCATCATACCTATGTACCCTGTACACAGTACCCAGCCCAGTACCTACAATCTCTACTCAGACCACCGGGCTGATCTCGGGTCCCACAAATCGATCTCACCCTCGTCGTCATCTCCACCCTCTACAAACCCTATCCTACCCACTCCACTCCCACGAAATTACACCATTTTGCTTTTTCGCCAAAATCACAGGGTCCGCACGTGCAATAGGTAGGTACATACAGTAACGTCACACAGAGATGAGCATAGTGTCGTAGCCGCACGACATCGCGCTGGGCTGCAAGAGTGGGCGCCATGGACCAGAGTGTTGGGTTGCATGGGGCTGTCTGGGTGAATGACTCGTGCGTGAGATCTCGGGTGCGTTGACCAATCGTAGGGATGGGACGCTAAGCGAAAGCGAGAAAGTTGCGATTGACGTAGAGGACGAATAGGGGGAGTGCCATGGATGTCAGGGTTATTGTTGTAGTGAAGTTTTGTTGTCGTGATGGGAGAGGATGGTTTGTGGATGGTATTGCCCTTGCTTCGTACCGCGTGATGCTCGCTCGCTCAGTACTATCATCTCAGAGGATCCACATCTAGATCCCACTGAATACTTCTCCAGGCCTTAATACAACCGAAATGTACATACATGCCATATCGTGATATTATACTACCTCTACTAGTCTACCTAGAGGCATGTGGTTTTGTACACTAGTATACCTAATAGTGTCACCTAATTACATACTACACACAATAGTATCGTTAGAAGAGCAACAAGGATGACCATATACACCGGTCTTATCATAACCCCTAAACCAACACACGTACATTCGCCCCTAAGCTCAATTTGGATGAATACAATCTTGTTTAAGAATGTGAGGGACCTTTTATACACACTACTCGTGAAGTTAGACCTACCTATCTATGTATACATGTATAGATTTCCACCTATACGTGAGATCAAAAAAATTAGGGGGATAACAAAAACATACAACAGCGGGGATTCGCTAGTGGTCACCCACCTAACTACTAATCCGCCGGTACACTGCTTATATATGGCTGAGCGGACGGGAAGCCTAGTATTCAGTGTCCTATGGTCGTATGTGAAGTATTCGTCGTTTTAACCAATTATTCATACTGGATAGATTTAAACTCATACCTATCTTCCCCGCCCTCGAGTATTGCATTGCTCTTAACAGAGGGTTTTTAATACTACTACAAATGCCTCTAAGTTAATATTCCTTATCCTTTATATATTTAAACTTGTAATTCTATTAAACTAGTTCTATAGTTTATTAAATACCTAGGTAACTATATACTAGGTCTTTATAATAGCTTTAAACAACTACTTCCTAGAGTTTATCTAGTACTTTAGGTGCATTACTTAATACTACGTTAGACCGTTGCGGTAAAAACAGATGGCAAACAGGTACAGGTACAGAGATACATCAATCCCGGTAGAGTCGTCCAGTACAGCGCAGGAGATTTCGTTGCCGGTTGCGCCTCTCGTAATTGCCACTCAACCACTCAAGCCGAATTGAGCGTTGTAAATGTCGACTTGGTCTCGGCCCAACCTTCTCACCAGCCACTCCTCTGCCTACCTCGGGCATCTCGCATAGCAATACTTTTCAACAGGATGAGCGAAACCTCGCTGAGGATCCCTTTTGCTATTCCCGCACATGGTACCACTAGCATCAGCCATACACTGAGCGCCTTGACGGGCGTTGTGGAACAGCAGTCGAAAAGCCGTGGCAAACCGACTCGGCGAGTCGCGATTCACACTTGCGTTATTCTAGGCGTCGCACCGTTGAATCGATAGAGACCCTGTGCCATATCAAGGGGTTGATTAGGGATGTCGAGGCCTAATTCGATTTCCTGAAAAGCGGGAAACCGTCTTTGTTCCCTGTCCCGGACTGCCGAGTAGGCTTGAGCACCACGGAGCTGAGTATTGCCGAGTCGCGTGTTGCACCAGACTTCAACGAGCCTGAACCAGGGCGGTTCGCTTGCGGGTGGGATGGTGAATGTCACCTCGGCGTGACAGGTTTCTCCGAGTGGCCCTTGGAAGTTGTAGTAGAATGTGCCTCCGAGTTGTCCGGCGCCTGCCATTACAGTTCGCTGTTGCCGCTTCATTTCGGCTCCAACTACGCATTGTAGAAACGTAGCCCAGAGGAGAAAAAGGGTTGAGGCAAGCATCTTTCTGGTTGGAGGCTGAAGGTGGTTAGCAAGTTATAGCAGCATTGCTGGATAGTGTTCTAGGTATCTTACCTTGGGCCTAGAGATATATAGATGGAGTAGAGATGGCAGAAGTTGTTTGATTTGAGATATGAAGAGGGGGTTTCTCTTACTCTTTATACCAATTGCGTAGCATACTAGCATTTGGTATACCCACGAAGAGCAACATGGAGGAGCTCTTCCTCGGCGGCTTGTGCATGTACGTCAAAAAGGCTAGGACATGACCTTTGTCTATTCACTACCCAGGTAATAGCAAACTTCACCCCGCACAGGGTGTTGAGAGCTTACATGATTGGTAGCCACACAGTGAGCGATCCAACTTCAATATTACACCGCACACGGTGTTGGGAGCCCGCACTCATTATGGCCAAGCGTCACGGGTTTTGATACTCCGTACTGCTTTTGTATTCTATACCCAGCGTACCCGGACACGCTATCTGTTCACCCAGCGATTATGAATAAGCTAGCAGCAACCTTACGTGATCTTCTCGTATTCTCTAGAGAGAGAGTAATAGAGTTTGCGAAGGCAAGAAAGATACTGTATTACTCAATACAGTTGAGCACTACACCCACAGTGTTAGCATTACATGTACAATCACAGTACTATCTTTAAGCAAAAGAATAGTCTGTACGCTCATTTTGAGATGATTCTGGGTGGGAATATCCGCAATAGTGGTAGTACAGGGTATTGTCACGTCGGGTTGCATGCTTACTAGTTCCCGTATCATACCGAAGTTGACCAAGCCTATCCTATTTAGTCATCGCATTCAGCCTAGTAACACTAATGGCTCGGTTTCTCTTCAATACAATACGGGCGCTAGCGGATATGCAACCTAAAGTGATAATATCCTATAGTAGTGTAAAGTTTGCTAAGTATTCTTGCTCGTTACGGGTCTACGCAATGTCTAGCGCGTACTAAGAATACGCCACACTTTGGCTATAAGGGGCCCCCCCTTGTTTAAGTAAGTATTGAACTTCTTATGTTAGCCTTAGAACTATATCCTTTTTCGTGCTAGGGATAGAGTAATACGAATTCTCTTTCTCCTTTGCTTGAGTGCTGTTTATACCTTGGTGGTACTCGAGGCCTAGGCGATACCTCAGTGGTAAGACGCAAGATTTTCCCTAAAGCGTTGAGTGAGATGGGGGCTGGTAACCATAATCTACTGATGAAGAAAATGGAAGAATAGCTCGATCATCCAGGTGTTTTACCACTACACCATCCCCTTTGTTTTTGGAATTAGATAGTGAGATTTTCAAAACCATCCCGGCCGAATACCGTGCGTACCCCACAACATCGTGAGCCGTCTCAACTTCAATGCGCCATAACTCCACCACCATAAAACCGATTCAAGAAGTGATTGAATATTTAGAATCGCATGAAGCTGGAGATTGCGATCACGACAGCTAGCGTTAACATTGACTGCGAGCGACCGATAGGTAACATAAGTTCTAGAAGTACTCCTGCTTGGTGCTGTCAACAAAGAGAATGCGATTGGGGTCACTGCTCTTTAAGAGAAAGGTGCAGATGCTAATAGAGTGGAGGACTACTCTATGAAACTACCATTACATCTCTGGGTGGAGACTGAGAGACCGATCCACGGTCCTTGGCGTACCCGGATGCATATCTAGCTGCACTTTGAATGTTGTTTGAGCACACTACCAATCCAGAGCAACGAGATAATATGGGGCAATCTGTCATTCACCTGGTCATGGTCGGAGCCGATGCTAAAGCCATATCAGACCTGAATCTTTCGAAGCAGATGCTACGTCTTCCGCTAAAATACTGCTCAGGCCTAGGAATTGAGCATCGCAATAGAGAGGGCAAGATGTTACTGCTCTACGTGACAAATTATGATTCCAGACACGGCTAGAATGTGCTTCCCGTAATAGACGTCCTGCGAAAAGAATTCGGTGCGGACATCCGAGTTGGGGACAACGACAATTGCGATGTTCTTTGGCACGTATTGCGCAAATGCGGTCTCGCTAGTGAGCGCTGCCTGCATGCCATACAACTATACCTGGATTTCTTCCCTGCAGAGCGGTGGGCCTCAGTACTGAATACTTCGAAGAACTGTGATTCGCAACGTACCGCACCGATGTATATGGTCACTAGGGCGTACACAAAATGTGTGTTTCGCGCTGGACCATGGTGCGGACCCAAACGGTACTAATCGAGAAGGCAAAACCGCATAGGGACTGTTAATTGAGCTAGGCAGCAAGCACCGACTGGGTCTATATTTAACAAGCTCGATCTTTCTGAAGCGGATACCTAAGCCCAATGATTCAATATTGGATGAGCTGTTTTAAAATCCGGAGCAAGTCTATGACTCGTCTGCTTGGGCAGGCGAAGTAAGGGATTGCTATTTTGCTTGTCTGAAGATTCGGGATGCATTCATTCCGGCTCGTGCGCAGATTGGCAAAAAAAATAGGCACAACGGAGATTGCTCCAGATGTTAAGCTTAATGAGAAGTCGAGCTTTGGGGGGCTGGGATGGTGGGATTCGTTCTGCAGAGAAAATCAACCATTTTACAAAATGTGGAAGATCTCATATGATGTCGATGATAACCAAGTATGAAGGAAAGAACGTAGTCATCCTTCAAAGGAGTAACCACCAGCGACAGCCATCCTCTTGAGCTCGTCAACCACCAACATACGAAATGCAGTTATCAAATCCGTATTGTCCCTATACCGATGGTGCACTTGAAACCCATGATAACCCTCCAAACAGCGTATCGCACATTCAGCGTACCGAGTTCCTAGATTCCCCGGAAGTTTTTCCTTTGCTACACGTTTCGTGTCATCCTCATATATCCTGGACGCAGATGGGCATTTCAATTGGCGTATAGATTCCAAAATCGGCAAACCGGTTCCGATTTCGATGAGAAGCACTCCCAGCGCATACATATCATGCACCGGATGAAACTCAGTAATAATGCGCTTGCCTCGTCTGTCCGGATGTACGTACACATCGGCATCGCTATCTACCTCAGGAATCCTCAGTGAAGGAGTGGCCACTTTCCTGGACAGCTCGAAACCCTTAAGGTATGGTTTTTGAGTGTACCCTCTGCCGATTTGTAAGAATTCGGAGTCTCTAGTTGAGTTCGGAATGAGTATCACATTTGCAGGTCGTAAACTCTTATGCACCCAACCGCTGACGTGCTGGTTGAAGACCGTATGGCAGAGATGGTATGCAACGGCATAGCGCTCTTCAAGGCGAGGGGGCCCATCACCAGTATCACCAATCCAGAAATCGAGACTCATACTACGAGAAATCATCTCGCGGCTCGAGATTCCAGGTTGAGTTGGGACCCGGTACATGAATATGTGCTCCTTTGATTCCAGGTCGTCAATGTAGCCCTCGAATTCGAATATTGACATCACAGGAGACAGAAGTCTTCTCATAGATTTGTTTTCCAGAGAGCTAAAAGAAGCGTCCCGTAGGATAGCTGCGAGTTCTTTGCTGACCGCTTTCCTCTCTTTCTGTGATGGCATACCTGCTCCTAACGTCTTATAGCTTCTCCTTTCAACGATGACTAAATGAGCTTCTGGACCATCGTTGGCATAGAATGTACCAATTGATAACCCTTTTTGCTGCAATACGTCGGTAAGAATGCCATCGGTTGGTGGTATGGCTGGGATACCTAACTGATTCCATAGCTCTCGCCTTCGCACAACGAGGTGCAGTCCCAGATGTTTTGCTTGCTCACTTTCGATGAAAGCTTTGAGCAAGCTTTTATTTTGCAACGGCAATGCAGTAGCAATCGATTCCTTCAGTTCGATTATGAGAGGGACGGCTGCGTTCACAAGATCTTCAGTACAGACCGGGGGGATCGCAAGCCCGTGGTTCGTCTGTTCTTCTGCTGCTAACCAAAAGCTCCCTGTATCATTGTTCAATCGTTTTCGCAGGGTGCCATGTAGAAAGGAAGCTTCAGTTATGTTGTTGTAGAACAGACTTTTGAGGTTTTCCGCTGCTTGTGATGCAATGCGAACAGAGGCTGTCGGCAACGCTAGGTGTAACAACGAATTATCGGGTTCTTCGAGGATGTTTGGTTCTTCGAGGATATCGCAGATCGCGTTTATATCACTATATTCGGCTAGTAGAAGCACAGATGGAGAACTGACCGAACGAAAGACGTGGGTGAAATAAGCCCGAAGCCCTAGCAGGACACATAGAATGAACTTTCTGCGCATGCGGGTAGTGGTAATTATGCGTGCGTGGTCGGCAACCTCCTGTATATGAGTCTTGATGAAGTGATACGGTGACCCGTCGCCATTGTGTAACTTTGCGATCTTCGAGTGATCTTCGTTGACTCCCATGCGTGTTTCGTTGGCAGAATTTATGCATGCTGCTTTTTCGTCGATTCTTAACACCGGCTCCCCATTCCTATCCAATTTCCCACCGGCAATTTTCTGCACAGTCCGCGTCTCTTGCAGTTCATAGACTGTAAAGAACTTCTCCTCTCGTGAATGTTGTTCGAAGCTTTCTCTTAAGTCTCTAAGCAACGACGACCCTGGGGAAAGATCACGAATGAGTGTATTGGGTGGTTCATCACCCCATACGTCCACCCAATCTTCGTTGTGAATCCCTTCATGAGGTGTGCCAAAAAATACTAGCCCGCTCATTGTATCGCGTATTGCCGAATATGCCTTGTCTTGAGACGCTTTCACGAAAGCAGCCTTTATCACGATGCCACCCAAGCTGTGTCCCAAAAGGATCAATGGCCTCCGCTATTTAAAGTTTAGCATATCACAAATTATTTTGATAGTTTTACTGACTCGTTCAGCAGGTGATTGTCGGATCTTGCCCAGGTCATCCAAAAGGCTGTCACGGTAATGGTGAATACCCACGTGCGACTGACTTCTATGAAGTTGAGAGCGCTTCCCCCATATAAAGATACGGCATCCGGGAAGGTCTACTGGGAGGAGGTCCCGAAGCCACATTGTACCGCTTTCATGTTGCCATCCTATAAAAGCTCCTGCGGCGAGCCCGCTGCATGCCACAATGCTGAATCGTTGAGTTAGCTTACGGCAGTGATAACTGACAAGGAGATAATTCTCACTCGACTGTTACATCCTGTAGGCCAGGATCGTTCAATGGCGTCAGCCCTTCAAAATGATTATCAACTTGGATGTCGTGATAACAACCTTTCACTGGAGTTTTCAGCTGACAACAGATGTTCGGAGCGGTCAAACCCAAACTAATAGCGAACTTAGGCTGTTTCGAAAATGTGACCGTAGCAACCTTCTCACACAATTCAGTCATGTAGACTGAGTTGGCAAGCGAGAGTGGGCCGCGAATGAGCTCTTGGTCTGCCTCGTCAAACAGGCCCCTAATGTCTTCTGACTGGAAAATGGATGGAATACGGGAAACCCTGTAGGTCGATGTATATTGTTTTTTGGCTGTTGACTTGTCGGTGTCTGAGACTGGGATAGAGGTTGTAGCCTTACCGTCGGCCATGGTGGACTAGACGAAGATACCATGTATATGGTATAGTTAACGAAGAAGTCGGGGGCCCTTAATCTGTGGGATATTTGTTCACTGAGCGTTAATACTGCCTTATCTGTGGTAAGAAGAACTAAGATCTTGCAAGCTATAACGTGGTCGCACTTGACGCGTGTCTGCCTCACAAGAACAAGGCACACGAGCGGGCTGCTGGGATTCGCGGCTGGGCATCCGCACGAGTTTTACCTAGACACGTTTGTTGAGCCTTGGCCAGCGAGCGCTGATGGTTGATCCCAATATTGTTCGAATTGGCTCTAGGCAAGAGTACAAGCTTCCTGCTTGGTCTGTGTGTGACGAATTGAGAGAGGGCTGCAAAGTATTACCCTTTGCTAGTATAATCAGAAGGTAGTTGTAAAGTTTGGAAGCGAGGCAAGTCTGCCCAGGACACTCGGGATAGGTGAAGTGTGATGCGTCTAGCATGACAGCAAGGCAGATCTTGCCTTCCAGCATGTCAGCAACCACCATAGCTGACCGGACTCATCAGCTCCTTGACCGGGTCCAAAAAACTACGGTCCACCAGTACGCCAGCTCCCTATGGGATAGATGCACCCTGAGATTGAGTCAATGAATGCCTTGCGCCGACGATCATCCCTTGAAGCGAATCAGTGCATCATCCCTCATATTGCCTTCTAGGCTAGGTTGCATATGCATGAGATTATGCGGTAAGCGAGCTGTTAATGATTCAGCATGCGCAATATGTCGCATGAAAACCAATCTCCAGACACAAATAGTATATAAGACCTATAGGTGTAAGAATTAATTTATTTAACCTTTAATATAGGCGTGTATTCTTATATACCTTTAAGCTATATTAGAACCCTTTTAGATCCTCCTACTTACCTGCGTTGTTACAGTACCCTTATAGCTAAAGATAGGCTATACTTAACTACTTTAAAGGAGTTTAGAGTATAAAGTAATAAAAAGAAGATAAGTAAGAGGGTATATACTAATAAAGGTAAGGTAGGCTAAAGACGCTATAAAAAGTACTATAAGGTAGGATATAACTTATATATATATAAGAATAAGGTAGAAGTAGCTATAAAAGAGTAATTAATATAGTTTTATTTTATATAGAGCTAGAGTATACTATAATAGTCTATAGAGAGTTATAGTTTTAGTAGGGTCTTAGTAGAGTATCTAACTTACCTATAGGGTACGTTACTAGTAGAATATTAATAATTTTTATAGGAAGGTAATAGTACTAGTATTATTAAGGTACTTTAACTAGTTCTAATTATAGACTATAGTATTAATTAGGTGCGTAATATATTTTAGCCTAGTATTATAAGTTAACTAATATCTATAGTAGATAAAGGTTTGCGGCTGTCTTATATAATTATCAAAGGACCTAATCAGTGTTGCAACGACTAGATGGCTGCGGTTGCTTACCATTGTGGAGTACGCCTTTTGGCCTAGGAAAAGAAGATGACCCGCGATCTCGTAGTCTTTTAGGTGCTTTTCTAGATAGTACATTTCGGGGAAGTTGATGTAATCCAGCTTAGCATCATGGTCGTAGACGTCTTCGATGTATTCGACGATGGTACCGGACTGTTCGTGCCAGCTGTCAGTCACGTCCATACCCTCTCATCAGCTGACCTCTACATACCTTCCAAAATGCAATGCCTGTGTTGGGGTCGAATATCGTTGCAACACGGTTGTTTGAGCAAAATTCCATGTATGACGCGACCATCATCTTTTCCGCAGTAAGGAATTCAATGTCATAAGCCATTCCAAGCTCCCTGAGGACGATAACGACATTCCATGGTTGCGGGCCATAGATTCATAACACGTATACAAATACTTGAACGCGGCAAGAAGCGAGCACGTTTCATCCTGCTTTCTGCTCCAATCTAAGCTCGTCTACATCCCCCTCATTTTCAACACGCACACGGCAGCTCTTCACCTCCAATTTACTCAAGATATTAGTGTATACGCGACCAAAAGTGGACGACTTGGTTGAGCCAGCTTGCTCCGCGACCGAATCGACTTGGACCCTTCGACCAAGGTAAATTTCATTGAAGCGAACATTGGTATTAGCCAGCGCTTTGCACGCATGGTAACACATTGAAAACATGGCACCTTGGGAGATTGCTGGAAGAGCGAAGTCTGCGATATCTCCTTGTGAGCCGGTGCATGTAGTCCAAGTGCACCGGCGATGCTTTTGCTCAAGTAGGTAGGGGATAGTAGCTCGGTAGGCATCTAGAACGAGTATCAGTAGCGAGTCCGGATGAAGAGGTAACTACCTATGGAAATTGTAAAGCTTACAGGAATTGGATTCGAAGTTGACCTTCATGAAGCGCTGCAGCTCTTCGGTCGTTGTGTCGACAATGTCTTGTGGGAGATACTGCCCACCCACTATGCGATGATCAATGTCTTGCTGATTGGTGTGCTGCATAACTCACGTACCACAAGCAAATACATGCTGGAAAGCGGGCAGAGACCCCGCGCGCACCTTGTCTACAACGCTCTGCACTCCTTCATCGGAGACGGCGTTTGCTTCTACGATCTTGATACGATCATGACTGCTGAGCACGTGCTCAAACACCTTCCTGGCCGAGTGCTGGTTGCGGACAACGGCAAGGACGTTGCGGTCCGAGCGTAGGGCGCCTATGATGGCGGCGATGCCTATATTGCCAGTGGCACCCACCACGAGCACGGTTTCGGCGTCTTTCTCCATTTCTCCAGATTCAAGCGGAAGATGCCTTCTTGCAGGTGAAGAGAGGGGGTGCAGAATAGAGCGATGCACAGAGTATCGTCGGATCCGAGCATATCTGGGGTACAACTTAATGCGAATCCGAGATTGCCTTTGGGTGGGGGCCCTCTGCGGGCGAAGTATAGCCCGGTGCCTCAAATCGCGAGGTAGCCTGCCCGCAAATGGACCGAATACGTTCTATCACGGGCACTCCCGATACATCGCCCGAAGCACCAATCCCGGTATTTTCGTAATTGGTCTAAGCTTGTACCAAAACCTAATCGCAACCTAGATCATCTCAAGACGAGGGAGGAGATAGAGAAAGGCGTGCTGTTTGTTTGCTTATTATGAAACTCATTTTAGGCGTTTGTGTCGAGACTATCACAACGAGACGAGGAAGCACAAAGGATACGATGTAAAGCGCGTCGCCCTTCTAGTGGACAGCACTAGTGTTTGATTTCTCAACAGCACATCTAGTAAATAATTTCACAAGCTAGATAGCCTTGACTTTGACCGCCTCTATCTAATACCCACTACGCAAGACTCTCTAGCAGCGGCGGAAGCATAACCTTCTCGGTAAAAGCCCAAATCGCCGCCGAGCTCTCCGACTCCCACGCCGCACCCGTCCAAAACGTGTTATACTGGCCCTGCAGCCCATTAAACTCCTTGTAAAAGCCACCCGCCACCGCCTCGCGCGAAGCATGCAAGAAGTATGGGGAGTGGTACAACAATCCATTGATAGTTGGTCTCTGACCTGCAGGCGAAGTAGCACCCTCGACGCCTTGAACGAAGTAAGCGGTTCGCAGCAGCGAGCTCTCCGCCTTCTCGCGAGTGATTTCGGTCGCAGTGCTCCACCAGAAAGCCCGGGCTTCGACATCTTGGATACCAGACTGCGAAATGCCCAGAGTCTCTGGAAGAGGAGGGATGCCTGAATCGACAGAAGGGTCGACCAGTTGGTAGCCGGTGTCGAGCGGTAGCCCCGTGCCATTGAGGATACAGGTCCAGGTGTTGATGTTGGAAAACTGCTTTGTGAGCTGCTCTTCGTTTGGCCTCACATCCAGAAATTGTGCTAGGTCCGTGTATCGCGGTCGGATCGCTACGACAAGTTTCCTTGCACGGATGGTTTGCGTACCGCAGGGTCGATTGACGATAGCTACCACGCCGTCCTCAGTTCGGGTGATGTTCTGGATCTGACTCCCTAGGAATACGTTCTCCGATCCGTTCAGCCTGTTGTAGGCGGTGTTGTAGATGATTTGGTTGCCACGGTTGACAGTATACAGGCGGTCGGTGGTGAACTCGAGGGTGCTGTAGTACTTCATAACGTACAGCGTCAGTAAATCGAGCGAGTTTCCAGCCTGTGTGTAGAACGTTTCGTATGCCATGTCAGTGGCGTTGTATTTCTTGAGCCAATCGCGAAATGGTAGTAAGAGGTCTTCCGGAACGGGATCAGGGAGAAAAAAGCCAGGCTCCGAAAACAAGTCGCCGTAGGACTGCATCTGACTAAGGTAAATATCGATTGCCGCTGTGGCCTCCCTTGGTCTGAAGTCAGGGAGCTCGTTCCCGTTGGTATAGTCCAAGTACTTTGTAGACCCGTTGGGGAAGTACCCCACGTAAGGACCTACTTCGACCCCAAGTTGAGCAAAGTAGTTTCTCGCGGTAGAGGTGTTGGTGTAAAGAATGACACCATAATCCGTTGTCTGGTTAGTCGTTGGCTCGATGTATGTCGCTACGTTGCCGCCCAATTGGTTCTCCTTCTCGATCACAGCTACCGTTTTTCCTTGGGCTGCCAACTGGATCGATGCGTATCTGAAACAAGTCAGCATCGCGGATACCCATTCAGAAGACGGCTGCTCGTGAGACTTACGTTCCTCCGGAGCCGCCACCAACAACGATGACATCGCGCTCAATATCAGAGGTGCAGCTGTCTTGGGCATAGGTGACGATTGGGTGCAGCAATGCCAACGAAGCCAGCCACGTGGTGAATGTGGTTGATGCAAAGGAGCGCATGACGGACAATCTGAGACGATGAAGTACAGTCAAGCTTGACAAGAGATGGATGGATGGCAATAGGATTCGTTGTCGTTGCTCGAGACTTTAACTAAAGTTCGAAGAGGTAAAGCCTTGAGACTCCATATGCTCTAGCCACACCCGTACCTCGGGTGTACTCCTATCTCCTGAGTTCTGACGGCAAGACAGTAATCGAAGTCGATTCCCGCCAGTCCTCACCGATGCATACGGATGCGTTGTTGGAATCTTTTCGGCGACTACAATTCAGTTGAGAGCACGGCCCGATTTCGATGTTGCCATATATTAACGAGGTAATCCCCGAATCGGTTCCCGGCGCGGTGCCGATGTCGTGAAATCCTCGCACTTGAGATTCAAGATTTGGAGAAACTTCCTGTCTAGCGACGCATCTAGTCAAGCTTTTCTAAGCTTTTCAATTTATATGCTGCATGGCCTTCGAACTACAATACGATCTCGATCAGGTTTGTTGCACCCAACGCGCTTCGGGTAATTACCCCTTCTTCTCATACATGTACGCTAAGCTTTTACATGTCCTTGAAGCTGGAGACGACGGCGATCCGGTAGAGTGGCAGTCGGAGTGATTGTGCGGCACTGATGCCGTACATCTCCTCCAGTGCAGACATTGGTGATGTCGCTCAATACAGGGGGGTGACAGCGGATTGCTAGTGCAGCACAGGCCAGCTGACATCGAATATTATGGAAGATTCCCTGCTCCAATAGAAATTTGTATATATTTTGTAAATTAGATACAACTTAGAATATTCTAAGCTTTCTAAACATACTTCTACGATAAAAACTCCCTAGCGCTATCTTACACCTAGAAGAACAAGGAGTAATTTATGCCCTTCGCTTCGCTACTAAGTTCTCTAGAGCTAAAGGAGGAGCTTATTAAGTATATTCACGAGGAGTAGAATAAGCTTAAGGTTCAAGACATTAGAAAATACTATATTAACATAAAGGACCGCTGCTAGGCAGATAATTAATGCTTAGGGCTTCAACACGCCATTTTGAGCGTCTTGTTTTGTATAAAAATTGTACTGTAATCGTGACAGATTCTATGTATTTTCATGGCCCATGCATGCTAGCAATCCGCTCTGTCACCCCCCCGTACAACGAATACGGGAGACGAAATGCAGGCTTGGTGGACCAAATGTTGCTTAACATTGACCCGGTGTTGACTGTTCACTCCATTCTTACTCTTAGTAGCCTATCAAGCGACTCTAAAAAGGCTTAAGTTGAGGTTTCTCAACTTCACGGATGCATCGCTCGAGATCTTCCCGAATCGCACGAATGATGGCGCGACCCCAAGGTGTCTCATTACCACTGACAGACATGCTAGAGTTAGAAAACCGAACTTCAAAAGCTTGAACTATATTGCCTGCCTTCTGAAGCTCTCTGCATAGCACGGCTCGATGCAGTGGTGCATAGTCGTCGTCATCGAGATTGAGAACGCCGAACTGTATTTTCATCGGCTTCAGATCCACCTTCTCTGAGTAGTACGTTGCAGTCACCACTACATTGTACCAGAACACTATTTTAGACAGTATCGTTAAATGCAGCAAAGCTACATGTGGGTTTTCTGCGCAACTGCATTCGAGCAGCTCTGCCAGGTCACGCGTCGCAGCTTTGTTGGTTGCCAGCATCGTGTCGAGCGAATTAATTGAGTATGCTGATTGTTGGACAGTGGAGTCGACTCTGGTGTTCGAAAGTGATAAATTGTTCTTTTCTTTCCGTTCTTGAGTGGCAATTGTCGGGCTGTACAGCAGCGACCTCAAGACATACAGAGCTCGTGTCTCGCATTCCAGTACATGCTCAGTCGCATTCTTTGCTTGCTTAGCCCCGTCACCACTGGATGTCTCAACGCACATTGTGCTCTCTTCTCCTACCGAACCTCGTTCCAGTAGTGAAATGTGTGTGGCGAGAACAGAATCCTGGTCTTCCGGAGACATAAGTTCTGGTCTTTCGAAATTCGACCACAGTAGTAAATCGGATATGTCTACCTCAGGCTCGGAAGTGAATATTGGGCTCATGTCCTCAGATACAGAGGTCTGATTGAGAGCGTCCCATGAAAGTGGTACGGACGAGTCTTGCGCGATATACTGCTCTGCTGGAGCGTTTGGTGGCTGTGAAGGGATAGTTCCAGACCCGCCTGCCAGGAAGGGTGTTGTGTGTTCGATTACTGTTGGGAACCGTCTCGCTCGCTTGCCATGTCGGCGTGAGGGGCTATATTGACACACTTCATCGTTGTCGAGGCATCTTCGGCAAGCTGGACGACCCTTATCGCATTTGACCTTAGCTGCTGCGCAGCTGTCGCAGGCCTGACGAAGCCGTGGCTGCTGAGAGTGCGTAGATGGTCCCTGTGAGGTTGGGGAGTCTTGTGTAGATTGTGAGCTTGTTGCTACGGTCGACACGTGGTCCATCATAATGCGGAAGTATGTATGATTGCTTGTGCATGTGCGTACCTGAGTTAAAAAAGTGGTCATTGAGGCCCGTAATAAAGTTGCCAAATACATATGTAGGTGGATATCAGACGGCGGAGGTGGTCGAGTCAAAATACTCCATTGTGGGCCTTCTTAACCAGGGTCTAAGCTCCTTATTGCTAGCATGTCTAAAGCTGTATAATAGATTAAATTACATACTATACGTCTCGTCTTTGTAGGGAGCTTCTAGAGGGGGGTAGGGTTTAATTTATAGTTAGGGGAGGAAAGGGGGGAGAAGGGGGGAGAAGGTTCTCGAAAAAAAAATAGGATTATCTAAATGTAGTAAAGCTTGATACCGGTCACTGGAGTGCGACCCACAATGGAGTACTTTACCTTAGACATAGTACGCGCGATCACAATAGTATCGAACATGTATAGGCAGCAAGGCCACCTGTATAAGGGCCTTCTCTCGGACGTACTTGGATTTGTACACATCGCATTGGTCTGTAAGGTACTAGGTGCGTTGATCCTGTAGCGTTACCTAGGTAGGTACGCGTCATCGAGGCTTTCGACTCGTTCTTCGAGACATCACCGTACGACGTAGGAGAGGTTCAAGGATCGATTTCCTTGGTAGTTGTGTTGCTATTTTGAAATTGGACGTATTGTTTTGTTGGTAGTAGCTGAGTGTAGGTAAGCTAAGTGTAGGTAAGCTGAGTGTAGGTAGTGTAGATCGACAGAGATCTATTGGCTGTGGACGGGACAGCCGAGCTAACTTCTAGGGTCTAGCGGATTGGACTCTTCCCGGGGCCCCGCAGGCCTTAGTGCATTATGCACGTCAACGGCTTTTCCTACCTAACCAAGCGAAAGTCCTAGAGTTTACAGGTATACCCAGACATTGCAGAGAAGGCGGGCGGATTTCGGAATGCCTTCAGCTGCTGACTGTTCAATCGTACGATGGAAGCGCCAAGAGTTTCTCATACTGTACGCTGTATTTATATGTGAGGCGATTTCTTATCTTCCGCAGGGTTCGTGTATGCAGATCTAGTTCTCAATGTTCAGATCCAGGTGTTAACCCGTACATAGTCCTTCAAAGTCGTCCGAGGAACGCCCGGAAATCTCTCCGCATCGACAGGGTCGATGTTGTACAACCCTTGATCCATGAACACCGCATACACCAAACCCACAATTCCTTTGAACTTCTCGTGCAGCTTTCCATCCCTGATTGCATCTTCCCTTGCCTGCTTGATCATCTGTTGACAAGTGCTAACATCCATGACATGGTTGATGAGGCATTCTTCTCCTCGGAGCTCTTCATACGTCGCCTTTAAGTCCAAAAGTGAAAAGATATCGGAACAAAATCGAAAATAACCGCCCTTTTCAGCTTCCTCGCTGGTGATCAGGGCAACCGTGAAGTCTGCCACGTCCCTTTCCGTGCTAAAAGGTATTGGCGTCGCACCTCTGCCGATCACGTTCATCGCCCTCTTTCCGCCTTCCTTCCGTATCCACAAGCTGGTTTCGCCTTCCAGTGACCCAGCACCTGGAACACCGAACAGCGTCTGAGCCAAGACGCCACAAAAGGTATACAGAGGCTTAATTGGGCTTGTGAGCAAAGCTTGACGAGCAAAGCAGATCATTGCGTCGTAGCTCTCGATCACTCCAAGAGGCATGTGTTCCCAGTCCGTGTTCCAACTCGCGGCATGAAATCGTTTGATTCCTGTACGCTCTGCAGCGCGCAGAAGTACGAGTTGAGCGTCCAGCACAAGGCGCGGCTCTTCGTTCCAAGCGACAATGATGGCGTCCACGCCTGCGCAGGCTTTCTCGAAAGCGGCACTGTCGCTAAAGTTTCTAATCTCGACGAAACTCTCCAATTGATTGCGAAGATCCTGGGGCATTTTCGTGGCACTACGGCCCAACGCCCGTACGCGGTGTCCACGCCGGATCGCTGAACGGACAAGATGTACGCCCAGTCTGCCTGTCGCACCAGGAATCAGGATGAGCATTGTGATGGTTTTTTCCAATTTTTCTTGAGTGCTGTGTTTCGGATGTCCAGATCGTGAGGTAAAGATCGAAAGATGTCAAGAAGAAGCGACTGCGATGGCCAACGATCAAGAATTGCCGAAGTGGGCGATATGATATCCTGCTCGATCTTTCCGCGCTTTCTAGGCACCTCATCGCATGGTATCGGCCATTAAATGACTCGAAAACGCGTCTGCGCCCCGTGTAGACTGGCTCGCTGGAAAGGATCCACCAGCTGGCGGCATGGGCAGGTCTACTGGTTTCCGAAATCCCCTAGTCCGCGATTGCCGACTACGCCCGCAGTTCCCGGATACGAATACGTTCCCCGTGCGAACCCGTTAGAGAACGCGACATTCTAAGCGACGGACAACCTTCATATTCCAATCGGCGTGACAAGCGAACCTAGGCTACAGACAACCAAATGTTGCAACGTCTTCAGCTTGCCGTGGGGTTTGATCTGTGGTGAACGGCCGTCGGCATCACATCGGGTATAAAAGTTCATGAGACAAGCATCCCGATTGTGTTCCGGCTACGTTTCAGACACTGGCAGAAAGCAAAGGATCCATAACAAGTCATGTTTCCAAAGATGTGATAGAGACCACATCACATCGGAAGAATTTGGCTGCACCAAGTTTTTCGAATTGGAACACTATTCATCACACGCCGATTCACTCAGCATGATCGAAGACAGAGGAGCCCCAAAAATCCTCATTGTTGGGGGAGGGTTGGCTGGTCTTTTCTGTGCTCTCGAGTGTGTGAGAAATGGATTTAACACAACGGTATTGGAGTCCAGGGATGCAATTCAGACGGCTGGTATGATTGCATCACAGCCAAGTACTATATACACCCTGCTGATCCGTCTTCTAAACAACAGGTGACTTTATCACCATTGGACCCACTGCCATAAACGCTCTTTGCAGATGGCCATCTATAGCGACCGCACTTGATAGAGTTGCCTACGACCCGGACATTTACTACCATAAACAAGATGGAGAACTTGTGGCTGGCCCAATGCCAACGCATCCTAACTTCGGTCGCTTGATCTCAAGGCCAGCATTGCACGAGGCCCTTATGCAGGCACTGGAGATCGAGAAAGTCGACATTCGCTGCCAGACTAAGGTGACACGGTACTGGGAAACAGAAGACGAGGGTGGGGTGGAGCTTATGAACGGGGATATGCTTCGGGCGGACATGGTGATCGCAGCTGACGGCATTCATTCCAAGAGCTGGAAGCTCGTGTCAGGAAAGGAACCCAAAATCTACCCAAGTGGTCTTGCAATGTTCCGCGCCGCTTTTCCTATCCAATATGCTTTAGCGGACCCCTCCCTGAGTGAGAAATGGACGCCGACTGCGGAAAGAGACAAGATGGGATTCTTTCTTTCACGAGGCAGTTTTGGCATCATTCTTTTCGGTAAAGACACTGCATCGTGGGTCTGGCAGCACAAAGATAACCCGGAAACCTCGTCCGAATCATGGGCTGCGACTCTATCCCCTAGTGATGCCCTGAAACAGCTCGACGCGGAGGGGCAGTGGGGTGCCGATCTTCGTGCGCTGATCGCTGCCACCCCACCAAACCATATCGTCGATTGGAGGCTCATGCGGAGAGAGCTAAAGCGAGAGTGGAGCTCACCCAAGGGTCGCTTGATACAGGTTGGAGACGCTGCGCATCCATATCTACCAACTACTGTAAACGGTGGCACCCAGTCTATCGAAGACGGGGTTTCACTGGCACGCTGTTTGCGTTTAGCAGTCGACAAGTATGGCCATAACGCGCTGCCTTCTGGAGCCAAAGTGCATAACTTGTTGCGCATTGATCGAGTGGCCGCTATCGAAACCACTGGATTGCAACGCACAAAGAATCATCAGCAAATCGATTTCGAGAAAGTGAAGAAGAACCCTGAGTCCATTCGAAATGAACCGGCCCAGTGGCAGGTTGAGCATGACCCGTTGGCATATGCGGAACAGCATTTCGATGAATGTTTTGATTGCTTGAAGAGCAACAAGCCATTTGTGAACACCAACCAGCCTGAAGGATATGTGTTTGCGCCATGAACTTGGGTGGTTATGGGTGTGAAATGAGACTCCTTACGTAATAGGGTAGATAGGTAGCTAGTGTATAGGTCGATAAACAACCATCCATCCCAACCATAGTATTACGATGACCTATACCCAACGAGCCACTCGCAACTTCCGATATCGATATGCTCTTTGGGCAGAGATAAGCCCTTGGATGAGAATTATCGCCAATGTAGAGAACCCCGTAAACAATCCATACCATGTCATGCCCTATTCCCTGTGGCATCCGAAAAGTGCGAGTTTTGACATTTCGAGCGTGATCAGTCGAAGATCTTAGAACGCTCTACAAGCTCCTAGAGTTGGCGGAGATTCTCATTTGAGAGCTATCTTTGTGTGCAGAGCGTATAGACCACGGAAATTGTGAGTGGCTCAAGCCTCTCGTCTATCAGTCGCAATACAATAGATGCGACGATAGCAATCACGGTATTGGTGTGCAAGGTTCTACAATCAACTGGCGTTGAAGAAGCGACAGAGGTGTCATCATTGTTGTAATGGAATAAACTTCAGACCACGAATCTGTTGCGCAGAGTTTTTAGTGCAGTTCACCCGCAACTGACTAACAATGCATCATGTCACTCAGACGTATCACCACGGAAGAGCTACTGCGAATCACGGGAACAGTTGAGTGCTTCCGACTCTGCCCAGAGGGAGACTACATTCTGGTGGTTACTTAGTCCAGCAGTCGTCAAAATCGCGTGTTCTCGGCACATGCACGAAATCTGGATTCATCACGGAGCACCTTGACGTTGACGCAACTCTGAGCCTCAAGTTGATTTCATGCAGCTTTTTGATGGCGATTTCCCTGTGACCTTCATATCTACAGCCCCTGGCGCACTACCTACTCATAGGCAATTACCTATGCATCAAAGATTGCTTTGTTCTGTTCCACCCAGGCCTCAAGACGGGTCGCCGGATGACCAGCGTAAAGAGATACGTTGCTCACACCTTCCTTGTAGTTGGGGAATCGCTCACCATTGCCCTTGTCCGGGCCTTTGGTGCTCAAAGTTTTGATCATGTAGTCTGCAAAAGACGGAGGCATACCGAGACTCAAATACTTTTGGTACATCTCCTTTGGGCCTAGGTCCGTGATCTTCAAGTCCTTCTGGAGAGCTTTGCCGATCCTCGCGATACTATCGTGGAGCGACAGAATTTCGGGACCGTAAAGGTAAACCTTCTTCTGTCCATTCTTTGGGCCGGACACAACAATATTGCCCACGACTCTGCCGATGTCGCTCGGCACAATGTTGTCTTGCTCGAATTCGCCGCCGTACAATTCTACGTGGTTTGCTACAATGCCCGCCTTTTCCGATAGCAGGTTCGTGATGAAGCATCCGGGACGTACGGCGACATAATGATCGGAGCCGAAAATGTCGTCCAGATTTGCTTCCACCTGGGCGTGAACAAAAGGAAGTATTTCAGACGGAGGTATCTCGCGTAGACCTTGATTGACGAGAATCGTAAAGCTGCTCAAGAAGACTACAAAATCAACGCCTGCTGCTTTCATTGCCGTGATGGCGCCGTGGAGGTGATCAGACGCGTGATGGACAAGGTAGAGGAATACGCGCTTGGCACCAGAAGTTTTGACTGCTTCGGTGACAGTCTCAGGTTTCTCCAGGTCGGCATAGATTCTGTGGTAATCACCAGCGGCTTCGGCCTCTGTCGTCAGACTGGGGATGCTTTTGGAGGTGTCTCGCATTGCCAGCCAAACCGTAGCTCCGAGCTCTCCGGCCGTTCGTGCAGCAATTGACCCAACTTGGCCAGTCGGGCCGAAAATGAGAACAGATGTCATGGCGGAGTTGTATGTTACGTTGAGTTGGCAGTAAAGATGGATAGTACCTGCACCAATGCGCTGATTCTTGTTGGTTTCTTTATCTCTTCGTGAAGGGTCGAGCTGCCACTACGCCTCTTACGGTACGTAGAGCACAAAGCGCTGATCTGGTAATTGCGCGCAATATTTCCGGGGAAGACGGCCGGGCATTTCGGCAACATGATGGCACGAGAATCGGCAAGTAACCAGAGACATGAATTCGTCAGAGCGAGCGCACAGCAAGCATCAGCCTGCTATCTCCGGTACAGATTCCCTGAGCTCCAAACACACGGCGAATCCAAGTCACCATCATGCGCTTATCTACGCTCATGCCACCAGTCAATTCCGTTCACCATCTAACATTCTCCTTGACATTTCCTGATTTGCTCCCGCAAGGAAAGAAATGGGGTTCCCGCACGATTCGGTCTTACCGCAAGGGTCGTTGATCCTGGTCACAGGCGTCACCGGCTTTCTGGCCGGCATCATCACGGATCAACTGCTTCAACATGGGTTTCGTAGGTACTTTGGTGGTCTCCGCAAAGGGGAAATGGATAATCAAAGATTACCATGTGCTGACAACGGCGGATCTAGGCGTCCGGGGCACGGTACGGGATCCGGAGAATAACAAGGCTTCCTGGGTGAGGCGAGTCATGGGTGGGACATCACAACTTGTGACTGACACAACCATGTCCAATAGATGCCAACCCACTTTGAGAAGCGGTATGGCAAAGGCACCTTTGAGATGGTGCAAGTCAGAGACATGGAACGCGAAGGGTGCTTTGATGCTGCCGTGAAAGGTGTGTTGCAAGGTGTACCCGGACTCTCGTCGCATTGCGCAATTTATTGATATCGCCGAATGTTCAAGACGCTGATTGAAAGGCAGGCTGCAGTGGAGTGATCCATGTTGCCAGCGTTACGGCATTCAGTACCGATCCACACAAGATCATTAATCCGAGCATCACATTTGTCGAGAACATTCTCGCCGCGGCCGAAAATGAGCCATCGGTATCGCGATTCGTACTGACATCCTCTTCTGCTGCCGCCAGTCAGGACAGGGTCAACGAGGCCTATGATTTGACTCCGGACATGTGGGCAAACTGGGCTATCGAGGAAGCTTGGGCGTCCACACCACACACCGAACAAAAGGCCCGCGCAAATTATTATGCATCCAAGGCCCTCAGCGAGCAGAGGATGTGGAAGTACGTGGAAGAACGAAACCCCCGATTTGTAGTGAACTCCGTGTTGCCCGACTTTGTCATCGGCCTTGCAGTCAAACCCGAACAGCAAGGTTTCGCGTCCTCCATGGCTCTGTTCAAACAGATGTTCGAGAACTCCGGTGATGCTTGGCGATCATTTGGTCCCCAATGGTGTGTTGATGCGTATGATGTTGCCTTGTTGCACATTGCGGGCCTTGTATGTCCGCACGCAAAGAATGAACGGATCTTTGCATACGCGCATCGCAAGACTTGGACCGATTTCATCCGGCGGCTTCAGGAGTCGTATCCAAATCATCAGTTCCCAGGTGTGTACACCAATGTCTCTCAAAGCGCATTTCCAGGCGATTATCTGCTAATCCGGACATCAGAGCCAGATCCTCATGAGGGACGGGATCTCTCAAACGTCACCGGCCGGGAACGTGCAGAAGACCTGTTGAAGTGGATGGGAAGCTCTGGATGGAAGCCTTTGGGCGAATCATTGAAGGAGGTGTCTGATTACATACTACTGAATTGAGCTTTTGTGCCGATGTGAACATAGCAGAACAACGCACTTGATCGGGTTTTGCAGTCGAGATCATGACAATAGCTTTTTCAATCGATTCAAGCCACAAAATTTCCAAGTGATAGTCATTGTGATGGTGCTAATGTGCTGCAACAATGGACCTGCGCCATTCTCGAGAGACTAGAATATCACCGTGAAGCATCAGCTGAGACGGGCGTTTTGAGCGGGCAGCACATTTTCAGCGCCTTATTGGAAATGTAGAGGTATACAAACGTAAGTAGTGCTGCATCTTACCTCTTCATCAGTATTCAGTGAGGATGGTTATCATTGAATATGCAACTCTGTACCCATAATCTTGCGTTATTCCCAATGAAGACTTCGCAAACATCAGAAGATCGATTACGCAGCATCTGGTGTTCGTATCGCATGCGCATCAGTGACGAACCGAACCCTGTTATCGCAATGATCGAGAGCTGATGAGATGGCCCTCATGTGATAGCAGGCCTCTTAGCCATATGTTCTCATTCCTTCTATCTGCCTAATTGCTGCCGTTTACAATGTTCTTATCTGCTTCGCCATGTCCAAGCACGACTTCAATCACAGAAAGTTCACTCCCAGCCGGCCGACTAATAGCCTTAACAATCAGCCTTGGATCCGTCTTCTTCAAAAGATCTATCCACTCTTCTTCCTCCCGCTCCTTGGCATTAAAAGTCCCAATCATCATCAGGTCTTTTTGTCGCAACGCAGCCTCGTGTGTACTTGACCCAGAACCAGGTTTAGGAAGGACCATGTCCATAATCAACAGGCGACTTGAAGATGCCATGGCACTGACAGTACACTTTAGTATCTTGATAGCGTCGGCGTCCGGCCAATCGTGGAGGATGGTGCGCAAGAGGTAAACATCTGCGCCGACATGGGGCTGAGGTTGGAAGAAGTCGTGCTCGATCGCTTGAACGCGCGGTCGAATACTCTCGGACAGCTTGCTGATGATACTCTGGGCGTTGGCAATCGGTCCCGGAAGGTCCTCGACGACCACATTCAGATGCGGGTAGGCTGTTGCCAGCATGATTGCAGTAGACCCGCTACTTCCTCCGACCTGACCGGATCCGTTAGCTCAGATCTGAAAGCTCTTCGTAAACGGGTCATTGAACGTACATCCACAACCTTCGCAGCTCCCAACGCATTCCAATCGAACGCTTCCAACAGATACGCTGCATTCGATCCAGTGTGCGACACCGCGCGGCTCTTCATGTACTCCTCGAATTTCTTCTGGAGGTCTGGTTGCGCCTTGAGATGCTGGAAGAATGGCAGATCTGTGTCATTCGCGATATTGTAGGCGGTTTCATTGGACGCTTGAGTATCTCCCCATTTCTCTGTCGCCTTTACCAGCCCAGCCATAACAGGAATCGTGGCGTTGAACATGTGTGACAACTGAACCTTCATGTGTTTATCCTCGACGAATGATGCCGAGAGGGTGTTATGGGAGAGGTTGCAATTGGAACTTTCGCAAAGGAAGCCAGAGGTCATTGCCATGCGAGCGTTGGAGCGCAAGACCGACTCAGGAATCTTGAGGCTCTTTGCAACCGCGTGATATGAGACTGTATTGGGAGGCAGAGGAATCTGGTCCAATACTCCGAAATGAGTGAGCCATTGGAGGCTGTAGTATTGTTGCTGCTGTATGTGTAGTTCTGTAAGAAAGCTGCTCGGATCATGGATGGCCTTCTTGATCTGGGTTGCGTGTTCGATAACTTCGTCTCTGGCTTCTTTCTTCATCGTAGAAACAAGAACGCAGGTAGGATTAGTGAATTCAGAGGACAATATGTGCACCTATCGGGTCTGGCTCCAGAATCCTAATGATATAGATCAGCATGGAGAAACACTTGCTAGTCATTGCAACGAGTAAGATTCCGGCGGTATCTGAATACGCCGGACTTGTTGTTATGCCCGTCACGCACGTCTCCGAAAGAGTGGACCGAACGATCATCCCCCGCCACGATCTTGCACCCCACCCCCAACCGTTCGGGATTCATATTGCGCGATAGAGCAGGAGGCAACCGTTCGGAAACACTTCTTTACTACCTAACGGCACTCGTACTAGTGTCCTCGTTAGCAGTAATGATGGGATAGCGCGATTGGTAGAACGGCGGCTTTCACTCGCTCGTACCATCGGGCTTGTCATTGAAACCGATGAATTCCCCGCTATCTACTCATCAGCTTGTCTGGTAGTGTCAAACGGCCTTGGGGTCCTTACGATCATTTTCCGGCCTATCACACAACTACCCTCTCCTTAGATATATAGCATTTCGGTCGGTTTTATTCGGACTGCAAACCACGCATCTTTCCACAAGTCCACTGAGAACGTCACATTCAACATGACAGATCATCTGAACTTGTTCCTCTTCGGAGATCAGACATTCGACATCCGACCTCATTTTTCTGGTCTGCTAGAGGCGAGAGACAACTTGTTCCTACACGCCTTTCTCCGTGCTGCGTACACTGCCCTTCGAAAGGAGATATTCACCTTATCTCCGGAGGTCCGAAAAGACTTACCACGGTTTACCTGTCTTGAGGACTTGGCGTCGTGGAAAGATAGCGGGAGCGGTAAACAATGCATTGCTCTGGACATGGCCATGACTACACTATGGCAATTAGGAAGATACATTCTGTGAGTAGGATGCTTTGGGTTAATCGAGGATGTTACTCATGTCCACAGTCAGGGTGAATCCAACTACAAGACACCAGGAAGCTCGGTCTTTGTCGGACTCTGCACTGGCACATTCGCGGCGGCAGCAGCCAGCTGCAGCGCCAATACTACAGAACTGGTTCCTCTAGCCGTCGAAGCCGTGGTCGCGTCATTCAAGACTGGCATACTTGTAGAGAACGTTGCTCGAAGGCTGACGTCTTCCCAAAATCTCGATCAAAGCTGGGCTATGCTCATAGAGAGCACAGCATCTGCCCAGCTCGTACACGAGTTCAATGAGAAGAGTGTAAGTCTGAAGCTTTATGCAAGGCCCTCAACTCTGACTGACATGCATCAAGTCTATGCCATCAATTAGCAAGCCGTACATTAGTGCCTATGCTCCGGGTGCCGTCACCGTCAGCGGGCCGCCTGCGTCTCTTTCCAAACTAGTCGACTCTGAAACCTTCAGAAAATTAGCTAAGAAAAGCATTCCCATAACGGGGCCCTATCATGCTCCTCATCTTTACTCAAATAAAGACCTTACCACGATTGTGTCCGGGATAACACATGATGCTAGACTCGAGTCAAGCCTGTTCTTGTCTACAAGTAAGACCACACAGGAACCTCGGAACTTTGCATCGCTTTTGGAAGAAGCTGCCGCTGAGGTTTTGCTACGACCGATACAGTGGAACGACTTACTGGACCGATTCGAGACAGTCTTGCGCACCACCGCCCCAAAGAGTTTCAGTGTTGTGTCCTTCGGATCAACGGCTCAACACCTCTTTCACAACATAGTCAAGAAGACGAATCCGGATCTATTGGCACTCTCTCCTCAATATGCCACTGGCATTTCCAACGCCAGTCCGGCGATTAGCAGCGGTGGCAAGAAACCGAAGCTAGCCATTGTAGGTATGTCAGGACGCTTTCCCGAGGCGAAGGATACCGACGCATTCTGGGACATACTTCAAGAAGGTTTGGACGTGCACAAGACTGTGCCTCTACAGCACTGGGATGCGCGCACGCACGTTGACACCAGCGCGAACCCACGGAAGAACACGAGTGCAACGCCTTTCGGTTGCTGGCTGAAGGATCCGGAAGAGTTCGATGCGCGTTTCTTCAATATATCGCCGAAGGAGGCTGCCCAGATTGACCCTGCTCAGCGACTGGCTCTCATGACAGCTTACGAAGCTATCGAGCGTGCTGGAATAGTGTCAGATGCAACTCCATCTACTAGACCTGACCGGATCGGGGTATTCTATGGTGTCACAAGTAACGACTGGATGGAAACGAATAGTGCTCAAGACATTGATGCGCACATGATCCCAGGCGGAAACCGCGCATTCATCCCGGGAAGGATCAACTACTTCTTCAAGTTTAGTGGGCCTAGTTATGCTGTTGACACAGCTTGCTCATCTAGTCTGGCTGGTATTCATCTTGCATGTAACTCGCTTTGGTGCGGCGACATCGATACAGCTATAGCTGGAGGTACCAACGTGATTACGAATCCGGACTTCACTGCTGGGCTGGATCGTGGCCATTTTCTCTCCCGGACGGGGAATTGCAAGACTTTCGATGATGGCGCGGACGGTTACTGTCGTGGCGAAGGCATTGCCACGGTGGTCATCAAGAGGCTCGACGATGCACTCGCAGATTGTGATCCGATTCTTGGTGTGATCCTCGGGGCGTACACCAACCATTCAGCGGAATCGGAATCCATAACCAGGCCGCATGTCGGTGCTCAACGTTCAATCTTCAAAAAGATCTTGAATGAGGCAAACGTGGACCCTTACTCGATAAGCTACATAGAAATGCATGGCACGGGTACGCAGACTGGCGACGCCGCGGAGATGTCTAGTGTTCTGGACACCTTCGCTCCATCGCGCAACGGCAGCGATCGGGTGCGAACCAGCGATGAAGCCCTCTTTCTCGGTTCGGCGAAGGCTAACATTGGCCATGGTGAGGCTGCATCTGGCGCGTCAAGTCTGATCAAAGTCTTGATGATGATGGAGAAGAACGCCATCGTTCCCCACTGCGGGATCAAGTCCAAGATCAACCATAAGTTTCCGACTGACTTTGCGGAGCGCCATGTTCATATAGCTTCCAAGTTGACGAGTTGGAAGCGAAGGGAGGGTTCCACTCGACGTGTTTTGGTCAATAACTTTTCAGCCGCCGGAGGCAACTCGGCCCTCCTGCTCGAAGACGCCCCACACATACCAGAGAATCACAACGCTCTTGTAGACTCTCGACAACTGTACGCTGTCGCAGTATCTGCCAAGACGGGTACTGCCATGCAGGGCAATTTGAGGCTGCTGTTCGCGCATCTGCAGAAAACGCCAGATATTTCGCCTGGCGAACTATCGTACACGACAACAGCACGACGGATGCACCATCCGCATCGCGTGTTACTCGTAGGTTCTTCGATTGGAGAAATCTCCCGCAAGCTCAACTCGGCAATTCTTGAAGAAGCTGGCAAGACAAGACCGAGAGGAGCGCCTCGAGTGGTGTTCAGTTTCACCGGCCAGGGTGCTCAATATCCCGGAATGGCGCAACAACTATTGAGGGAAAGCTCCGTCTTCCGAGATGAACTGCATCACCTCGAACAGATCGCGACAAGTCTAGGCTTTTCATCTGTGATTCCTTTCATTGAGTCCACAGAACAAGATCCTTTGTTATTCCCACCTTCTGTCGTTCAGCTTGCCAGCATCTGCGTTCAGATAGCTTTGGTTAAGTTATGGGACTCGTGGGACATCCGTCCAACCGCAGTCGTAGGACACAGTCTCGGAGAGTATGCTGCTCTCAACGCTGCTGGTGTGCTCTCAGATGTCGACACCATCTTCCTTGTCGGTACAAGGGCGCATCTCCTGGAGCAGAAATGCACACCCGGTACGCATGCCATGCTGGTTGCCGACGGCCCGCTTGAAGAGATTGCTATTGCTCTGCAAGGTCGAGCATATGAGGTGGCCTGCATCAACTCACCGACAGAGACTGTTCTTGCCGGACCAAGCGAGGATATGCCGGAGCTTCAGGAATCACTGAAGAAGGCTGGAATGAGGAGCACGCTTCTCAAGGTACCCTATGCCTTCCATTCTTCACAAGTCGATGCGATCATTCCAGACTTCAAAGCTCAAGCGCATAGTGTGCAATTCGGCGAACCAGAAGTACCCGTCATCCAGCCCCTGGATTGTACCATCGCGACAACAGGCACGACTTTCGATTCTGAGTATTTGGCACGCCACTCCCGTGAGCCTGTCAATATGCTTGGATCATTGATCGCAGCTCAGAATGACGGTTTGATTAACACCCGATCTCTGTTCCTAGAGATTGGCCCACATCCTGCTATTTCGAAGATGGTTCAACGCACATTGGGTTCATCCGTTGCCACTGTCGCCTCACTTCAGCGAGGAGCTAAGCCATGGGATGTGCTTACTCGATCACTCAAATCTCTCTATGAGGCTGGAGCTAGCATCAATTGGGCTGCCTATCAGCAAGACTTCAGCCGATTCCACAGAGTCATTCCACTACCATCATACGCCTGGGATCTGAAGCCATACTGGATTCAATACGTCAACGACTGGTCCTTGCGAAAAGGTGATCCCCCGGCTGAAGGCGTGCAGATTCGTCCCAAGATCGAGAGTACGACGATCCATTCAGTGGTGTCTGAAAGCGGTGACTCTATGCGCACTAATATCGTAGTCGAGGCGGATATCTCGCGCAAAGATCTTTCCCCACTGGTTCAAGGACATGAGGTTGACGGCATTCCTCTGTGCACACCATCAGTATACGCTGACATGGCGCTCACTCTCGGTACATACCTGCTCAAGCGGTATAAGTCGGATCTAGGCGACATGCTAGTGGATGTTTCCGACATGACCATCTCGAAGGCGTTGATCTTGAATGAGCAAGCAAATAAGCAACTTATTCAGGTTCATGCCGAAGCAGACTGGCCTTCTCGATCGGTGACTATGAAGTTCATGTCCTTCAACAATCACCAGAAACTGCAAGAGCACTCTCGCTGCATCGTTCATTACACAGATTGTGAACTTCAGAAGAAGCTGCAAGAAAGTGCGCCGGAGATTCAGATGAAGATATCTGACCTCCACAATGGCATCGCTTCCGGCAAGACAGCTCGATACAATCGCGCAATGGTGTATCGAGCCATTCGCCCTCTAGCACGATTCCACAACGACTACCGTGCGATTGACGAGATAGTGCTCAACAGCGATACACTCGAAGCCTCGAGCACGCTAAGTTTTGGGAGCGTGAAGCGAGATGGTGATTTCCATACTCATCCAGCCATCATCGATTCGCTGACGCAAGCGTGCGGCTTCACAATGAATTGCAACGACAACACGGACCTGGATGTAGAGGTCTTTATGAACCACGGATGGGGATCGTTGCAACTATTTGAGCCGATCGATTTTGAGAAAGTATACACCACGTACAGTCGCATGGAGTCCGGCCCTGACAAGCTCTGGCGTGGCGACGCCATCATTTTCGAAGGCGATAGAGTGGTTGCACGCTTTGGACAGATCGCGATCCAAGGCGTGCCCCGACGGGTGCTCAAAGTCATTCTTTCACTCGAGAGCGGCAGGAAACTGCAGGGTGGCAACCCGGTAGCACAGCGCTCTATCGCCGATAGCAGTGAGCCACGTGTGAGCTCAGCTCGGCCAGATGCCATACCGGAAAAGGTATCGCACCGGGCTGGACCATCTCCTGTTGATGTTGGACTCCATATCATCGCAGAAGAGTCTGGCGTAGCTATCGACGGCTTCACGGACGATGCTGTTTTCGCGGACATGGGTGTGGACTCTCTCCTTGGTCTGACCATTTCGGCGCGCTTCCGAGAGCAACTCGATGTCGAACTCGACTTCAACGGCCTCTTTTACGAATATCCTACGGTTAAAGACCTCAAGGCTTATCTGCGCAAGTCTCTACACGATTCGGGTTACGCCAGTCCGGTTTCAAATGACGGCGCTGGGCCAGAGTCCGTCTATGCTGGTACGAAAGGGTCCACATCCAATCGTCCGAACGACATCGAAGCGCTCGGGTCTGCGAAGAAAGCGCCTTCCTCTGACATCAATGTCACTCGAGCCCTCCAGATCATTGCCGAGGAGAGTGGTGTGGAACTGGCCGATCTTGGTGATGACGCCGAGCTTGCTGATTGCGGAGTGGATTCTCTCTTGTCACTCATCATCGCGAGTCGCTTACGCAATGAACTCGATCTTGAAATAGAGAGCGAGTCGTTGTTCTTGGAGAGTCCAACAGTAGGCGATCTGAAGAAAGTGTTAGCAAAGTCGGGTAACGGTGCAGCGGTGGATGTTGCTGTGGAGGAGCAGGTGCAGAAGATGACGTCACCACCGCGCGCTGATGAAATCCACAGCCCGGCTCATGAGAACCGTGATGTGCATGGAGACACCAACAAGGAAACACGTGCTATACTCGACACTCGGGAGCAAGCCGTGAAAGACCTAGTAGATGAATTCGCATCCGGCTTCTCTGCGCCCACCTCGAGCGATGCGCCCCAAGATGAGATCAAAAAGGTCGTCTTGGTGACTGGCGGCACCGGCAGTCTTGGAGGCCATCTCGTATACCACCTCGCCCAGCAGCCTGACGTGCATAGGGTCGTCTGTCTGAATCGTGCGCATCGCGAGGACCCCATGAAGCGCCAGATCCAAGCGATGAGGGACAAAGGTATACGTTTTCCGGATGATCTGAAGCACAAGTTGTTGGTACTCCAGACCGACACTTCAAGCCCACGGCTTGGGCTCACGCAGGCGCAATACGACGACTTGGCTGCTTCGGTCACGCATCTTGTCCATCAGGCTTGGCCTATGAGTGCGACGCGTCCTTTATCGGGGTTCAAGGCGCAGTTCCAAGTCATGCGCAATTTGATCGATTTCGCTAGAGATGCTGCTTCATATCACAGTCGCGTCTTCAAATTCAGCTTCGAGATGGTATCCTCGATCGGCGTTGTCGGCCTGTACGACCAGCACAAGTATACTGCTACAACCGTAGTACCAGAGGCAAGAGCGAGTATCGATTCAGTCTTGCCTAATGGCTACAGCGAAGCAAAGTGGGGCTGTGAGCTCATGCTGGATCGCACATTGCACCAGTACTCTGACCGCTTCCGCACGATGACAGCCCGTCTAGGCCAAATTGCCGGGTCGAAAACCAGTGGGTACTGGAACCCCATGGAGCATTTTGGTTTCCTGGTCAAGTCATCCTGCACTCTGAACGCATTGCCCGATGTCGACGGCAAGCTATACTGGACTCCCGTCAATGACGTTGCGAGCACCCTCGCGGATCTTGTCATGGCAAACAACGATCCGTATCCCATCTACCACATCGACAACCCTGACGGCCAGTCATGGAAAGAGATGAATGGGTATCTGCAAGCTGCGCTGAAGATACCAACCTTGATACCGTTCCACGACTGGCTGAAGCGCGTGCGTGAGGCTCCTCAAAAGGACAATCCTGCGCTGTTGTTGTCTGACTTTCTGGAGTCTAACTACCTCCGCATGTCGTGTGGCGGGTTGGTCTTGGACGTGTCTCATACACTTGAGCATTCGTCGACACTTCGGGGCGTCGGCCCGGTGTCTAACCAGATACTAAGAAAGTATGTACACATTTGGAAGGAGATTGGATTTCTGCATGCTACGGAGGAGGACAAGAAGAATTTTGAGAAGGAGAGAATAGCGCTTTGGACTTAGTTAGCTCGTATAGTACACAATGAATGCATCTCAGAAGCAAGTCTCTAAATCCTTCCCTCTCTTCTCATAAACGATCAAGCACGTATTCAATTCTATACTAAGATAAGAAGCTTATATCTTAAGAGGATGAGAAAACTTAGCTACAGGCTATATAGCGGACGATGCTTTCGCGTCCATAAGCAGGAATACAAGCTAGAAAAGAAATATAAATTAAGATGGAGTACCTCATGTAATTCTATTGATCTATCTTCTTAAGTATACTTTTAGTTCAGTGTAATACATTATAGGTATCCAAGGACTTGAAACGATAGTCTCACGAGCAAAATTAACCGAAGCATATAGCATACACGCTTTTTAAGAATGTAGTAACCTACGCTAACCCTAACAGTTATCGTATGGGCAATGTTTATATATTCAATATGCTTGTTTAATACTACTTTCTATAAATTAATAAAGGTTATGTAACGAAGGTTCGTTACATCCTAAGCTATTCAGAGCTAGAGTCACGTCCTCACCGACTCGGCTCCGATCTGTATCCGATACCCCTCTGCCTCCGCATATAAAAGGAGCCTTATGCTCTTATATAGATAGACAAGTTCTTCTTGTCCTTTCGTACAAGACCTATAGGTGTAGGAATCAATTCGTTCAACCTTCGATACAGGCGCGCACTCCCATATGCCTTTAAGCCGTATCGGAACCCTTTCAGATCCTCCTACTTACCTGCGTCGTTACAGGTTACATGTCGCACCTTCTCTGCCCTTTGCTTAATTGAGGGACTTAGAGTGTAACGACATAGGTAAGTAGGAGGATCCGAAAGGGTTCTAATACAGCTTAGAGGCATATAGGAGTGCGCGCCTATATTAAAGGTTAAATAGATTAATTCCTACACCTATAGGTCTAGTACAAAAGGACAAGAAGAACTTGTCTATCTATCTAAGAGTATAAGGCTCCTTTTATATGTGGAGGCAGAGGGGTATCAGATCCAGATCGGAGCCGAGTCGGTGAGGACGTTGCTCTAGCTTTAATAGCTTAGGATGTAACGAACCTTCGGTACAAAACAAGAGAGTTCAAGTGCGCAAGATCTTCACTCTTTTTCTTAGGCGCCATAGTAAGCACACAGAGAAGTTAGGACCGTAGAGAAAGTAGCACTGCAGCGGAGATAAAATAAGGAGGACAGGAAGGTTGTGAGCCCGATCCTAGCGGCAATTCATCCTTAAACTAGTGCGCTGCTATTGCAGCGAGTACTGTTAGACGCATACAGGAATGTTGAATAACTGTTAATAGTCATTTGGGGCTATGTTGGTGGGGGCTGCGGACGGAGTCGCGATTCCTGAAACGGGTAACCGAGGACGGAACCTCAGTTAATTGACCCCAACCCGGAACCGCGAGATTTGACGGATTGCGAGGGTGAACTAGTATTCAGTGTCCTATGGTCGTATGTGAAAGAGTTATCATGTTTAAGTGATATATATTTGTGTAATTAATCTGTCTCTCTTGCTGCGAGCATAAACATCGGAAATGTCCCTGTATTTAGTAACCCTTCTTCTGAAATCAGCTTACCTCGACACTTTATTATGTCCGTAAAGTCTGCTAAAGTAGGTAGATCCCTAACAATGCTGGCACTTTCGCACTTTAAGGCGTCCTGTACTAGGATCTCGTCCGCGATATGTACTATGTTGCTACTACTGATTGGATTATATTCTCTTGTTAAGATTGGTTCATCTGTCCATGTACCAACACTGACATTGTCTGGTTCAGTTGAGGATCTTGGCTCATTTCGCTTCAAGTGGATTATCCCATTTTTTTTGAAATCAGACGATTCGCGGGTTCCCTCGCGCCGAACCACTGTGCTTGTTGTCGCTCAAACTTGTGTTTGTCTGTGTTGGTGGTTTATTCCCGGCATCTGCAGCAGAGACGGAGGATGCGTGTTGCAAGTAGAGTGATTGGCAGGTCAATGCACGAATCCCCCTTGATACACGTTCAGGCCACCAACATCTGTGGCGCCCGCGCTAGAGTGGGGAAAGCGTGATTGGGGTAAGTTTAGGAGATCCTGGGGCGGAATATAGTTAGTAGGGAGTTTCAAGCTCTTGCATCAGAATATGCCTCCTGCCTGAAGGATTTCTACTGGGGTTTTTGGCCCCAATAAGCAGGGTATCGATACCTATGGTACCTCCCTGGCCGGCTCTTTTGGCCACACCTTCCATGGCGCCAGCCGTGCCACATTTTGTCGCGACTCGTTATCAAGAGTAGCAAAGCTGCAAAAGTTTACCTATAAGATTTATACCCCGAAGGACTCAGGCCGAAGCCACCAGTTACCACCATCTTTTCCGCTCCAGCACTCATGGCTCCGACATTGAGACCCAGAGGCAATGCACAAAGCTTGAAACCTGTTGATTGTAATGGAAGTAAAAGAAAAGGAGATGGAACGTCAGGTTTACAGTTGAATCCGGTATCAAAAAAAAGGAAAGAAGAGAAGTCAAGAGATGCTGTTCCAGACAAACAGACAGTCTGCCAAAAAGCTGTTGTTGATGAGAGGATCATCAAAGGGTTCCGCATCACGTTCCATCCACAGAAGTTCTGCCCACAGCGTCCGGGAAATGTTCCCAAAGAACATCAGACAAAGTTCAAGCACATTCAGCAACTGGGCCAGATGATTTACGAGTCGTATGCAGTACAACCTCGACCTGACATCACCAATAAGCCATGGGAGCTTGAGAACAAGCTGCGGGCTAAGCGGATAAGCCAGAAGGCTACTCAAGCGAGAAGTATGTATCAGAACGAGGATGGCTGGCGAATGGAGCTTGAGAATCGCATCTTTGAACGATTTGAAATTGAAGTTGCATGGTATGATAAATTCCGAGCTCGATCTGCTCCAGATCTCGTATGCTGATGCAAGGTAGCCAGCAGTGCCGCAAACGCCTGTGGCAATCCTTCGTCCAGGTTGACCCGGCAGAAAGCAATAGTCGAACAACGACCCTCACAGAACGTCAAAAACGTCGTTCAGTATGCAAGTGTGAGCCATTGTCAAAACAGTATAGCATGTGAGTTGATGAAGTCACCAAGCAATCGAATCACAATTAACCACGAGTCTAGTTTGAGCACAGGACTGAGCGATATATTCACTACTCGTGTTGGCGAGCGAAGCGTAATCCAGAATGACCCCGAAAATCGCCATCGAATAGAGATGCAGCCTGATCGAATATATGGGCTGAGAACTACAGCTGCCATGGAGAAGATTTTGCTGGAGCCACATAATTCCCACCTAGGAAAAGACCCTGAGCTCGAAGATGTCTTACTAAACAGATTGACTATCAGCTGCAATCCAGATAGTGGTGGACAAGCCTCGATATACCCTTTCTTAGTGATGGAGGCCAAAAGTCTCAAAGGCGGAAGCAATTTTCAGAAAATTGAGACACAAACGGCACTACCGATACGAAATCATCTGTACCTACAGCTCAAGCTCCAAGAAGACGAGTTCAACAGGATGCAGGTACCAGGAGGCCCATTAGCTTGGTTTCTTGCGTATGTTGGTGAGATGTGGAGGGTATATGGATGTTACGTCACAAAGTCTAGTCCAGGTGGTCTGCCCTATTATGTGAGTTGACACATGGATTTTTTGATGCGTTTGTTGACATAGCAGCAGAATATCGTTCTCCTGTGGGAAGGCAGTATTACTGGCGACGACGAAGCACTTCAACTAGTTCTCATTGTGGACTACATCGTTGATTGGGCGCGTGATATCTTCCGGCCCAGTATCATGAGACAACTGATGTCTGTAGTAGATAAAGGTTTGCGGTCGTCTTACACAATCATCGAAGAACCCGACATTCTCTCCATACCTGATCATGCAAACTCTTGGTCTGGCGATAGACCTGTTGCTACCATTAGCGGAGCCGAAATGACTGAGGTGCCTGCGCAACCAGCCTTCGATGCAATGGACTCCACCATTGAGTCTTCTCTCGAGCCCCTCTTTCAGAGCACAGGAAAACATGTTGATATCAGGGTCTGGGAAGGCGCCAAGTATGAGTCACGAGTACGAGGGCTGTATATCACTGGAAACGACGCTCTTGCTGAGACACATTTCTCTAAAACGGGCTACCAAAGACTTGACACGGTTTATCAAGATCGCTGTTGGTTCCTCTTACCACGCGCCCAAGACATCAAGACTATCGAACAGGCCTGGACAGAGAGCCAAGAGATTGAAGACGTGCAAGATCTTTCGCCGCAGCGAATCATGATTTCGCTCTTTGTGCAGTACCGCAAAGATGGCGATGGCGCGCCTATACGAGAATTGACGTATCTTGCTGTCGCTGAATCAGTCTTTCGCAAAGTGTACTACCTGGAGTACACATTAGAGCGAAACGAGCTGGTTGCTTCAGCTGAAGAACTTGGGCTCAAGCTGCGCGAATCATGGGCTTCGAGCCGTAACAATTACTTCTGGCGTTACGCCCGTGGCTAAACTAGCGTGCTTTGTGTCACTGCATCTGACTTTGACAGACTGTCAGATCGTGTCGTCCTTAGCTTCCACAACGACCGCGAGACCACGCCGTATGCCAGAAGACTGGATTCATTCATCAAGAGCACTTGTGAGAATCCACGATCGGGGCTTTACAAAGTTTACGCAACATGTTTTCGATATACCAAGGCCGTCCATTCGCTTATCGTGGAGCCCTGTTGTATCTCAAACCCTACCCAAGCTTGTGTTTTCATAAACACAGAAGTAATGTCCTCTGGATTATGCGTCTATATCACGAATGCAGCATCTAAAGAGGTCAATGATACATGGCTAATCCGGCATCTTGTGCAGATGGTAGTTGTCCTTCGGGACCAAGAATGGCCAGATATCCAAAACTCCTATCCGGCGGGAGTTGCAGACAGTATCCGGAAGATCCTACTCTGGATCGTATCAGATCCTCAATGGAATTTGTACATTACGATCAAGTGTACTTTGACGATGCCTGGTATGAACAGAGTCCATGAATATTTGGCGTGGTTCCGCAAAGTGTTGCTTAGACACAAGTGTGGAGCAGGTACTTATGAGTACGGTTCGGACAAGGAAGGTTACAGAAACGTTCAAAGAGATATTCAGCGCGCTTGCAAGAAGTGCGACTTCAAAGGGTATCGTAAATCTCGTTCGACGTTGTCATTCCCTGTATTTGTTTTCTGCGACGAAGACTACATGCCTGATCTATCCCCTGCCGGCTGGATAAGATCTCCGTACGCGTAACGCTCAGCGTCGCGTAACGCTTGGGCCCAACATCACAACTGTTACGATCCAGCTGTTACGATCTGACCAGAAGGACGTGGGAGGAGTGTCATCTTATAGAAACCCCACCTCAACTGCTAAACTAGTTGTGGCTACAGGACCAGACCCTGGCACGAGTCACGTGATCACAGGTCACGATTCTTAAAGTCTTAGGCGTCTTAGGAGTTATATTAGAATTATATACTAAGATATACAAGACGTATAAGATTTATAAAATAATATAAGTATATAGAGAAGGTAATAGGCTCTTATAGTATATTATAACTGCTAATAATAAAGAATAAACTATTATAATATTAAAGGGATATAATACTAAGAATTAAGAAGTTACAAATATCTAAAGTAATAGCTTAGGAAAGGAAGTAGGGATTACTTTAAAAGTCCTTTAAGAAGATACTTAACCATAAACCTAGGTCAGATTTAGTCCGCATTTGCTCTCGTTATCAGACTTGGGAGTCTCCACAGCATTCATTCGTGGCAGAATGGGTTTGCCCGACCCATCGCAACTACAGTGTGATCTCTAATCTTGCTGGATCCTGCTCTGAAATACACTGTACATGGTGTGCGCGGCATTTCAAAGGGCGACTGATGAGGAAGACTGGGGGTTACCGCGGGAGGTGTGACGGATGCGAGGTGTGGTGTATGTGGTTGAGACTATGGATTGATTTGCGTATCCGGAAGAACGAAAGGGGTTTGGGCGCGTTGGGTAGGAAGATGGGAAAGAGGTTGATCTTGAGGGAACGAGGGAACGAGTTGGAGTGCGGGGAAGTAGGGGATTTAGGTCTAATTGTACAAGTGTTCGTTATTGCTTTCACGGTCACAGCCATAGTCACAATTAGAAGGAGTGGTGTGGGAGAGAAGGACGAAAGCCTAAAATGTGCATAGATATAGGCATGGGGCGCAGTCAAGCAGTAGGGAGGAGGATTGTTAGTCATTGTGGTAGAGGCTATATACAGATAGATGAGCATGAGATTTTGAAAATGTTCCTAGAGATATGGAGAAGCTAATAACGAAGCAAAGGTAAAGTATGCGAGACGGCGATATTTATCCAGAGAAAGCGAATTACTGACTCACGCCAGTCCCTCCACTACAAACAGTAGAAGGAAATACAACCAAGGCAAGCTACCCCATGTAAAATCATATGATCGCTACTATTCCTCGCATCATGATGTAGTCATTATGTCTTCCATGTCTAGCTAATCGACTGGGACCAATAGGTGCAATTTGGTATTTGTAAAGGAATATCGCGTGTGCGCAGACTGTGGAATACATGTACTGTCACCTAGGCAGGCGTGGCGAGGCGAAGCGAGATTTTTGCCGAGTGTGAAGTTGGTGGACGGATATAATAATGCCTGGGTATGCGGAAATGAAGTCGTCAAAGTGCGCCAGCCAGCACTTTACCAATGCGGCTACAGTGGCGCACCTAGAGGCGAGCATCTGGCCCTTTAACACCTTGCTGTATTGATATGTAGTCCTTGCCGCCGTCTGGCTATGACGATGACAAGCGACAACGAGCTTCCTGGCAAGGACTCAGAGATTGGCGAGGGAAATACGCGGGTTCGGATCACCAGCAAAGTATATACTACGTAGGTGTCTCCCCATTCGGATTATTTTGAAATGAGAGGAGAAAGAAGGGATTTTTGGCAAGGATGGAGGGGAGGGGTGCTTGACTCGTAAGGGAGCTCTGTTTACGACAGGGCTGTTGGGTCTGCGGGGGGGATTGCAGGGCAGGGCTTACGGGCGGAAATTGAGCATTACTTGCCATGCAGCCTCGTGCTATACGGCCAATGCGAAGCAAGATGGGTGACATGATGACACAAAACTCACGATCAGGGTGACATGTGATGCTTGCGAGAAGTCAAGCCCAGAAGTCAAGCCGCAAATGCTCCAATCTCATCGCTGGCAAGGGGTCAGCGACGTCATCTGACAAGATGCTAGGATCCTCAGCAAGGATCGTGAGTTGGGGGCGATCAAATGTGCATGACATGCACGATCGTAGTGGGTCTCCTAGGCCTGTGAAGGAAGGAAGGAATCGCGATCAATGGTCGCGGTTGTGTAACAAGCCCGAGATATTGGATACGGGTCGGAAGTGGAGAGTTGCGAGAGAGGTCGCCGAATGCTGTGTGTGGGGGGTGGGTGGGCAGCGAGCCTCAAGGTGGCATCAACTATTTGCATTCCTGTCGGACGATAGTTGCTGCGTGTGTTATACGGAAATATTTGGGTCGTCGCAGTTGCAGTTGCAGTTGGAGGATGGCCAACCATGTTCGCGCACTCCGCACGACGAGCGGACATAAATCACGCAGTGTACCAAAGTTGCTCAGCTCTTCACCTTTCGCCTCCCCCCGCTGTATGCACCAAGTCATCATAGAGAAGTGTAGTTCATCGTAACGAGCATCGCCTCGCCCAGGGGTTTCAAGCTGGCTAGGCTGCGAAGGCTAGTCATGTGCAACACAGTGTGGAGTCCCGCACGGCACTGCAGAATCGTGTGCCTGAATCTCACCCCAATGGAGTCTAGCGCTACATGTTGAGAGCGGCCGGGCTGCGAATGCGAGCTTGGTGCAAGACAGCTTCCGTGGCACGCCTCCCAGATTGGCGTCTGCGCTAAACGCGATGCTTTTTTTGCGAGGGCTGTCAATTGATGAGTTGGCGGTACTGGGCGTCCGGGAGCCTAAGGCCCGGACCTCTGCGAGACCGAGGGGTAGATGGCTTAGATGGCTGATAATGCACGTTGAGCCCATGGCGGCCAGGTGCTATGTGACTTTGAGTCATTTTCGAAGTTCGGATTGCACTTGTTTGGGGCATAGATACACAGTCGTTGCAAGTGCATACTAGCGAGCGTTCCGTACCGTGAGTCGAGCTGAAGCGGTCCATTGTCAAACAAAGAAGCTGCATATGTTGAGACTTTGGACACCGGTACGTCTAAGCCACATGATTGATCTGCAAAGATTGACGAGTATCGCAGCATCGCAAGTGACAACGAGCTGTCAGCGGCTGAGGCGCCTTGACGATGACTAGGGTAGCGATACTTCGGCGACCACGAACAGGTTAGGTTTCGAAGCCAACGCCTGAACGAGGGTTCGCAGGTAACCCGGGTGACCCGTGACAGTGGTTGGTGATCATGATTGGTCTGTCCCCCTACCTGGACGACGACTTCAGCATTCGTCGGTCTTGCGCGAGGGGAATAGCCAGCCTCATCGCCGTGGCGCAAGCTAATACTGCCGGGGCCCCTGCTCTACGGGAGCTAAAGAGGTGCAAGCGCTGATCCGGCTCAGGTTGTGCAGAGGATGAGTAAAGCACGTACCAAGTCGCTGGCTACGATTGCGAGTGGTTCTGTGAACTGTGGAGTCGTGGCGTGAAGCTTGGAGTCCTGATGGAAGTGAGCTGGCAGCGGGGTGCCTGCTGAAGCTGTGACCCTGTGAGTTGTACATAAGGCTTGTGAGATCTCATCAACATGCTGTTCCATATCCCATCAACTATCAAGCCTTTGATACTTTGCCCATTCATCCATCCTGTGTCGATTAATCACCAACCGAACATCACATCAAGTACCAACGACCGCCATCAAGATGACTCGCACGCTCAGTGTTCGATCAAAGAAGACTAGCCCTACGCTCAGCAGCCTCACTGAGGAGAACTTGCGCGCACACAGCTGCCCTCCCACAATAGTATGTCATGTCATGTCGGTGATGAAAAGCATGGAGACTGACCAGCAACTAGCAGCAACAAAGCACACACTGTAACCATCACATTCCAACAAAGCAAACCAGCACTTTCAAAAACCACTTTGTTGAGGAGGACGAGGAGGACGAGGAGGACGAGCAGAGTGTTGCAATGAGGAGAGTGGCCTCGTTACAGGCATTGAAGGCCTACGGTGGATGCTTCGCCTCAGGCTTCCTCGCAATGCAGCAACCACTACCATGGCCAACAACATCGATGAGCGAAACAAGAAGCGTCCGGACAAGCTCAACGGCATCAAGCAACGACTTTGAGTATCCAAAGGCGGAATCGGATACGGAGAGCATCGTTGATGTGCAAGAAATTCAGACTGGACGGAGACGAAGCTGGAGAGAGTTGGGGAGGAAGCGAGTCAGCATGATGAAATTCTCAAGAGGTTGAAAAGACATTGATGCGTTCGCTGTCGGGTTAGTGTTATTGTCGTACTTGTTAGCGAAGGCGTTCATCTGGGCTGGCCAGCAAATTGTTGTAGCATTCTGCAAGTCTGCTCTCCTCAGACTCTTTCTTTTGTCCTATCACGGCCTGTAGTATTTAATAGTGTCATTCAGCCACTTCGGTGGACTACTAGTCTTCGGACAGAATTCGAATCTTCTTCTGCATATTCCGGCGTGGCATGTTGGAGAGCCGGTACGTGAGAGCTTAGACGCGTGGTGAGCTTAGTGCACCGACACAGCTGAGCAATTCGGTCTGGCCTGACATTTGTTTCAGACAGAGACTGGAGAATGACGGGATGGATCTTGGAGAGTCTGGCAAGCGTCTTGGAAGGTTGCGGAGATGCTCGTGAAGAGTGTGAAAAGTGTGATCGTGTCACGAGACGGTGTTGCATGTGGTGTTAGTCGAGCTTTGGGTCGTGCGTGGGGGGCAGTCGCATGCCTCATGCAAGCTGACGACAGCCGTGGATAATCGAGGGGATCCCGGGTCATGCGAAAAACAGAAACCCGATACGAGATTCGAAGTAGGAAGTTGGAAGAGCGATTGAGGATTGAAGATTGAAGGTTGATGAGACAGTAGACGCCTTGCCGCCGAGTCAATGGTGGGGTTGTTGTACATTGGCAGGACAGCGGAAGACGAGTGACGTCGTCTGCGCGCTCGTGAGAATCAGAGAGAGGCATGCAGACTGCACGGGATCTCAGAGTCGCCCACGCCTTCCAAGCCTGCGAGGACCGGGAGGCAGATATGCAGCTGCTCCATTCTCACCGCCTCTTTCTCGCCATTTCCGCACAACGGGCCAGAGCGATGGTTATGGTTGCTGCATTTGTTGACCTCAGCAGGCATCGGCCGACTTGCCTGAGGTCCACTTTGTGACGCTGCTCTCCCATTTTCCCTTGTTCCTCGCACCGTTGCACACGACGCCATTCCCTACCCACACATTCACAGTCTTTTGCCCCCCGTGACACTTTGTTTTGCACATCTTCCAATCCCCTACATTTTCCAAGGTGAGCACCGAGTCCCCCGCACGCCACGGCTGCACGTGCGTGTGCAAGCCTAGCGGACACTCTGTGCGGGATACCACTCCATGTGCTCTGTGTAGCTCGATCGAAGCTTGCTAACTCCGGGCGCAGTACAGCCTTAGTAGCTACCTATCCGCGAGCCGCAACATCTCGACCACCTGGCCACGCTCGCCCCGCACAGCACACGCAGCCTGCTGTCTCCGCCTGCTCGTCCCCCATAGCATGAGCTCGCAATACTCGAAGCCTCGCCGAACGTCGACTGCGCTCGACCCTTACGCTGCACCCCACGTCTACTACGGAGAAAGCCACTCGCGCAAGCACATCCGCGCGAGAACCTACTCAGCTGTAAGATCCATGGCCCGTCAATTGGCACACCACCGGCACTGGCAACTGACACGGCACAGAACCTCGAACACTCTGGCCGCAATGCCCCAGTCACCGACGGCTTCCCTCAGGGCCGTCGCATCAGTCACGGTCAGTTCCCCCCCCCGGCATGCAAGTGCCAATGTGGCCGACATGCTAACAGCCCACAGATGAGGTCCCTGCGCAGCCCCGTCGCTTCCTCGTCCAGGTCGAGCCTACCCTGAAGACGCTTCTTGCCCGCGAGGACTCGGACTCGAACTGCCAAATCACCATTGACGACAAGGGTCCAAAGGTACGATGCACACACATACACACACACGTGCGCGCAAACAAGCCCAGCTGATGCACACCAGGTCATCTCTCTCGGCACGCTTGGCTCGAATGCCCACAACAAGTTCGATGTTCGCGGCACGTACATGCTGTCGAACCTGCTCCAGGAGCTCACCCTCGCCCAAGACTACGGCCGCAAAACCATTGTGCTTGACGAAGCACGTCTGAACGAAAACCCTGTAAATCGCCTCAACCGCCTCATCGAACACTCCTTCTGGGACGGCCTCACACGGCGCATCGATGGCTCCAACATTGCCAAAGTCGGTATCGACCCAAAGGACTGGACCGACGACCCACGTCCGCGCATATACATTCCCCAGGGCGCACCAGAGCAGTATGAATACTACACTCGCATCGCCAGAGAACATCCCGAAATGCGCCTGGACGTTGTCTGGCTGCAAAAGGACTGCGACAACGACGAGTACGTACGCGACTTAAACAAAGCCCCTGGCCTGCTCGCAATCGCCATGGAGGAGTGGATCGACCCAGAAACCAAGAAGAAGGATCTGAGGGGCCTGCCGTTTGTCGTGCCTGGCGGCCGATTCAATGAATTGTACGGCTGGGACAGCTACATGGAATCGCTTGGTCTGCTCATCAACAACCGAGTCGACTTGGTCAAGTCCATGGTGACTCACTTCTGTTTCTGCATCAAACACTACAACAAGATTCTCAACGCAAACCGAACCTACTATCTCTGTCGCTCGCAACCACCCTTCTTAACCGACATGGCGCTTCGTTGCTACGATCGCATCAAGCATGAACCAGGGGCTCTGGACTTCCTACGCGAAGCAATTCTTGCAGCCATCAAGGAATACCACTCAGTATGGATGGCGGCTCCTCGCCTGGACCCTGTCACTGGCTTGTCCAGGTACCGACCGGGTGGCTTGGGCGTTCCACCTGAGACAGAAGCAACCCACTTCAAGCACATCCTCGATCCCTATGCTAAGAAGCATGGCATGACATTCGAAGAGTTTGTTGACGCTTACAACTATCGACGAGTGCACGAGCCTGAGCTCGATAATTACTTCCTACACGATCGCGCCGTACGCGAGTCTGGTCACGACACCTCATACCGTCTTGAAAAAGTGGCTGCAGATCTTGCAGTCGTCGACGTCAACGCACTGTTGTACAAGTACGAAGTCGACATTGGACGATGCATCCGAAACCACTTCAACGACGCTCTTGAAATTCCCGCCGAATTCTGCGCAGGAGACATGAAGCCTGGCCAGATCGAGAAGTCAGCAGTCTGGGAACGCCGCGCTAGAAGACGCCGTGCCCAAGTCGACAAGTACCTCTGGGATGAGGAGGCTGGCATGTACTTTGACTATAACACCGTCAAGCAGGAGCGCACAGGCTATGAGAGCGCCACTACATTTTGGCCCATGTGGTCTGGTCTTGCGACACCAAAACAGGCTAGCATCCTCATGGAGAAGGCCTTACCCAAGCTCGAAGTATTCGGCGGTCTGGTCTCCGGTACCGAAAAGTCGCGCGGCAAGACTGGTCTTGATCGACCCAACCGTCAGTGGGATTATCCGTTTGGCTGGGCTCCACAGCAGATCCTTGCTTGGGTAGGTATGCAGCGTTATGGCTACGATGCGGAAGCGCAGCGATTGGCTTATCGGTGGTTGTTTATGGTTACAAAGGCATTCGTTGACTTCAACGGTGTTGTTGTCGAGAAGTATGATGTAACGAGGAAGATTGATCCACACAAGGTGGAAGCAGAGTATGGAAACCAGGGAAGCGACTTCAAGGGTGTTCCTCGCGAAGGGTACGTTCACTTTGTGTATTGCTTGAAATGCATAGTTTGCTGACTACATTGTAGCTTTGGTTGGGTCAACGCGAGTTACATCTACGGCCTTACCCTCCTAAACGCGCATGAGCGCCGTGCTCTTGGAGCCCTGACCGACTGGGACACCTATGCAAAGGCCATAGCAGACCTGGGCATAGCATGATCAGCCTCGACGGTATCCCGGCCAAAAATGTGCATGGGGCCTGACCCAACAGAGCTCTCAGAGCATCACCCTTTTTGACATACGGCGCAACGAACACGGCATAGGAGTTTTCTTTTTGTGACAATCCTATAACGACTTGATACGTGGAAGAAGTTTAGATGCATAACGAAAAAGAAATTGTAAAACATTGGAAGATGGTGTGGCAACATTTTGTGTTTGTTTCCAATGGCGCACTTAATGAATTGATGATATTCGGTCAGTAAAGCTCGTTGATGACGGTTGTAGTCGATTGCGGGGGCGGGAGAGAAGGGGGAATGGAACTTGGTACTTGGCCTAGACACGCATGCCTATGAGAAATAATATGCAGAACCTATCAATACATACCAACCCCATTGCTACATCATCTTTCTGACTCCTACCCCTACCCTCATCCGCTTGAATCCCACCTGAACACACTGTGGGGATGTGGATGATGCTGCGGCTATACAGAAGGAAGGGTCCGATGGGTGTGTGATGTCGAGGCGATTACTGGGAGACTTTGGTGAGAAATAATGAATGGTAGTATAGTAAGAGAGCTGAATTATGACAATGTTCCGCCCCAAGCACCAGCGCCAGTCCACGGGAAGAGGAGCAGACACCCAAGCATTAGGTCAATAGTACAAGTGTGGGCTTGAAGCGGGGGATCATGTTCCTCTAATGACAAACGAGCCCATCATGGAGAGGATGGACGACGTATACTGAAGAGGGTGGTGGGTCACGATGGAAGTGTGAGCTGCGATGCTCCAGGTACAGGTCTACAGTGGCAATAACCAAAGGACTAAGTATACTACGCCGATAGGAGCGTCCGACCAATGAGTTGGTGCTGCACGTCGAAACCTGATCCTCATACTTGTACGAACAATAGCATTGTAAGGTACTACGGTAATTGGTTGTGCAGAGGCCACATCGCCCCAAGCTGTGCGCGCGCCATACTGCAGCACTGGGCTGAAATGTCGATTGCTTCATCATCTCGATACTGATGGGAGGCTCAGTATACAGTGTGGCTTTGGCTGTTGTGCGATGAGACTAAATGATGTGGTTAGGCGTGAGGCGTGAAAGGGCGGAAGAGAAGGGCGAAGGATGGAATCTTCGAGAGACCTTGGCCTAAGCGAGACTAGCGCCAGTGACCTCACCACCGGTGGCACTCGACTCATCGCGGCCCTGCACCGCTCACCAGCCCTTCACATACGTAGCCTTCACAGAGCCCGATCAATAACACTAGTGTGCGTCCGTCATTCAGCCTTTACCTTCTGCCTCCCCTTACTGACTAATCGAAGAGGCCAACACACCTCACGTATATAGTTGCTGTACCCCCACCGTCAGCACACGACAACGTTCTCCAGCCTTACACCACATATCACCCTTCACCACAATACCGCATAACTTTTCTCAAAATGTCTGAGGACTGGAACTCCGTCACCAAGATCGGTAGCCGCACCCGTGGCGGCGCTGCTGGACCGCGTGAGACTGTCGTCAAGGGCAGGTCTGCGCTGAACGCTGCCCAACGAAGCGGCGGCATCGTTGCCACAGAGAAGAAGTACGCTTCTGCCAACACTGTAAGCATCCCTCAACCCTGTCTCTGTCAGCCTTACTAACACGCACTCAGGGCACCGCATCTGCGAGCCAAGAAGGTCAGCGTCTCACCAAGGTCGACCGCTCCGACGACATCGTAAAGCCCAAGACGGTCGGTATCGTCGTCGGTCAAGCCATCTCCAAAGCGCGTTCCGAAGCCAAGAATGACAAGGGCACCACCATGACGCAAAAGGATCTCGCCACAAAGTGCAACTCCACACCCACCATCATCGCCGACTTTGAGCGCGGCACTGCAACACCCGATCAGAAGCTGTTGGGTACCATGGAGCGCGTGCTCAATGTTATCCTGCGCGGTGATAAGATCGGGCAACCGAAATTCCCAAACAAGAAGTGAGCGTTGGACTACACACTTGGCGCTGTGATGGGATCGCTGGAACGCGTTTCTTATCGCAGCTAGAGTTGGAAAACCGCCCCAAGGAAGGAATTGGCAGGGCAAGATCTTGTCATTTTAGCTTAGCGGGCGTGGATTTACGGGCGTTTTGATGGATATCATGGTAGACTGGCCATTGAAGGGATACCTCGCACGACGAAGACTTGAAAGGGCCTCTAGTTTTGCTTCCTTGGCTTCTAACACACAATCATGATGAACTGGGTTGAGCTTGAGGAAAGCTAGCTTGCTGAGCACTAGACAAAATCTACGATTCATGACCAAACTCTGCTGTTCTATAACTGTTGTGGTAAGTTGATCTTGCGACCAACCGGTTGAAATCACTTGAAGATTTGATCATTCATGAAGCTCAGACAGCTGGAAATGTCTACAAGAAGTTATACTTTGACATTTCCATTGCGACTCCTCTGTGACCCTTGGCGGTGATGTGATTGGCTCCTTCCTTTAGCGACGCCCAGCATTACCACTTCACGCCCATCACCCGTGCTCTTCAAGCACACTTCGAACCTCAGAGAACTATAATCAAGATGTTTTGAACCTCTTCACATTATGACTTTTCCCCCATCACGCAAACAAAAACTCTTTGGCTCGAATATACCCATGTACCATACAACCTCTAACACGTGGTAAACCAATGCTAAATTACACCACAGACCAATCTTCCTCATCTCTACCATCTGTCTCACGGCAATCTTGTACTTTGCAATGGGGATTCCATCTGAAACGCCCATCCCGGCTGCCCCGACCCAGGATTTCCATTACGAATACAGCGTGCTCAAGGGCTTGTTCTTGCAAAGTGAAGACGACACCGACGATGGCAATTTCGATTTTGTCCGTTTCTCCCCACGTGCTCCCTTTTTCTCTTTGAATAATTCCGTTCTAACTTCTCCGTCTAGCGGAAGCAAAATTTCGGGCTGATAGAGAGATCTTACCCGACTGATGGCCCGGATCAAGAGGGAGAGGAGCAGTGGCGCCGTTTTGAACGTTATATTGACAGTCTGCAAGAGATTGCTGAGAAAGAGGGCGAGAGTATCAAGGTTTTGTTTCTGGGGAGACATGGACAGGGGTGGCATAATGTTGCGGAGACGAAATATGGGACGAGGGAATGGGATGTAATGGTTTCCCTTTTTCTTTCCCCCATTTCTAAATCCCCTCCCCTCAAATCACACCTACATACACCGAACCCCTCGTCTATCCCACCACACCACAGCATACCACAACTTGCTAACCCCACAACCCCACCAACAGTGCCACTACGCCGCGCTCAACGGCTCCGACGGCCTCACCTGGTCAGACGCCCACCTCACCCCCCTCGGCACCGACCAAGCCCTCGCAGCCCACACCCTCTGGTCGCAACAACTCCCCCACGGCCTCCCCTCACCCCAATCCCACTACATCTCCCCCCTCACCCGCGCCATCCAAACCGCAGACCTAACCTTCTCCAACCTACCCCTCCCCCACTACACCCCGCACATCAAAGAACTCCTCCGCGAAGCCCTCGGCATCCACACTTGTGACCGCCGCTCCACACGCTCCCACCTCGCATCTACTTACCCGCACCTTGTCTTCGATCCTTCCTTCACGGATGCCGATGAGCTGTGGGACCCGCACTACAGGGAGCCAGAGGCCGCGCGCAGGTACCGCGTAGCTACGCTGTTGGACGATGTGTGGGCAAGCGACGACGCGCGCTGGGTTAGTATGACGGCGCATTCGGGCGCGATTGCGAGTTTGCTGGCGGTTTTAGGGCATAGGGCGTTTGCGCTGGAGACTGGCGGGGTGGTGCCGGTTGTGGTGAGGGGGAGGAGGGTTGCGGGGAAGAGGGAGGTGCCGCCGTGGGAACCTAGTGATGGGCCGGATTGTGCGGAGGTAGAGGAAGTAGTGGGTGATGATGGAACTAGACTTGTCTGATCGAGGATGGAAATGTATATGGAAAGTTCCACGGAGGGTAGCTCACGAATGAAGATTTTGGTTTTTGCTGTTGATTCATTTGATTCTTCTATCAGGGTAAGTCTACTTATTGAAGACAGCCCTGCTCTCCACGTGGGCCCTGCTCTTCTCATAACTTTTTTTGGAAGAGCCCCAGACCAAGCTGCCGGAACGCCATTGCATGCAGAGCACCCCCAGTCCCTTGAATTCAGTCAAAGTGAGACGTTGCCTTATAGTAGCCGCCGTCTTCCATTACAAGTTCGCCTGATTCTGCTTCTGCTCCCTCTCAACCTCGTACAAGAAGTCAAAGTAGGGCTTATCAAAGTGGTGTACACGGACGTAGCCATCCTCTCCTCCTGAGCAGTAGCTCGTGCCTTGTGGGTGGACGGCGACGTAGTTGAGGGGACCAAAGTGGCCGCGCACACGACCGATCTCCTCCATGAAGATCTTGTGGTAGAAGCGAGCTTCGAATTTACCCTGGCGGGCCGAGGTGGTGGTGACGTCCATAGCGGCTTGGCCTCCGCCGAGGATAACGTAGTCTTTTACGGGGGTGATGGCGGCGCTGTTGAGGGGGGTGTCGGCGACGTAGGATTTGAGGACGGTGAGTTCTTCGGCATCAACGAGCTGTATAGTGTTAGCGTCAACTCGGCTGGTAGTAAAGATTCAGTCGTACCTTGGCGGTCTTGTCCTTTGATGCTGTGATGAAGTATGTCCGGTCAGGGGCCCACTGGAGATCAGTGACTACACCATGTTAGCATAGACCTAGACTGAAAGGAATTTTTCCCTCGTACCCTGCATGTCTGGCTCATGCACATCGTAGTTGCTTGAGAGCAGCTCTCCGGTCTTGCCATCCCATTGTGTGATTGACCCATCCTCGTGTCCCGAGATGATGTACTTTCCGAGGTAGCTGAAGCCAGCAACCGTCGCCTTGCTTTCGTCGCACACTATCCTGAGCAGCTGCTCGTCTGACTGTTGCGCCTCTGGGTCGGGGTTGATCTCGTATACGCAAATGGTGGAGAGGTGGCCGGACCGCTTCTCCGTCACACCAAGCAGTTGCCTGCCGTCTGCGGAGAACTCGACACGCTTGATCGAGGTAGCGAATTCCCATGTGTGCAGAAGCTTGCCCGTCTTCACCTCCCACAACCGCATTGTGTTGTCTGCGCCGCCGGTCGCGAGAAGTTCCGAGGTGGGGTTGACATCGACGGTCCAGAGCGCTCCCTGGTGGCCGTGATACGTTCCTAGCCGCTCGCCATTGTGAGAGTCTGCATCCTGTCAGCCTTCTGCCCTGTTTCCATGCGCAACGGGTTGCACTAACACCACGCGCACACAACGTGATCCTTTGAGACTGAGAAGATGATGTCGCCGTCGGCGTTGTATTTGACCTGCGTGAGCGCACGCTCGTGTCCGGAGAGAAGAATCGGCCTCATCGTGTTGGGCAGCTGGTGAGGGTCGGGGTGGGCGGGTTATCGGTGGCGGGGGAGCGGCGACGTTAAATTTCGTGACTCTACTGATATCGACGTCTTGGTGTTGAAGTGGGCTGCCGCTAACCGCATGGGGACGCTAGCCCTGTCCCGCATACTGTAAGTCGCCCACACGCGCTCAACTTTCATCAGACCTCGCCAGCCAAAGCTATTCGACAATTATATTCGGCAATGCAACTCGAAAAGTCATTTTCCCATATGGTCGTTTCTAGAACAGCATGGACGGCCTGAACAATGAGTCATAAACTTGCAGACGACCTTTGAGTCGACCAGAAGGTTCGAAGTGCTGTTGGCCCAAGTAGGTACACTGCTGGCCTGAGTGAGAGCGGACGAGCACCTTGACTCACCGAGAGTGTGACTCTAGCAGCATGTTTGACTCGTCATTCAGGACGGTCGCACTTGCTCCTGAGGTAGGTAGGTTGTCGGTTGCATTGACCTTTTTCTGGCACCATTCTTTCTGGTCGTCTTCCAAAAATGTCTTCCTTCGTCCTTTGATATTTCGATCGCGCTGCTTCAAGTTCTCATCGGTCATCATCATTCGAATCACCATCGAGATTGTCTTCCCCGCTTCCGCGCCACTCTTCCCAGGAGAAAGTCCCCTTTGCATTGTCCCACGTAATCAATTGTCAACAGTGTAAGAGAACATGATACCCGCACCTGAATTCCTGGCCTCATGAATCAGCTTATCTCGCTTGATATTCCTTTCTTCCGTCATACCTAGATGCTAAGAATTCTTGTACCCCTTTCAACATCAAGGTCGTATGGCAAGGCATGTGAGGGTCTAAAGACATGGTGCGTTGGCAGGACTGTTATATGTGTCTCAAAGGCACGGCTCATGTTAATACTTTGTACAAACGTACACACTGGCTCTTAGTGTCTGCTGGTCTATCTACCGCTCCTGCCTGTCGTGGTCTTGGCGCAAACGCTCCTGCCTTCCATGTCTATATCATAACAAACCTTCCAAAACCACGACATCGAAAAGTAACGACCGCCAGTTGTCTCTTGGAACAATTCAACAGACGACATCGTAAGAGGAAGTGAAAATGGCATCTTCGCAATCAACAGTCGCAGTTAATAAACTCGAGGAGCTCGAGACGCTGGGTGCAAATGAGTACATCATAGCAGCAGGTCCAGGAGGCAAGCAATTCTACGCGACGTCAGGCGGCTACTCGGCGTAAGTTGTCATCCCGATATTATCCCTTCTAGATGCTAATCCGGATCAGTGTTCATCTGCCCGTGGTCATGTTGACGGAGGTAGCGGCTGGAGCAGTTAAGAAGATCATCTGGGCTTCGTTTGGGAGCAGAGACGATTCATGGTTCTTTGCTTTCGAGACAAGAAACGGAGACTATGGCATGCGCATTGGTGCCGCGACACCATCCTCGCTGCAACAATACATCGCACGTATGGGCATGTCGAAGCCGCTTCTCGACTCTCTCCGTGTCCAACTTGGGGACAACGATTCATTCTTGGCTTGGTCACTTAGCAGTTGGGCTGCATCTGGCATTCCTCAGCCTCTTCTTGGCAAGCTGCGTTCGATGAGCAGCGTTACTCGAGACTACGGTGGCCTATCGAAAGGAGCTTTGAAGAAAGGAAGTTGGCCGCTGAATAATATCCAGTGGTCTCGGATCGGTTCATTCTACCTCCAGTATAACTTCCAACACTCGGGAAATTGGAAAGGAAAGGTTATCAACGATGCGTGGGACAGGCTCTGGCAAGACGGGAGTACAAAGGACGTGGGAGCGAGGATTCGGGAAGAACTGGCGGTAAGTCGCCCACTGCTTGGCTTTGAGGTGACAACAAACTAACAGCTCCAGTACGTGTTCGTCGATCCTCACGCCGACGATGGCGACGCATTCGTCTTTTTCAAGAAACAGCAGTTTGATGAAGCTGCACGCTTCATCATGGGCTTCAGTGGAGGAGAGGCCCACAGCAATCTCGGACTTGAACGTGAGCCCCAAGCACCAGCAGCCAGTGTGCAACGCGTAGCCAAGAAGCCAGAAGAACCTACCGAGTTTCAATGGGCGACTTGCAAGAAATCGGGTCGGCCTCACCGGAACGAGTCGTGGGAGTTGGCCGTTGAGAAAGGGGAGAAGGTCAAGGTGCTCCGAGACATGGGGCGCAATTGGTACGTCGTTGAAGGCAAGAAGAACATCAAAGGATGGGTGCATGGCACATGGGTGGACTTTGAGGACAGCAAGGAGTCACCGGATTCGAAGAGCGCATACACGCAATTCCACGAGGACTTGAAGCAGCTGCTCGTTCCAGGTCAGCTTCGCTCATTCCCAGACATGCGAGTTTACATTGACACTTGCACCAAGGCTGATTGCCGGGTTCTAAAGGAGGATGGGGATAAGTTAGGGATTTGCGTTCATGATTTGGAAGTCTTGCTGCATGGATCGGGACAGTATTCAAAGGAGTGGTTGAAGGACAGTCGCAACCTCTTTCACCCAGACAGGTTCGCTCGATTCTGCCATGTAGAGCACGCTGAAGCCCTCAAGGCCAAGGCGGAGCAGCTCTTCGTGCTCTATGGCATTCTCATGCAGAGGGCCTAGAAGGCCTTGGGGCTTGCTCTGGTTGAGTACCTACAGTGTATGATAGCGTAGCCTGGTGCCCATGGCGGGAGAAATAGGAACGATGATTCAGCGTACAGCACAGTTAACATGAACGAAAACCACGACGATACCCCTCATGCTCACACGTCAGGATCCGCACGTCGACGTAGCGGACGCGCTGTAGACACGATAAGTGTGGCCATGCTGACAGCCCTAGGATGCCGGCAATGTACGTAATGGCGCACAGGACTCGGGCGGAAAACTAAATTTGTTTTGGCGACGGCCGTGCAGAGAAGCGGGCTCATCAAAGGACATTGGGGCAACACGCGATTGGATTGACTCATGATTGCGATTAGATCTGACTACAGCACAGTAATCGCCTTTCTTTTCTCATCCTACACTAGACTTGATTCGCCGCCGCCGCCATAGCTCGGAAGCAAGGAAGGAAGGAGGATCAGAGAGGGCTGCCCTGGGAGAGAGATAGAGGATAGAGCATGACACTGCAGCCGATCTGCGGACGCGCTGGTGCGAGGAGAGGAACTGTGCTCCGTTGTTTTCCGCAGCTTGGAGCTACCCCGCCATCAGCGCTGAGAAAATATTGGGACGCGAGGTCGAGTGTTGTTGGCCTGCCCCGCCGTCTATATACTACAACACTGCGAGTCGCGTCGAGTGTTGCTGCATCACAGTCGTCCATAGCACCATTGGCTGCCGCGACTGCCACGTCGACGACGCCCTTTTTGCCAACAGCCACACGCCCGTTTTCGCGAGCTTTCTCGACATCGACGACGGCCATGGCGGCCCAGAAGATTGATGGCACGGCCATTGCAAAGGGCATTCGCGAGAAGCTGGGGGCGAAGATCAAGGAGCGTCAGGCGCAGAATCCAAGGTATAGACCGAGTTTGAAAATCGTCCAAGGTGCGTCTTACCACTCCATTGTACTTCACTCCACTTGACTCGACTCCACTCCACTCCACTCCACTCCACTTCACTTTACTTCACTCCACTCTTACCATGGCCTGATACCGAGCGTACAACTTGGCATGGAAAGAGCAGCAGATAGCCTGGGGACACACTTTTTGATAACAATATGCAGTTGGCGACCGCTCCGACTCTAGCACCTATGTGCGCATGAAGCTCAAAGCCGCCAGCGAAGCAAACATTGACTGTGAACTCGTCCACCTTCCCGAAGACCTGACCGAATCCGACCTGCTGTACAAGATCTACGAGTTCAACAACGACCCTTCTGTCCATGGCATACTGGTCCAATTGCCCCTGCCCAAACACATCTCCGAGCATACCATCACATCGGCGGTAGCAGATGAAAAGGACGTCGATGGCTTTGGCATCCAGAGCATCGGCGAGCTGGCCAAGAGGGGTGGGAAGCCGCTCTTCACGCCGTGTACGCCCAAGGGTGTCATGGTCTTGTTGCAGGAAGCCGGTGTAGACATTTCAGGCAAGAATGCCGTCGTGTTGGGGCGCAGTGATATTGTCGGAAGCCCCGTGAGCTATCTGTTGAAGAATGCGGATGCCACTGTTACAGTGTGCCACTCACGGACGGCCAACCTGCCCGACGTGGTCAGACAGGCGGATATCGTGGTTGCGGCCATTGGCAAGGCGCAGTTTGTCAAGGGCGATTGGCTGAAGCCTGGTGCCGTGGTTATTGATGTAGGAACCAACTTCATCCCTGACGATACCAAGAAGAGTGGGCAAAGGCTGGTCGGGGATGTCGACTACGAGTCTGCTGCTGAGGTGGCGTCGCACATCACACCTGTACCTGGCGGTGTGGGACCCATGACGATTGCTATGTTGTTGCAGAACTTGGTGGATTCGGCCGATGCGACGTTTGATCGCCAGAAGAAGAGGAAGATATCGCCGCTGCCCATCAAGCTCGAAGACCCTATTCCGGCAGATCACGAGATCTCCAGGAAGCAGCATCCTAAGCAGATCACGGCCGTTGCAAAGGAAGTTGGTATCCTGCCTCATGAGCTTGAGCCATACGGTGCCACAAAGGCAAAGGTCGACCTCTCCCTGCTGAAGCGTCTTGAGCACCGCCGCAACGGACGCTACGTTCTCATTGCTGGTATCACTCCCACTCCACTTGGAGAAGGCAAGTCGACAACCACCATCGGTGTTGCACAGGCTCTGGGCGCACATCTCGGACGGATATGCTTCGCCAACGTTCGCCAGCCCAGTATGGGACCGACCTTTGGCATCAAGGGTGGTGCTGCTGGTGGAGGCTACAGTCAAGTCATCCCCATGGACCAGTTCAACCTCCATCTCACAGGCGACATCCATGCCATCACCGCCGCGAACAACCTGCTAGCCGCTGCCATTGAAACCCGCATGTTCCACGAGAACACCCAAAAGGACGCCGCACTCTACAAGAGACTCGTTCCCTCAAAGAAAGGCAAGCGCGAGTTTGTTCCAGTCATGTTCCGCCGCCTCAAGAAGCTCGGAATCGACAAGACCAACCCTGACGACCTGACTCCCGAGGAGATTACCAAATTTGCCCGCCTCGACATCGACCCGGAGACCATCACCTGGCGTCGCGTGCTTGATGTCAATGACAGACATCTCCGCAAGATCACTATTGGCCAGGCACCTACCGAGAAGGGCCACATCCGCGAGACTGGCTTCGACATTTCCGTTGCCAGCGAATGCATGGCGATTCTCGCCCTGTCCAACGACCTAGCTGACCTGCGCGAACGTCTCGGCCGTATGGTGGTCGCCAGCTCGCGTGCAGGCGACCCAGTCACCTGCGATGACATTGGTGCTGGTGGTGCGTTGACTGCATTGCTTGTCGATGCCATCAAGCCCAACATGATGCAAACTCTCGAAGGCACACCTGTCTTTGTACACGCCGGCCCCTTCGCCAACATTTCTATCGGCGCATCCTCCGTGCTTGCCGACCGCCTGGCACTGAAACTTGCTGGCACAGAACCCGACGAGAACCACGACGAGCAGACTGGATTCGTAGTCACTGAAGCAGGCTTCGACTTCACAATGGGCGGCGAACGCTTCTTCAACATCAAGTGCCGCGCCTCTGGCCTTGTCCCCGATACCGTTGTCATTGTCGCCACAGTCCGCGCGCTAAAGAACCACGGTGGCGGGCCTGACATCAGTCCTGGCGCACAACTCCCCGAAGTTTATCGAACAGAAAACGTTGACATTCTCCGCGCCGGGTGTGTGAATCTGAAGAAACACATCCAAAACGCCAAGCAATATGGTGTCCCCGTTGTCGTAGCGATCAACCGCTTCGCAACAGATACTCAGGCTGAAATCGACGTTATTCGCGAAGAAGCCATTGCTGCAGGTGCCGAAGACGCGATTCCAGCAAACCATTTCGCAGAGGGTGGGAAGGGTGCCATCGATCTCGCCCAAGCCATTGTCACCGCTTCCGCCAAACCCAAAGACTTCAAACTCCTCTACGACCCCAGCACAGACACTGTACAAGAGCGCATGGAGACTATTGCCAAGAAGATGTACGGCGCCTCAGCCGTCGAATTCAGCGAACTTGCGCAGAAGAAGGTGGACACCTATGTCAAGCAAGGACTGGGCAACCTGCCCATTTGCGTGGCGAAGACGCAGTACTCGCTGTCGCACGACCCTAGTCTGAAGGGTGCGCCAACCGGCTTCACAGTCCCAATTCGCGACGTGAGAATGGCGGCGGGCGCGGGCTATCTTTATGCTCTTGCCGCGGATATTCAGACTATCCCTGGTCTGCCGACTGCGCCCGGCTATTTGAACATTGAGGTGAACACTGAGACGGGGGAGATTGATGGTATGTTTTAGCGTGGATAGGATTGGTGGTTAGATTGGAGAAGTGAGGAGACAAGAAAAGTGGAAAAAGTGGAGCTGGAGCTGGACGGATGGATGATGCATTCTTGTCTTCTTCAACAATGAGACATGAGCGAGGAGGAATATGAATTGGACTCTTTTCGCGCTTATCCAATGGCGTTTTATAAATCTAGTACAGGTAGAGGGATTATTCAACAATACCTTTTTTCTTCTTATTTGTGGTGGGGATAGGAGTTGCAGGATGCTTTTGGTACAGGTGGGTAGAGTAGGCTAAAGGGAAAGAAGAAGCGAAACATCATGTTTTATAATCATCTCTCCATATCCTCCAGAACTTCCCGCAAGCCTACCCACAAGCCTAGAAGTGGCAGCATAACACAAGTATAAAACACACTTCCAGCGCCCCCTACCCCAAAACACACCACATCACATCACCACTCCCCACAAAATCCCAAGCACTCTCAAAACAAGAACCATCCGAATCCCACGCACACCCCAATTACGCCTCCCCACCCTCCGCCAACATCCCCTTCAACACCGGCAATATATCCCGTGGCCCCATGTTCTTGACCGCCGCAATCGCAGTCCTTATGTCCGTCACCGTGCTCGTTTCTTCGTCTTGCAGAGGCGGCGCTGGGGCAGCGGGAGGGAATGGGAAAGGAACGAGGAGGGCGGATAGGAGGGGATTGGGATCTTCTTTCTCGTTTTCCATGTCAATGTCAATCTCCATCTCTTCTTCCTCTTCCTCCTCCCCATCCTCCTCCCCCTTCCCCTCCAACCCAAACCCACCCCCCAACACACGACCACCAACACACTGATCCCTCCGCCCCGGCACCACGCACCCCACCCATCTCCCCACCCCCCTCTCATACTCTGCCCTTCCCAACCTCGCAATCTCCCTATCCAACACGCGCTCCCACTCTGAACGTAGTCGCTTCAAAGCCTGCTTCAGCGCCTGCTTGTGCGACGCCCGCGTTAGGACGAACATGTCGTAGCGCGACGTCTTCCAGGTGTGTAGGAAGCGTTCGCGCGCGCGGAAGAGGGTCGGTGTGGTATGGTGTTCTAGGACGGCGTGGAGGTATTGTTTTATGAATGTTTTGGCTGGGGGGGAGAGGGGTGGGGGCAGGGGGTCGAATCGTTGGTGGGATTGTCCATGTCCATGTCCTTCTCGATGGGAACGTCCTTGTCGATTTCCATATTCTCCTCCCCATCCCTCCTCATATCCCTCCTCATATCCCTCCCCATATATCTCCCCCAGAGCAAGCAAGGCAACAAACATGCCCAAATTCCACCTCACCCCATCATGCCACCGCTGAAACTGCCTCGCGGAATCAACCCGATAATACCAAATTGCCGGTGTGACATCCATGCTCTGCTCTGCGCTCTTGCGCGCCTGGTCGCCGTCCTGCGCCATTTGCGCCCGGTGCCGCAGGAAGAAGGCGAGTTGGAGGTCCGGCGGGAGATTGGGGAGGTGGGTTGCGCGCGGGCGGCGGAGGAGGATGTCGCGGAGGGTTGGGGTGGGGATGTGGTGTGGGGGGAGGGCGTGGAGTTTTTGAGTGAGGAGGGTGATGAGGTGGGTTTTTGGGGAGTGTGTGGGGGGTAGAGGTGGAGGTGTAGGGTATGGTGGTGGGGATGGTGGCAGCATTGTCGTAGCTGTAGTTGTCGTATCTGTTGTTATCGTACCTGTCGTTGTCGTGGTTGATATCTTGTTACGCGGTGGAGAGTGAGTCAGTGAGTCAGTGAGTGACTGGGTGAGTGAGCAATATCCCAATCCACAATAAAAGCCAAACTCACATCAGGTCAAAAATCGCGCAAGCCAAATCAAGCAAGTAATTCCAAACCGCCCCAAGCAAGCCTGCCTGCCACGTGAGAAACCCCAGCGTTTGCTTCGCCTCCACACCCGCAGTGAAGCACGGGTCGCCGCATCAAAGTCTCCACACTGAGTCAAACTCCCGTTTGCTGTGCGGCGACAAACGACAGCGTCGACAGCTTGGGTCGAGATATCGTGCAAGTACGGCTTTATGCATTCCGGAGGGTAGGTTTTGTGTATTTTATCCTCTGCGTATAAGCTGGTGATACACTGGGTCAAGGGTGAAGGGGGAATATAAAGTTATCATGTAGACAAACAGCTACACAAAGTGAGTGAGATACTTCCCAATGAATTACCCAAAATGGTCATCAGACATACCTACCATGTATGCGCCAAAAGAACCACTCATTACGGCGAAAAGATCATACGAGGTTAGCGTCACAGCGGGCAGGAATGGCATATGGAACGTTGTCATGTACACCAATACAAAGGGCGAGACTATGGTCAAGCTTGAGATCTATCATGTTAGATATGGTGATAGTGATATTGGTCTCTGGGGTTGTGACAGTCCAGCGCATACCCATACCCATACCCATCCCCATCCACTCTCACTCTAACTCTATAACGTCACACACGCAGCATACTATACCGCCTTCTGCAAATCGAACAAGCGGGCAGACAAGTCCTACCACATTTCGACACTATCACTGATCTCGTACATGATTGGAAAGACGCCGGCGGAGGTCAAAGATTAGACTTGCAATGTCGAACTACAAGAAAACCCCATCTACCGTTAGTTGTTGCCAAACAATAAACGAAAAGAAAAAATAGATGAAAGTGGAATGTAAAAAGGTAGGTATCTTTTCTTGAGAGTAGAGGTAGGGAGGTTACAAGACACAAGCAATGTTTGGTAAATTGTAGATGCTGAATCTTTGTGTAATTCAAAGACTAAAAGGTAGTCATGAGATGGGATGGGGGGTATCTAAATAGGTAGGTAAGGTAAGTAAAGGTAGGGTTAAAATCGACCACGTCTATCGCATCGCTAAAGGAAATGCCCATTCTACGATTTCACCCTCCCAAAAAAAAAGGGGGGGGGGGAGAGGAGGCAAGAAAAGAAAAACCGCAAAAGAAAAACAAAACGTCAACGGTGTCTACACCACCACGCATTTCACCAATCTCTCCAGTCCCACATATACCCGCTGAAAACATCGCTCGCAGCCAGAGAAACCAAAAAAAAGCACCCACACAGACTAGCATCAGACCATCAGACTCCCCTTCTTGCCAGCAGCCAAGCCAGCTCCCAACGCCTCACACCACTCCCTGAGACCCGCGCGCCGCGCCGGCTCCCTCACCAACACCAATTGAAACCACGCCTGCACATCGAAGCCCAGACCCTTGGAAAGCGCCGCAATACGCTTCATGTTAACGATACCCACATCGTCGTAGCCCAGACACTGCAGGGGCGCGCCCGAGGTAATCATGCCGCGCTGCTGATACTTGTTCGCCTTGAACGCGTCGTAGGGGGAGCGACCAATGACCAGGTACAGCAGCGTAATGGCCAGACTCCAGAGGTCGGTGGATGTGGATAGGGGAGCGGGGTCGGAGGAGCGGAGGAGCGTGGGGTCCAGGTAATCCCATGTGCCTGCGCCGAGGGGGGAGGCGGCGGAATCGATGCTGGCGCTTGGTTTGGTGATGATGGCGGAGGAGAAGTCGGTGTAGACGGCCTTTGGGGTGCTGGATGATGGTGGGGAGTCGATGAGGATGTTGGAGGGTTTGATGTCGGCTTGGATGCAGTCTTTGTCTTGCATCCATTCGAGGCTGTGCATGAGGGAGAGTGCGAGGAGGGGGAAGACTTGGGCGAGCTTCTGGGCGCGGAGGGATTCGGAGAGTGTGTTGAGTAAGTTTGCTATCCAGGACTCTAGAGTACCGTCCATGGCTTTTAGGACTAGAGCGCCGGTGCGAGTGTCGAGGCCATAGAACGGGACGATGTGGTCCTGAGCATTGGGAAAACGGGAGAGGTAGGACAGTATCTTGGCCTCGGCGACGAGGACCTTCTTTGCGCTAGTCATGGCAGGGACCTTGATGGCATAGAGAGGTGGAATGGTAGGTGCATTATCTGATCCTAAGCTTGGGCCCCGCGAATGTATCGGGGTCAGGGGAGGGGACATGCCCGTCATGGGGACATCGAGGGACGGTTGTTCGAATGTCTTCAGCAAACAGGGGTTTGCAAGGTAGACATCGCTCCAAGCACCCTCGCCGATGGTCTTCTTTCGTCCCTTTGCGTCGGTGCGGAACTCATAGTCTATGGAGTGATACGGAAATGTGATGATCTCAGTACTGCCGGGCTTGTCGACGGTACGTTGAGATGTGGAAAGCGATTTCACCGAGTCTCCACGGCGAAGGCCAGATAATGAGTTCAGATAGTCGGATGACGCAGAGCCCGATTTGACATGTGAGGTGCCAGTAGGGGTAGGAGGGGGCGTAAGAGAGCTGTCGCTAGGTTTGGCATGCATACCCATGGCAGATGATTCCAACCTGGTAGGAGAAGCTGGTGGCGTAGAGAGATGTCTGATGGGCCGAGGACGCGAGTAGTTCTGGGTTGGCACGAGGAGTGTGTAGTCTTCCGTTGAGATGGTCCTGATTTTTGGGCAAGGCAGTGATGAGTCTCTCTTTGCAGTGATGTCGATGGGCAGTGATTGACCGAACTCGTTTTTCTCCTTGGAAAGAGGAAATGTGAATCGCGGCAAAGCAGCCATTTTGTTTGATTCCTGCTCGTCTTTACAATGTTGGAAGTTTAACAATGTACAGGTAACAATGCTGGTGATGCGTGTAGAGTAGTTGATGTCCAAGGCACAATGCGCAAAGGGAAAGGTCCACAGACGAAGCAATCCAGAAAGAATACAAAAGACAAAATATTCGTATGCAGCTAGCCAGTCGACAGGTTCGAGGACGTGTCTTTTCAAAGGGCGCTCGAGACAGTGGTACGGTTCCAGATTTATGGGTCCAACAAAGACCACGGCGATGTGATGTTAGTGCTACAGATTATCGTACAAGAGATAAGGCTCCAAGGACCGGGGAAATGCTTCAAGATAAAGTCGATGACATGTTGAGACTGTAGTCTCCGGCGTGCGGGTGGCGTCCGCAAACCTTGGGCGCAAAAGTGTAAAAAGGGAAGATCGGAACAGCGTCGAAAGGCACCGGACGGTCGGTCAGACATAGATAAAGGGAGCAATAGGAGCGCAACGCAATGGCTGCCTGCGCCTTTCGGGTAGGCCGGCGGGTGGCACCCACCAATCGACCAGCAGATGACTCCAATCTCAAGGCCGGGGGTCACGGGCTTGTGACGATTCGCATGGGAAAATGAGAAGAATGATAGCTGGCATGGCTGGCGATTCCAGATCCGCCGTCCCATTCACGCGTCTTTCCTAGCAGGGCTACGCTGTCGCGCTTGTGCTTCTAAGGGCCGGCGCACGGAGGCCTAAGCCTGGGGACCGGCTTGCCCTCTCTCTCTCCAATCAGTTTCGCCTCGCGCATGAACGTGCGCCGTTTGATTGGCGTGCGGGACGTCGTCCCAAACCTCAAAGGGCCGGGGCAATCGAACGGTGCAACCTTGACTTTGATGCTTGCTTGTACTGCGTGCCACAGTCTGATATTTGTCTGGACGACACAGACGCCAGACTTGCCTGGCCTGGAAATCATCCATGATTGTGTGACGTCGATGGTGACTGTTACTTACGTGTGAAGTATGCGTGTGATTACCTATGAGTCGTTCGCTAGGCTATCAGTGGACCAAGATTCTGACCTACCGTTCAGGTTAAGCATGACGGCTCATCCTTAGCATAGTCCGTGAGAATATGGCGCCCTTCTGTCCACTCCAACATACCCGAAATGACCTGATGCCTATCACAGCCCTGTCGGGCAGTGCGTCGCGGCATGCATAAGACTCAGGTCGCGCCGACCATGCTCGTCCTTGTTGCTGCGTTCCATCGTGCATCGCAAAGTAGGTATTGTCTTTGCAAGCTTCAACTGGCAGCGGAACCTCGCTCCGATGATAACCTACTCGGACTGGCGCGGCATGTTGACGTCGTGATAAATGCAAGGCCAGCGGGAGCCGCTCGCTAGTCGGGGAAGGGAACGAGTGGGCGATAGGCTACTGTCGGCCACGTGAGATGAGAAGCATCATGTCTGTAACTACAGTAGCTGTAAGTCGTCCGATTGTAGACAAAGACGGAGCCGCTCCGACAGACGTTACGCCTTGGCGCCAGGAGCTACTTCGGAGGGATAAGTAAAGAATTAGAGAAAAAGAGCTGGCCGGATTACCCCATTCCGTTGGATGAGTGGAGCGTACCTGGCGTCGCTTAGAAACGTGCGCGCGCCGAATTCTACAATGTAATCAAAGATCATCATCAAAGAGATGGCTGGGAGCGCAAAACACAGCAACTTTGTCGACGACACGAATGCTGCGTCATGTACAGTCGTAGTAGTACGTACAGCACTACTGTGCATGATCGTATGACAACGTACGCGACTGCTGGCGACAAAAGGCCATGGGACCCGCGATGAAATATTACTGGGTAGGGCTAGATCATCGACGTCTCCACTCTTGACATTTGATGCGCCCCACTATCGTTCGAGGAACGACAGCGCTTGACATCTCTCATTGCAGATCGAAATGCTTTTCTTTGACTCACGATGATTAGAGTATGTGCCACGTACTACAGCAAGGTACCTCAGATATGCCAACGCGTGGTTACTGTACCGATAAAGAATGGCTATAAGATAGTGGACTGCACAGATGCCCTATAGGCTGAACCAATATTCGAAGCCATACTATAAAAGTGTTGGTGAGCAGCTCCGACATTACGGATTGGCGAGAAACGTTCTGTAGGGCTGGTAGTGCATCTACTGTAAGTACACGAGCTAATGTGGCTGCTGTGTACATACACAGACACACTAAGCGCTTTGAGAGGTTGAAATCGACCGATGCACACGTATAGAATAAAAACGTTCAATCACGACACAGCAGCCTCAGGTCAATGCCAGAATAGTCCCACCGCCATGATTTCAACGACACAAGATTCAAGGCTCCTACCTTGTTCTTTTATTCATACGTTGGAATAAAGGCGAACGTCTCTCTTAATACTCCCTCCCCACACTCCTCTCGTCACATACTCAACATGCTCAAACATTCCAGAAAATAAAAGTATATCTCTCAATTTCTCTTTATTTGTCATCTACTCTCTATGAGCACAGTTGATGTATTTACAATCACCACTTCACCATCACCACCACCAGTACTACCACCACTTCTCACTGTGCATTAGCCGCAGTGAATACGCGTGCCAGCCAGCCAACCACCCCAACACAACACACTACATCCCAGCCAGCTAATCTCAGATGCAAACAAAGAAAAAAGGGATATTGAGAAGAAAAAAAGGAAATCAATGATGATGATGATGATGATGATGATGATGGGAATGCTGATGACAGAAAATGAGAAAGAGAAAGAGAAAGAGAATGAAAAGGAGAAAAAAGAGAAGAAAACGCCGTCTTCATGATATTTGCAATTGTTTTTCCATTTCAATCCGAAAAAAATTCCAATGCCCTTCTTCAATGCTTCGACTGCTTCCTTTGTAGTAGTATTATACTATATTGATATGCTGCCTTATGCACATTATGCCACACAAAACCAAAACACATGCTTTATATCTTGTATCCCTGTGATTGCTGTGCCGCCTGTGACTGTTGTTGGAGCATCGAGGAGCGTTGATAGGAATCGATGATCTGGCCAACTTGCTCTTCGTGCTCGGCCTGGCGTCAATGCTCATATCCAGCTCCCCTCTGCCATGGGCTCGAGCCGTTCCCTTGGTGGTACTGTGCATCATTTCTATCGCTACCAGGCCTTGTGTTGTATGAGGGTGCGGGGCTGCGGCGGTCCTCGTAGAAGGAGGGAGGCGCGGGCGAGATGTTGTTCTCGTCTCGTCGGGGGGCAATAGGCTGGTAGTGCTCGCCGAATCCAGCCTTTTCGGCTGGAGTCTGGCGTTGACCCTCGGAAGAGTAGTCATCGTCGTCGTCAAGACGGCTACGGGAACCGTGGGTGCCTTTGCCTTCACCGCGGGCGGTTGCGCCGAGAGCGTCGAGCTCGGTGGTGAGTTGAGTCTGAGACTTGATAAACGAACCGCGGTCATCGCGCATGGGTTGGTATCGTGTATCGGGGTTCTTGGTGAAGAGAGCGAAGCCGGAAGAGACCAGGAGCATGAGAAGCAAGATCAGCGAGAAGGCTGCGTTGACAATAAAGAAAATGACGCCCATGGCACCAGCTACAACAGCCTGAGGATGTTAGTACAGAGTACAGACGCCATGAATGGCGAGTACTTACGGGCTGTCCAAAAATTTGAGTGAAGAAGACCAAGAAGAACGAGCTCAGGAAGTTGACAGCAGCAATGGCAATGTTGAAGCCGTTGGTCTTCTTGTCCATCCATGGGCGCAGGACGGAAACACCAACAAGCAATGCCAACTCGATGATGAGGAGTGCAACAGCCTGTACCTTTGGGCTATCCTGGGCAAGACCAACGAACATGGCCTTGAGAAGAAGGTACGCAAGCCATGGGATAATGAACCAGTATGCGGCCGCCTTGAACTGGACATATAGGAAACCCCACTTGTTGAGTGCGGTAGGGTCCGAGTAGAGAATGTAGGCGGGGTTCTTGTGCATGGTGATCGAGCGCTGTGCGATGCGTACCACCTTGGACGAGGCCCAGGCGAGGACGCCGATCATGGTGAGCATAGTAAGGATGGCCAGAACAACGAGACCAGCTGAATCGCGTTGGGTAAGCTCCCAGAATGACAGAACCATCATCTGAGGGAAACCGATGAGGACCACTCGGAAGAGAATGCCCTTGAGGACGGTTTGCCATCCGTTGCGGAAATCGATGAACTTGTCGCCCTTCATCCTACCAGCCTTGGTCAGACCCTCACAGGCGTACTTGAAGAGTAGCACACCGATGACGACGAAAAGGACGAAGACGATGAAGAAAGTGTAGCCCGTGAAGAAGACGTTGGTGGTCTCAATCTTGGCCTTGAAGCCAACGCGCTCGATGCCATGTAGGACGACACGGTCGCTGTTTTGGAGCTCGGTGGAAGCTGCATTACTGCGAGCAGCAAGACGCTGGAAAGCACGACTAGCGAATTCGACGCCACGTCTAACCTTCATCTTCTTCTGAACCTCAATAGAGACAAATGAAAGTTGCGACAAATGTGTGGTTGGGGTTCCACCGGTCGCGCGCTGGTACCATGTAGCCATCTTTTGGAGGAAGCCGACGCGGATGATACCCATGGTCCATTGGAAGTTTTGTGTCCAGGCGGAGACGATGGGAGGCAGAGGAGTCGCACACATGCCAATAAAGGCCTGGGCCTGGAAGAAACCGAAGAGCGACATGGCGTTGGCGGCAACGTGGGCGGCGGTGTTGGAGTGCCCCAAGCCTGAAGCTATAGCCGACGTCACCAAACCGGTAGCCGCTATCAAGGCTGTGGTCCATGCAACGGCCTTTTGATCGACAGTGTGCCCGTTGGACAGCTCAGCCTCAACGCAAGCCAGCTGCTCGTGGGTTGTGGCGTCCTTGATCTTGATGCGGACGACTGCGTCCAAGTCGGGGATTGTGTAGGCGATTCCTGCTGACGTTAGACGGCGCACAGGCAAGACAAGCGCGGGTACCTACCTGGAATGGAGCTCATGATGTCTTGGCTGATGTCGAGGTTGGATTTGATGACCAAGGGCCCGGCGTTCATGGGGCACATGGACGACAGATCCTCTGAGCTGCAAGGGTCGAGCTTCTGGTTCATGGCGGAGAAGCCATAGACGAGCAGCTCGAGGTCGGCCTCGATCCTGCCCTCAATATTGGAGATGCCCTCAATCTTGAAGGCCAGACTGCGGTTGCTCGGTGTGAAGGCGACATTGAAGAGGGTAGCGGACAGGCTGGAGTTGCTCATGCAAGGGTTGAGCGACTTGGACTCGATGATGCGCTCGGCGGAGGCCAAGGGCAGGGCGGCCGCTGTGAGCCAGAGCAGCGACCTGGATAGCGAGAGGCGCATATTGGGTGGTGATGGTGGTGATTATGGTGGTGGTGGTGGGGTGTAAAGGGTGCACGCCGTGGGAGGGCCTCCGGTGCAGCGGTGCGGGTGTCGTACTCCTGGCGAGTACAGCGGGAAAAAGGTCGGCCAGTCCAGCGGCGTAATGATCCTCCTCGAGCGAGCGTCGGTTGCAGGGCGTGGTGTCGTCGGTGTCTTTCTGGGGGCAGTTGGGGGAGATAAACGAGTGGCTGTGGGTGGTGACGAATTGCGTGTGGAGAAAGTGGTGCAGGTGGTTGCGCAGGACAACTGGGAAACGGGGCAGACGAGAGGCAGCGCGGCGGGAGTTGGCGGGCCTGCTGGCTGGGGGCGGGCTAAGGAGAAGGGGTCGAAAGCGATCGGACAGGGAGCTGTTAGCGCATCTGCCTCCCAACAACGAGCCAGAAGAGCGAAGAATGGGCGGCCGTCAAAGAGACCACGGCGTGTTTTGAGAGTGCGTGAGGGGAGTCGCTTGATGGAGCAGACGACAGGAGAATGGCAGCAGGTCCCAGGTCGTGAAATGAGGCCTATGCACGTCGACGGTTGGCTTTCAGGGGAGCGTGAGACTGTGAAGGTCGCGAGTGGGTCCGTCTATGAATACGCGCGGCTCCTGCTCAGCGCCCAGACGTAAAAGAGCCGTGGTGCCAGCAAGTTGCAACTGCAGAATTCACCGCAACACCGGCGGCGCCATCAACTGCAACCGGCGCTGCCATGGCCAAAATGCTGCCTCTGTTGAAGACGGCCTTTGTGGTGTGGCCTGGCTAAAAACAGCACTCCGAGCGCACCTCTTCTTTCAACGCAGCTGAGAGCCGCTTTTGCGCCTTTGGCCTACCGGGCTGCCGGATCGGGCAAAGGCAGGGGGCAAATGCTACTGCAGGTGCTCCGCCACACTCCTCCTTCACGATTGCTGCTAGGCACACAAATCTCGCATCCATATGCAGCCACGAGCCAATCACGGCGCTGCTCAAGAGGGCGCAGACTGCATCGCTCACGCTGACTGATGCTGTCTGCCAGGCATGCCCAGCTCTCTCTTCGTATCCACCAATTCGCCAACACTATCGAAACTACAGTAATCATTACGATGTAGCCGTGACAATATATTTTTCACAGTACCCAACGCCTGTCCCTCCACACCCCGAGACAGCAGACACGAAGGAGACAGCAATGACAGCTCAGCGACAGATTCAACCGTCTCAAAAAGCCATGTCAACTGCCCCTTCAGGCGTGCTGCCGCATGCTGAGTTCGAGAAGACACCCCATCCGTGCGCTCGGTATGGCGGATAGCTGCATGCAAAAAGAGCCCAGCGTGCCAAGAGTCTAGATCGAGCGCCAATCACAGCACCGCCAGGCTGACGATGTCAATGGCTCATCAATGACGAATCCACGACTTGCTCAAGTCGGCGCAAGATCGATGATACCAATGGGAACGATTTCGGGCACGTCTTACTTCTCACGTGCTCTTGCTCCAGAAATTTAATCTTGCAGACCTGTGCGTTGTATCAGAATTGGAAATCTGCCTTGCACGTGATGAGTTGCGCACGTCAAGCAACACGACAACATTCTGGCTCAACCACCCCCAACAAGATCTGAAACACAGCAAGCACCACAGTCTAATCGCTGATCTTACAGCTAGACAGCCCCTCCCCTTCCCAGCTGCACAGCCTGAATACTAAATCTCCAGTATTAATACCACTCAGCCGTTCATCTGAATCCGACCCTGACGATCATCATCTTGGCTAAGCAAGCGAAAGTGGGGATGTCTCCACTCATCGTCACGACTGCCAACGTCAACACATGTTTGTATACAGTGCATAGAACGAGGCTTTCAACTTATCGCATAGTCGTCGGGCCAGAGGATTTAGAAGTGACTGCTGAATTTGGTGTTGAGAGCGAAATGCGCAGTTTCGCCGTCGCCGTTGGTAAAGTCTCAGTTTGTGGGCGTTGTGAGACATGACACAAAATCGTCGTTAGGTATAGACCTTCTCACCCTCTTCTTCTTCCCTATCTTGGTTTGCAATCCTCGCCTTCTTTGCCCTGATTAAGAAATATTTCTCTCTATTAAAAAGCTCGACTTCTTATTCTTTCACGCATTATTCCTTCAATCTCAATGCGTCACGACAAATCAGTGCATCGCCCTCTCGTCACCAGCGATCCACATGAAATAATCCCAACTTGGGGACAACGCCTACTCTTCTGTCATGCACTTAACACTAAGTCTAAAGCCTATCTATCAGCTTGCCATCACCCCTTGAGGTGGGAATATTCAGGGTTGCTTTTCATAGGCTATCTGTTGGCTGCCTTGATGCGCTATTATTGTCAACAGTGGAACTCATGCGCAAGAATTGTCAGTGTGCCAAGCTTTGATCTCGTGCCATGACTTAGCGAGCGTCTCTCACTGTAATAAGAATTTCTCGGGGTCTCTGTTGCTCACTTCTTTTCTCACGCGCCCCACCACCTCCTCCGCCCACACGTACCACGATTCCAGTTCCACATCTGCTCCAAACGATGGATCACGGACTACTCAAGGGCTAGATGCGGTGATCGCTAGTACTGATGTCCTGAAGATCAAGGACGAAGATGATGGAGGGGATGTGGAGATGAAAGAGTAACTGGAAATAGCTGCAGATAGGTCAAGTTTGGAACATAGCCGAACTGTTAATTGTTAATGCCACCTCAACCAAAACCCATCTAACACCCTCCCCGCCCCCCTAAGCCCCTCCTAACCCCCCCTCTCTACTACACTGCTGCCCTCCCCTGCCCTATCCTACCCTATTATACCTTCCACCCCTACTTTCTAACACTCTCCCCGCTCCCCTAAGAAACCCCCTTTAACGCACCCTAATACCCCCTACACTCCTAGTATTACTATGCTCTTCTACATCTAGAGTAACTACCTTATATTCCCCTCTTCTAAAACCTCGCTTACCTTAATATACCTTACTAGAATATTCTACCTAACTACCCTATCTAAACCTACCTAGTACCCTCCTTGCCCTCCTATATCTCTTCTACCCTACCTCTTTACTATAGTACTACCCTCCTCGCCCCTCTATTACTATCCTACCTACCGTCTCTACTATAGCGCTGCCCTCCCTACTTCTTATAAACACCCTTTAAAATACTCTCTAATACCCCCTATACTTCTAGCTATACTATGATATTCTATATTTAAAGTACTATATCTACTTTATATCTCCCTCTTCTAAAGCCTAACTTACCTTAATATACTAGACTATACTATCTCCCCCTCCCTACCTTATTTAGATGTACCTAACACCCTCCCTACTACCTTATTACTATCTTATCTCTACTCTCTACTATACTACTATACCCCTTACTCTATTATAGCCTATTCTACCTTCTACTCTTACCTTCTAATACCCTCCTTACTTCTCTAAAATACTCCTTATAACACTCTCTAACACCCTCTTACACTCCTAGCATTACTATACTTGAATATAATTAGGCTATCTACCCTATATTTCCCCCTTCCAATCTTAAATACTACACTACACATTACCACACCATCCATCCCACCTACCCGCCCACAACCTACCCAGCACCCTACCCGCCCCCCTACGTCCCTCCTGCCCCCCCTCCCCACTACAGCGTCGCCCTACCCGCCCCCCTAAAACACACCTCCTAACACCCCTAAAATAGCCCTCACACTCCCAGCTATAGCGTAACATCCCGCACTTTACTGACCCTAGGTACGCCAGCCCTTAGGGGTGTGGTGTGGGAAGCCTACCACAATTGATGAGTGATGATGGAGTTATGCGGTAGTGTGATGGGGGGACTTGGGATGGTGGTGGTGGGATATGTATAAATGTATAAATGCATGTAGATAAAGCCGATCCATAAACCCTAAACTAACCACACATCAAGACTGGCCCGTCCCCTTGGGCGCATACAAACTCGCTGCAAAAGCGTCGCGGCCATCATTACTCACCATGCTCTCGCGGCGCACGTGGCGGCTCCCTGTTTCGCTGTTGGGAAGAAGGTGTTAGTTTTGTTTTACTCTACTTTACTTTGCTTGAAATTCAATCCCATAAGCAAGTCCCCCAACTCGGACTAACAGCAAAACGACAAAGAAGGATTAAAAAAAAAGCATTGAATAAGTAAAAGAAGAAACAAAACTCACACATCCCCTACAACCTTCCTCAACACCAACGAATCCACCCAAACCCCTTTACACTCAAACGCCTCCTTTGTCAAACTATACCGCTCAAACCCCAACCGCTCCGCAAGTTTCCAGCACGCCTCGTTCCGCGGATCGCACTCGATTTCCAGCTCGACTTTCCCCTGATCCTGGAGGCGATTTTTCAGCGCCTCGATAAACGCCGCCATGGCCTCGGTCGCGAAGCCGCGGCCGTGGTAGGCGGGTAAAAAAGAAAACCAGAGGTCGGCGTGGGTAACGTGTTTTAGCGTCTTCTCGCCCGGCAGGCTGTCCGAGTTTGCTTGCGAGGTTTTGGCGCCGACGCGGCCGATGAAGCGGCCGTGGTGTTGGACGACGACGGCGAGCTCGTAAATGGTGCGTGGCACGTCGTTGTGGTTGCGGATGTTTTGGGCAACTAGCTGGCGGGCTTGCTCTTTGGTGCGTGGGGGCCAGGCTTGGTAGCGTGCGTTTTCAGGGCTGGATTCGAGTTCGTGGTAGCCGGGGACGTCTTTCATTTCGAATTCCCGGAGGAGGAGGCGAGGCGTCTTGATGGCGCCGTAGCGTTCGCCTTTTACGTTGGCTTTGCGAATGGAGAGGAGTTCGTCGTCGGTTAGGAGGCCGGATGCTTTGAGGATTTTCTGGATGATGGCGCCTTTGCCAATCATGTAGTCGATGATGTTTGTGGAGCGGGCTGCGAGCTCGAGTTTAACGCGGGCGTATTCATCGCGGAGGTCAGGGTTGGCACGCAGGGTGTCGCGCAGACCGAGGTGGTTACGGGTTTGTGCAACGTCGTCGACACAGACGTAGATGTTGAAGCGGGTAGACTGGTTGGGATCCTTGAAGGCATGGCGGTCGACGATGCCGAGCTCACCTAGATAGTCGTAATTACCCTTCTCGATAAGTGCGTCGATGGCAGACTGGACATTCTCCCGGGTCACAATAATGTCTACGTCAATGACAGGCTTTGCTACGAGACCTGGCACAGAGGTACTGCCCACGTGCTCAATGGATAGGTAGTCGACGCCTTGCAGGTATTTTGTCAAATCTGACTTGATGCTTTCAAACTCTTCAGGCCACTTCGGATCGTATTGTTCAACGGCAACGGACATGTCGCGGCTGTCGCGAAAAGGTCTGGTCGGAGGTTGGTGGTGGTGTTGTTGTTGCAGTCGCGGCTGAAGATAAGAGAGTGTGTGGAGCTGCTGCGCTTGCCCTTTAGGCGAAAGTTTGTGTACCTTCACATGAGCGAAAGACGTGGGAAAAACAGGAAATGTCGTTTCTGATAATGCAGTCAAAAGGGCGGGGATATGCAGACCAGGCAATCTAGACTGTTTGGCAAACACCACGGCCAAGTCATCGGCTGCGCACGTTGAGCGAAAACAACCCGGAGTTGGCTCCCGGATTCCGCCCTTTTGATTGCAGCTGAGCCCTCATATAGTCCTATGCGTTTTTAGTCGACCTGGATCGTGTTGAGAGGGCTGTATGTGCGTTGATGACCTAGCTTGCTTTTCATGGTCCAAACGGTCAATAGTCGTGTTATCTTCTTGATTGTGCTTGAGCCTTGGGTTGCACTGGTGACTGCGTACACGCACACCAGAAATACGTCCACAACCCAGACCAGTCCCTATTAGCAGATACGGTCTCGTTACGACATGTGTTTAGAATACGCGATGCGTAGCATTAGGAATTCGCGTGGATTCCTTCCTAGGGTTGATAGAAGTATACATCATACCCTCATTACTCTTCCTCACTCTCTTCACTGCTATCCCCGTCCGCCAAGCCCTCCATCATCATCTTCTCCAAATCATCCTCGTCATCCTCCACCGCCCCTCCCACTGTACTAGCCTTTCTGTCGTGCGCTGTCGTACCCTGACGAGCTGGCGGCCCAATATCCATAGGATCAACATCTCTGTCATACCCTTCTTCCTCCTCTTCCTCTTCGTCCTCACCCTCGGCATCCTCCAAATCCCCAAAGTCAATCTCATCCTGCATGTTTCGGTTAGCCCTCGAGCCAAGCAACTGCGAATTCGGCGACCCTTGTGCGCTGTTGGTTGCGCTGAGGAGGGAGCGTGGGCCTGTGGAGGGGGAACGCGGTAAGCCTCCACCCAGACTTTGGCCGAGTCCTAGGGATTTCAGGGCCCCGTGGCCGCGGCGCGGAGGTTCGGCGTCGGGAACCTCAATCTCGAGGAGGCCGCCATCGTCGTCGGAGGCGGATTCGCCTTCTGCATCAGAGGGGGAGGAGGAGGAGCGGCGTTGGTGATGGTGGTGGGGGGCGGGCGATGGGGAGCGGCGTGCGGGCGAGGAGACGACTTCGCCGTCTGCGTCAATGTCGGATTCGTCAGAAGAGTCGATGACTTCTTTGGACTTGATCTTGGAGGCTGGGGGTGCGGCGGCGGCCTTGGCCTTGGGCTTGGGGGAATCGGATGTCGCGGTACGTTGTAATTGCACCTTGGGAGTAGCCTGTGTCTTGCGGGGCTTGGAAACCAGGGGATTTGTGGTGGGGGCCTTGCGCTTCGCCGGGGCTGGTTTTGCAGGCTTTGGTCTTGAGGCTGCAGCGGGGTTCCGTGCCCCAAACTGTGGTGTGTTTGCTGCGCTGCCTGTGCCTGCGCCTGCGCGGTCGTCGGGAGATGAGGCGAAGTGGTACTCGGACTCATCACCGCGCTTGTGCTTCTCCTTCTCCTTGCTCAGGAAATGGCGGAAGTCGTAGGGGTTGTCCGGGTCCGGGTCGGCTGCCTCATCGTCGGCTGCCGTGTCTCCAAACAGATCGTCGTCGTCTCCCCCGTCGTTTGCATCATCCTTGTACTTCTTGGGGTATATCTTGGGGTGCTGGGAAGCGACGTTCTTGCCGTTCTGGGTCGCGAGGTTGAATGTGTACGTGGTCGAGAGCGGTTCGAGCGTGGCTTGCTGGGAAGAGGGGTCGAAGACTAGTACATATGCCTTCTTCAGGATCGAGCCTTGGCCCTTGAATGTGAACATGTCCTTGGTGCCCGACTTGTCCGCATCTTCGAGTTTGAGGTTGAATGTGTTGGCCGAGAGCGCGGTGAGCGTCGTCGTGCGCGAGGCAGCCGTTTGGGCGGGCTTGTGGTTGTCTGGGCGTGGTCAACGAGCCGTCTAGGTAGGAGACAAGCATGGGCTGGTGCAGGCTTGCTTACACTTGACGCTTCTGTAGGCGCCGGCAGGGCCAGCACCAGAGCCAGAGCCAGAGCCAGAGCCAGAGCCAGAGCCATCACTGCTGGCTATGCCCCGGCCCAGGTGCAGGCTAAAGTGCGCCTTCTTGTGTGGCTCGATGCGCTCAGTGGTGGGAGAGGCCATGGTGGCCACTGGTGGAAGACGGTCGGCGAGACTGCCTAGGCAGAGAAGAGGAAGGTGAGAGGAAGCAAAAAGAAGGAAAAGATCAATGTGCCATGCGCGCGCTGCTGGGTCCAAAGGGTCCAGGGCCTGTCAGAGTCAATCAATCAATCAATCAATCAACCGAATCCAACGGTCGCGTCCCATGTCGGCCATGGACCCAGAACCAGACTCCAATCGGACGCTCCGCCTCTTCCCGCCGCTACAGTGCCTGGTACGCCTGCAACTAACTACCTACAGTAGCTCACCCACCCCCCACGTCTAATTATAACCCCACCTTCTCCGCATCCCCATCTACCTCCCAAGTAGATAATCCCATCGACATTCATCTCAACTCAAATGCAGACAGTCAAAACACTCCACTCTTCACCATCAACACTCCGCTGTACCAATGCACCTGGATTCGCTCTATCACTATGCAAGAATAAAAGTCGCCACATATGTCTACCAATCAGCCCACCGCTAACCACCTCCCGCCCTTCCTTCTTGCATGAGTAGCGTCCCACCAGCCGTCTAGCCGTCTAGCTTCTCTCTAGCCATACCACATACCCATGCAACAATTAACAGCTGATGCTAACACAACTTCACTCGCTTGTGAAGCCATTTGTCCGTCCATGTGCTTGGTCCACACCGTCTCAGGCCGTCCCCCTCAGCTCACAACCATGCGAAGAAAGCCATGACACCCGCAAACACTGCACCTGGGCGCTTGAGCTCACACGCAAGCACATCCGATGCTGCACCAGTGCCTGTAGTCGCAATCGCTTGCCCTGTCGATCCAGAATTGGACCCAGTGCCAGAGCTAGAGTCAGGGCCGGAGCCGTTGCCAATACCAGTACCAGTGCCAGTGCCAGTGCCAGACTTCGAGCTGGAGCCAGTGGCAGAAGCGCTACCCTCAGACGTAATCGTAGCCTGAGCATTGAAGTCATGTACCTGGCCGAGCGTAGGCAGCGCCGCCCTGGGGTCGACTTCCCAGAACCCAGACGTGTATTCAGGGCAAGTGATGGGCTTGTTGCTAGGTTTGTAATCGGCTGCCTTGACACCAGTGGGGTTCAAGTTCTTCCAAACCTTGCCAAGGTTGGAGAAGTCTGGGTCGATGGGCGTTGGCTTGCCTTACCATCCAAATTAGCATATATTCCTCTCTGTTCATCGCAGGTCAGGAACTCACCGGTGCGAAAAAACCCATCCGGAGGTGCACCAGGTGATGCGGGATCAATCTTGTCGCCATACTTGACAAGCCCGTAATTGTTCGCCTCCTCGATCCATTCGTAAATGATGCTTCCAGACCACACATCCGCCATCTCGCCGAACAGGGCAGTCTGATCCATAAAGTCACGCGGTCGTACCGTATTGCATCCTGTCTCCGACATGAAAATCGGGATAGGCAAGTCCGTGGAATTCTGCTCCAGGATGTTGTATCCAGATTGCTCGTACGTGCTGCTGCCACACCACGAATAGGCATTCAAGCTGAAGAAGTCAAGCGACTCTTTCATGTCTTCGCCGCATGCGAGGTAGTTTTGCAACATGGGACGGAGGGTTGCAATGTCAGCAGCGGAGTAGCCGATGGGGATGTTGCGATAGCTCTTAGAAGTGCGGTAAGCCTTCATGTCGCGTGCGGCGGCTTTGATGTAGGGCGCTGTCACCGAGCCGTTGGCAGTGGTAATGGCCTCATTACCGACGAAGAAACCGGCGACGTTGTCATACTGCTGAAACTCGTCCATGACTTTCTCAAAGGCGTCACTCTGCGGCTTGGTCCATTTGGGCGTGACCTGCTCGACGTATGTGTCGAAGGTATCCAGGTCGAGCCAGACGTAGACTATGCGTGCTATGATCAGCGATGCTCTCATTCATCTATCTTGCTCGAGATGGTTTAATTACTTCCAGCATCTGCGAACGCCTTCATGCAATCCTTGTGATCTCCACCGGCATCAACATGATACACTCTTATCGAGTTGGTGCCAATGGTTTGCATGAGCGAAGCATCGGTACTACATTGAGTGGCATTGATGAGCGGATCATCAGCGACAAGTTGGTATGCGATGCCTATGTCATGTCAGCATCTCGTCTTGCTCAATCTGCACACCAGCCTTGGTGGCAACCCTGTATATACATACCCTTCACATAGAACTGATTGCCATCGCTAGTGAAGAACTTGGAACCCTTGACCTCAATCGTAGGAATAGCAGCCGCAACAGCACAAAGTGCGAGCGCAACAAGCGAATGGCAGACCATGATCAGGTAGTCTAGTCGAACGGACAGCGGGCGGGAATCTCAGTCGTTGGTTGGGGGAAACAACAGCACTGCCAATCGCTCGCCTTGATGAAAATACAACGAACAAACCGCCTTCTTGGGAAAGACACCCTTAGCGCGAACAACAAAGATTGAAAAGCGAATGACGCACGCGCGAAGAGCTCAGGCAGGCGGTGAAGAAGGGACGAGGCAAGGCAATTCCAGGCAAGGCAGGTACAAACGCAACAAGATTCAATGTCGACATCCCTTAGCCTCCAGATTCGCAGCAAGTCAAGAACATACACGGGCGAAGCGGTACAAAGTACCGCAGATTTAGCCCTCGCCTCTCCTCGCTCTAATCCTTCACCCAACAGCTAGCTAATCTAAACCCATGAAGCTTGTCACCTACCTATGCGTCTCCCTAGATAAATAAGCCTCGCGAAGCTCTTAAAATTCACTCCCCGCCCTCCCTCACTCCCTCACTCATCACTTCTCCTCAGCTTCATCTATAGCGATTCACCCCTGGATTTGATCATAAATCCCAGACCATCTGTCTATCAGACAAATACCCAGTGCGCCGTACATACCCCCGGCGCCACACACGCACATGTCCAACTTTAAACACAGCTAGCGTTGTTATTGGTGAGCAAGACGGAGCTAGGCTAGGCTTTGTACAGTGGTGGGGGGAGCGTGGGTAGGTAAGGCATGGATGATGCATGGCGTGGCGTGGTTGGGGAAGTTAGCTTGTGTTTTTTCGTGCTGCTTCTGCTCTGGAATACGTTAGGGGGGGTGGTGGGCGGCGGTGCTTTGCTTTGCTTGACTTTGCTTGAATCTTCTTGGCTTTCTGGTGGTTCTGAGTCTTTGAGTGAGTGCCAGGGTAACTGATTACACAAATGGCTTGGACGTGAAGGTTCGGTTGTAGCACTCGCAAGGGGATTCTGTTGGATGAGCATGTTGGTGGGTAGGGTTGGCGATGTTGTGTAACGGCTTGATGGGCCGTGATTTGATAGGATAAATGCGAGGGTGTGTAACGCGTCGGCTTTTCTGTGTGCGTGGCTTGTAGGTTAGGACCTGTAACAAGGGTTCTCTGGAGTCTGGATTCTTTGTAGAAAGGTTCCAGGGCTAAGAATCGAGGTTCTTGCGCTGGGCGACAAGTGTGCTTTCATCTTGAGTCGTCTGTCCAAGGATAGGTGATGGGCTGCTCGAGTGTCTATCAGACGGCCAACGCGATCTTTACAAGTACGACTTCACGAGTGCCGACAGCCGACCTTGTCAATGCAGAACTTCTGACTGGGAACATTGCACAGCTCCAAAGTTACACGACTGCTTTGATCGGCACTAGTTGACACTTACCTCGATGTGCTGAATCACAACATCGTTATGGGCATATCCATCTCTGCGTATCACCCTGCTCACGTTCCACGCACTTTGCCTAGACGCCTAACGTCGAGACATCTACACACTTGGTCCATCACATCCAGCATGCATACAACATGACAAAGAAATGAGGCACGGGCAAGCAAAAAGCAGTGGGTCGAGCATGATCATAAAACAGGGCTGCATTAGGAATGGGTTGCCAATCAAGCACAACCCGATCGCCAGCACAGGGCTTTCCCCCATACTTCATATCGAAGCATGGATATCTTTCCCTCGTAAGCGCATAGCATTGATCATGTTCCTTCAACGTGGACCCTGAGCCACAAAACAGATGAACATTCGTTTGAACTGGTTGTTGGTATTTCCTTTTGAATCCTTGCTCCTACTCCGACACGCTGAGATGATGGTGTGTCAATGACAGGGTATGGAAGAGAAATTGTACCTGGGCAGACTTGCGAATGTGCATTTACCACTGGTTGGTGGTAGCAGGGGCAGCGGCCTCGGCACCCCAGCCCTCGTTACCAGTCTGGGCATCGCCAGATGCAGCCCAGTCGGTGGTGGTAGCTTCAGCGTCCCAGCTGGCACCTGGTGCAGCAGCTGAGGCTGTGAAAGCACCGGCGCTGGCGCCAGAGACCTCCCACTCGCTGGTGAAGCCGGCCTCAACGGCGGCGGGGCCAACCTCATCGGCACCCGGAACCTTGGCCTCCTCAACGCCAGCGCTGTCCTTGTTCTCCTCGGCCTCAGGGTCGCGGTAGAAGTACAAATCGGTCATGACGTCCCACTCGGCCTCGCGGGAAGCGAGGGTGCCACGGAGGCGGAGAACCTCACGGGCCAACATCCACCAGATGAGACCAATGGCGTGACGACCCTTGTTGTTGGTGGGGATCGCAACATCGACATACTCGGTGGGAGAGTCACCGTCGCAGAGAGCCTATCCACTGTTAATCTCAAAGTCCTTCGATTCCCCAAAAGCGTATATACATACAATGACGGGGATGTTGACGTAGGAAGCCTCCTTGATGGCCTGGGCGTCAGTGCGCGGGTCGGTGACGATGATCAGGCGGGGCTCCTTGAACGAGCGGGTGATGTAGTTGGTGAAGTTACCGGGGGTGAAACGTCCGGCAATGGCAACAGCACCGGTGTGCGCGGCAAACTTGAGGACGGCACGCTGTCCGTAGGGACGAGCAGAGATGACGCAAACTATTCACTGCTGTCAGCCAAAGTACTCCCTGGCGCGCCATTTGCGAACCTGTGCACAATCGAGAATAGCGCATTGCGGGGTCAACATACTGTCGGCTGGGTTGTCAATGGCGACGATGATACGTGCAGCCAGGACAATCTTCTCCCACGTCTTGCCAACGTTGATAACGTTGACACCGTCGGGCCTGGTCTTCCACAGGTATGGCTCCATGTGCACCTGGAGGTTCTTTGCGCCGAGGTGGCACTGGGCAGCGAGGAGCATCTCAATGTCCTGCTGGGTGGGGTTGAAGATTGCGGGGAGGTTGCTGGGAGCCATGTTGTCGGTTTGGCGCTGCAGAAGCTGGTCGTGATGGAGAAGATGTGGTGTTGCGTGCAGACAGAACTTTTGGTGTGAGGCCTCGCGACTGACGAATATCCGTGGTGGGTGCTAGCCGAATGCGGTTTGGGCGTTGATCGCGCACCGGCGCCGGCAGAACATAGAGCCGAAAGGCCGGGCGGCCCTGTGCATCGCAAAAGCAGTGAGTGGGCAATGTGTGTATTGCTGGAAGGAGCCACCAATGCCGCCTCGAATACCCGTATTGTCGTGCCTGCGGGCATCGACGTGTAAGCAAGTCCCCATGGCCTCTGCATCACCACTCTGACCTCGTTGCAGCCGCCGCCTCCACCCAGCTATCACTGCCCGTCCGAACTTTTGCCTCTACAACACTTCTTCAAGCCAAGGCCAGAGACCGCGCGAAGCACCACCGGCTTCATGATCCATATCTGGTCGCACAGCGAAACCAAAAGAAAATGGCCAATCTCTCGCGCCGCGCCGAGCTCGAGGAAGCACGAGGAGCCAGCCTCGGAAACCCTGTCCGTGGTGTACCGACACCTTTTGTCGAATCCTTCGAGACAGGCAAGCCGGTCGCTCATGAAGAGGGCAAGAAGATGCCCGAAGACCGTCTGCATCTCAACTATGCTTTTGACCCCAAAACTGTCGAGCAGCAGCTGGAGACTAGTCAAAAGCTAGCTGTGCCGCTCAGCGAGATCGGACAGCAGGCTGCTGCACAACCGTACCAATGGAGTAGTTCGTTACAGTACGGGAGAGCAGAGACAATTGAAAAAACAGCAGAAGATATCGAGGCGCAGAACAAGAAGGACCATGCACGCGCTGCTGAGGCTATTGCACGTATCACTGCACTTGAGAACGGTTCAAGCAAGGATCGTATGCGTGTCAACATTACCCGCTGTATAGAAACATTCGGGCGTCACAATACCGACAATCTCTTCCCACCAAAGGCACCGACGTTGCAAAAGTCTGGTGCCACCGAGTCGCATCCTGTGCGTCCGGAGACGAACGCCGACAAGACGAGCAAGCGCGTCGGGCCAGATACGGGATCGTCAGAAGTCCAGATTGCGATCTTGACGGCCAAGATCAAGACACTCGCCGACTTCCTGCAGTCACGTGGAAAGGGAGACAAGCACAACAAGCGAAATCTGAGGTTGCTCGTGCACAGGAGGCAGAAGTTACTGCTATATCTGCGGAGAAAAGAGCGCGGTGGGCCGAGGTGGCAGCATTGTATTGAGACTCTGGGGTTGACCGAGGGCACCTGGAAGGGGGAGATCTCACTTTAAGGATTGAAACTACCACTGTACATTAGCGCATATGTACATTTATGGGTTGCACAGCAATCCCCTGTCCTTTCTGATCCATTGTTCAGTCCTGATGCAAACCGTGTTTGCTGAAGTCATGCTATCGAGACAATACAGCTGAGAAGACAACTGGAAGTATGAATAGTGCCAGGCATCAGATTGCGATCATTGATAGATCGACCACAACCTCCTTTTCTTCGCATCGTAGAACACAACGACAATTCAGCATGCCAAGCAAATATGTTGCAGTCTCCCACCAGCTTTCCAAAGGACTTCAAGCATGTCTCCTCGGCTCTCACCAACATATTCTCATCATAGCTTGATCACTAATGACTCCTTGCCTTAACTTCTAGCTAAACGATCAACCTTCCAGAAATGATCTTCAGAATCCCTCTACAGGTTTGGAGTGGTCAGTATCAACGAAGCCTCGTGATGGCTTGATGTTCACTGCACGTTACAATAAGGGGGAGATCTTCGACTGTTGACCAAGCTTGCTTGTCAAGGAGCTCCAAGCTGGGAGCTAAGTACGTGATTATGTCCGGACATCAAGCAAGTCTTCGGGGTAGAGGTGGTACGCCAATGATTGTCTTTTGGGCGTCAGAAGGACGATATTGTCAATTATCGTCAAATTTCCCAGGTGACAAAACTTAACGAGGCGTGGTATAGAGCTTACTTACTTATATAAGGATAAGAGTTTCCTAGATCGGTGTAGTGAAAACTTAAAGGGGTAAGTCTCTTCCTAGGAAGGTTGCGAGCAGGGTGAAACACGTGACATGGCAGGGGCTGCTGGTACACATTGACGCCCCCACTATACATAGTACACAGTGAGGACTAGCGCGCCCGTCTTGTCAACCATGTCTCTTTACCGAGAAATTTGGACGCGTCGTCAATCGTATTACTTTTTCCAAAGTGACGCCAAGCCTACAGCCCTGCTTCGGGACTTGGTCATTTGAAACTTCCTACCAAACTGCTGGCCCATGCTTTTGACTTGCTCTAAAAACAATTCATACTTGGTCACATGCTCTAGCCAGTAGGCTACTATTTCCTGTGGAATAAATCGACACAATATTACACGTCATCTAGCAGTCACTCGTACATCCCCGTAATCCAGATTTGCTGGGCATTTGTTCTTTACATGGACTTGGTGATTACTTAGTGTGTGGCTGTCAGCAACTACCCCTGGGCGTTACCCTTTTGGGCGCTAGTTAACCAAGGCATCCCTCGAAGCGGTGATCGCCTTGCCGGTGTTTCCGGGATAAGCAAAACATCCCCATTTCCTCGACCGATTTGTCTACGATAAGGCCCAAAATATGAACTGCCTGAATCAGCTACCCGTTTTCTAGGATCCCTGTATCTCTACTACATATAGTACGTATTTTATCATGCTTCATATTTTGTTGTTTCCTCCTCGGCCAGTCCATCAGCCTCAGTCTTGGTAGCTGCGCAACGTCCAACTCAAATTAGAGACACGCGATTCTCCCTTTGGCGCCGAAATGTTGTACTCCGGGCCATTGGACAGGCACAATCACCCTCGGGCCATCCGGCGATTCTTTGTCGACTCATTGCCCTTGTGACAGACTACGCATACGCCGCGTTGCTGTCCTCTGCCACATCATACATGGCGTAAGACTGCTTCGTTTGCTACATTCTTGACCCTTCCGAGGTTCTTCGACTTCGACCGAGTTTCCCTTTTACTATGGGAAAGCTGGCTAGCTTGCTGCTTGGGATGACGAAAGGGCGGGAGAGGCTGTATACGAGAAGAGTAAAATTGGGGATACGTAAGATTCATGGCAGACTACGGCAAGACGTATCTGAAATGCATCAGGAAACTAGTGGTGTGAAGTGACATAGCCACAATCCCGTAAGGCCCGTATGCATGACTGTACTTTTTTGATTAACAACCCCATCCCCCCTCCTATTGTACATACTGTTACACTTCTACTCCACATTCTCGGTTGGAGAGCAAAGAGCGTCGACATTTCATTCTCCCGCAACCCCGCCTCTCCACTAATAGTTCTCCACCAATAAACCCTGCATCACAATGCTACAATACTGGGGCTTCCCAGCCCAAGGCATCAGCGCAATCCTCCCATCAGACGCTGACCGCTCTGATCTCACAATCCGCAAATACCTCAATGTTTCTGCTGCCTACCCCCCAACCGGCGGTTTCGGGCGTATAGCACCATACGCCGGCGATGCGATTGAGATTGCGTGGCTGACAGACGACTATGTGTCGTTAGAGAGGACATGGCATTGTATGCCATGTCGACAAAGCAATTTGCATAATCGAACACATGAGCAGTTCCAGTGGGACTATTGCAGTTACAGTACGTTTTCCCCCAACTGCTTTGTTTGCATTTCTTACAACCTACCACTCTGCATCTGAATCCAAAAGCAAGTGGCCAAATCACTCGTAGCATCCCGCTCCAGCTAACCACGCGATCAAAAAAATAGTTGATAGCCCTCCCAAGGTCTTTTCAATGTCCTTTGAAATAGACAAGAGAGTCGTATCTACACCAGCTCTTCACACCAGCGTTTTCACCCTCAAATGGCCCTATGTAATCGAAGCTAGCACGCTTCTCTGCGCATTCACTATCCCCGGTGTTTTCCCAGATGGCTTGAGTATGGCGTTTCCTTTTATCAATGCGGCGCCGCCGCCCGGCCGCGGCCAGCATGTTTTTACAAGTGCTGCGCCGCGTGGCGTGCCGATTGAAATGTATCCTTACCAGGGGACACAATGGCGTTTGAGTTTTGGGTTCTTCATATTGGCATTTTTGATAGGGGTAGTGATTGCGGGTGCGGTTGCGGGACGGAGGTTTTGGATGGTGAAGGCTGCGGAGATGTTGAGAGATGGGATTGAGCGGGCGAGACGGAGAGGCCTGATTGATGATGTTGAGGAGGGCAAAGAGAGGATTGGGAAATATGTTGATGATGAGTAGTTCATAGAGATGGCTACGAGGTTAGACTTCTACCATTTCAATTCTCACTACTTTTTTTTGGGGGGTTTTGGGCCTACTGGCACATTACTCTCGTACTTCCTCGACACCTCAGACGATTTTTTTTCCCACAGATTCGACATCGACATCCATATTCAATCTCATCCTCTTCCTCACGACTTTCTTCCTCCACTACAAAAACACCACCCCATCTCTTCACCAATCACTCCTCTAATGAATTCGCTCCTCGCCACCCACCTCTTCCTCAGCCCCTATATCAACCGCCCCTCCCGCGCTCCCGCCTTCCCTCGCCTGCCTACGCGCCCTCCACTCGCCCTCCAACATCCCCATCAACACTCCATCCCACCACCTCCCCTCCGACCAAAACGCCTCGCGCTCCCTGCCCTCGACCTTGAACCCAACCCGCTCATACAACCGCAACGCCCCCCCATTCCACGCAAAGGCCTTAATCCCCACCCTATGAAACCCCAGCCTCAAAAACGCATGCTCAAGCGCCCACTCCAGCGCCTCAGTCCCATACCCGCGCCCCTGCCACTCAGGCAGAATGTCCAGCCCAATCTCCGTGTGCCGGTGATGCGGGACTTTGGACGGCAGCGAAGAAAAGTGTATCTCGCCTATTGCCGTGCCCCAGGGTTCGATGAGCGTGCCGCCGCCGGAGCCGACGCCTTTGCGCTCTTCGTTGGCTTGCAGGCGCGCAATGTGCGTGGGGAGGGAGGCTGGGGGGATGCTGGGGTCGTGGCGCAGCCAGATTATGGCGCCGAGGAGACTGCTTTCTGTGCAGGCTTGTAGGAATCGCGTGGCCTCGGGTGGGCCGGGGGGTTTGGCGTTGTGGTAGTTTGAGTTGGTGTAGCCGGTGCTGTCGGCGTTGATGGCTTCGAAGACTGCGAGGTCTTGGTTGGGGCGAATGGCGCGGTAGGAAAGGCGGGAGCTTGTGAAGGGTGAAGGTGGCGTCATTTTTTGTTGGTTGATCTAGGACGGTAAAAGTGATGTTGAGGTTTGACGACGTTGAGATATGTTTGCTGGGGGCAGAATTTTGGTTGCTCTTGATCTTCGCATCGATGATGATTCGAGAGGCTTTCTATCTCGCAATCGCAAACTTACTTCATGAGAAAGATCGCGCCCTTCTCTTTGATGATGTGGGTGTAATTTATCAGGCAGCTACGCCCTTTTTCTTATCACTAAGGTTGAAACCCCAGGGTAACTTGATTGCTCGATGTTTATTAAAATCGGTAAAGTGGTTAGCGCATCCTACAGGATTATGCTTCGCTCGTTTGGGAAAGCATGCCAGATTGAGTAACTTGCACTATTGAGCAAACTCTCCTAGTACAGAAGTGGAACAATTTGAAAATACCAAGACTATTCCCAAGACCTTCAAAACGGGTGTTGCCTTGGTCCAACCATTCCCATATTCTCAACTATCATGGTTGCGTTGTCCGCCCTTCGCGCTGCAGCATCGTACAAAGCCTGAATGTCTGCTTTCCACATCGTCTTATCCATACGGATGACGTTTCGATCATAGGTCATCATACCATTGACCTCGCCTTCGACATCTGTCGTCTGCGTCCAGACACCACCAGAGCAGCTGAATAAATCGATCTGCTCACGTAGCTGGGTCAGAAGATCATGTGCCCGGTAATTCCATGCATGAGTGTTATTTGCTAGCTCGTAAGCTGTTTGTCGGCCCAGGTCATGATACCAGGTACTATTGGTATCGTCAGTGAACGCCTGCCAAGCAAGGTTTTAATCCGACTCACTGTGCACCGTTAAATTGCGTGCCAATACCGCCAAACTCGCCTTGAAAACCAATTCGCGAAGAATCGTACGCGGAGTCGTAGCCACTCCCTTGATTTGACCAAAAGGGCGTCCCGCATTGTGGAGTAGAGTAGTGGTGGTTGTCCTAAGATACAGTCAGTACGATTACTATGAACCAGCGAATCTAAGAATTGATAGGGGCGTCATTGGAAAGCTCACATCGAAGTCACCAGCTCCATGGTCCGTCCAGCCACTGACAGCATTGATCAGCCTTGTGGGATCAAGGCTGCGAACCATGTCCGTCAATGGAAACTCAGGCCAAGGTGATGTGGTCGCTTGACCCCACTCCTCGTTGTAAATTGTCTGATAGTCGTGTGAGCATGCTTTCCTCAAATCGATCCTAGTACATACCCATGCAAAGATACTGGTGTAGCTCTTGAGTTGCTCCACCATTACAGCCAGTTGCCTGTTGAACTCGGCTTGCGCCTCTGGATATAATCGTTGACTACCACAATTTGAACCATCGGGTACGTCTGGGCGCAAGGAAGGCATATCTTGTATGACCAGCAGACCCATCTCATCGCAAGCTCGATAGTACAACGCAGGCTCAACCTTGATGTGTTTGCGCACCATATTATACCCAACATCTTTCAGAACCTTAAGGTCGTAGGTCATGGCTTCAACACTCGGAGGGGTGTAGATACCATCTGGCCAATAGCCTGGTAATTGTCAATATGGAAAACGGATGTAGCGCCTGTCTGGCAACTCACCTTGATCAAGAGTTCCAAATGGAAATATGAATTCCCCGTTCAGCAGGGGTCGCTGTATGTCACCAATAACGCCTCTTGACACGGTTCTGAATCCAGTATAGCTCTCTACTACGTCGTCCCCAAACGTGATCGTAATGTCATACAGGTTTGGACTGTCCGGATGCCAGAGCTCCGGATCATCGACACTAAAGACAAATGGAGCACCACTTACACCAGTGGCTGTTGCTTTGACATTGTTAGAGTTAAGATCGTGTATGATAATTTCATATGATGTCATGGACGCGGTATTGCTGTGGACCGTGACATTGACTGAATGTAGTTAGCATTGCAAATTATGTGGGGGGTTCTTATCCCACCTGTCCCATCCATATCTGCTGTAAGATCCAATTTAGTGATATACTCTACCGGTACGGATTCCAGCCATACTGTCTGCCAGATGCCACTACAAGGCGTGTACCATATCATTCCACCACGGTTCAGGCTTTGTTTACCAATGGGAATTTGATACTTGCCCGAATCAGTTGGATCGAATACATATACAATTAACTCATTGGGCCCATTTGCGTTGAGGTATGGCGTAACGTCGATACTGAATTCGAAGTATCCGCCCGTGTGATTACCAGCTTCTTTGCCGTTGACGTAGATGGTGGAAGTGTAGTCGACAGCCCCGAAGTTCAGCAAGACTTTGTTCCTGCTTGACCATGAAGAAGGTACATCGAACGAGGTCTGGTACCAGCTTGAAAGCTTTCCAGGTCCAGTAACACCTGTTCCTCGTAAGCCTTGGCGCCCACGGTGATCTCAGAGAAGCCTACCCGAAAGAGCACTTTCGAGGCAGAATGGTACCAGCACTGCTTTCTCCAGCCTCTGTCCAAATGGTGGCGACGCATTCGATTGATTCCCACCGTCCCTGTATCTCCATACGCCATTGAGGTTCTTCCAATCTGAGCGTTGCAGTCGCGGGCGTGGATACTCGGGCCACGGATCAGTCCCAACTTGGTCCGTCCAATTCGTCTTCAGCGGAGTATATCCAATCTTGTACTCTGTATCATTCGAGCTCTGGCGTTGGCTAATTGGGTCATCAGCCGCAACTCCAAGCGTAGCTATGGCGACCAGAGCGCTTGAGGCATGCAGTAGGAATCGCATCCTGTTCAACAAACTTGTTCCGCTTCCACGCTTCCACGGTGGGTCATGTAACGATGGGCGCGTTGCGCCGCGAGGTAGCGATATTTAAGGTACGAATGTATCGGTGGCAGTATAGTTCATGGAATGTTACTGTGTTGGCTGCTTCATCTGCATGCTGACCCTCTCGGGCCGGGGGTTAGCGGCGGGATGGCTGCAGGCCCTAACCAATCACTGCAGGGCGAGTCAGCTTGGCAGGATATCAGACTGTCGTCAGACCCGTGGACAGTCATTTGGCGTTGCCGGCTGACCTGCACGGGAGGAGCAGTCAAACTTGAAGCTGAGACAAAGGTGGGCAGGGGCGGTGGTGCTAGCTAGATGACTGGGCAAAGTTGCCGGAAGTGAGGATGCACCACGACGTTGGGCAATAACGTTGTGGGTGCATATGTATTGAATGCACAATGTCACATGAGGTGAGGTTTGACGGTTGACCGTTTCACGCCATGCTTGGCTTGGCATTGTTTGCTGGGGACATATTCCCCGCATCTTTGTCGGCGCGATACAGACCCGATGGTCTCAGCTCAATGTCGGTGGGCAGGAAGCTTGGCCTGTCCACGTTTGACTAGAGCTTGGATGACAATTGTTTTGCATTGATGCGCTTCGGGGTCCCATGGAATGCTGAGTTGTAAAATCCTCCAGCTGTGTGCTGTGCGATAGCAGAGACAGTCACAGAATATCGCAATGCTGTCGTGAAACCTATACCGTGGACCCGTCCGTAGAGACGAGGGTGTGAAGGCAGTGAAGCTGTCGCGAATCGCAATGTGGACTCCAGCATGGTGTTTTTACCCCGCATCGCTTGACAAGCGAAGGTTGGGATGTTTAGCTACTTCGCGCAAAGAGGAAGGAGCAATGCAACGTGAAATCGAGAGCACCTTCTTAAAGTGGTAACAACCTCTACATGCTTTAATGTAGAGAGCCATTTCATTATCACAATGCATCCAGGGTCTACTACCATCTCTCGCCTAGTGGTCCAGGTTGCACATCCGGGCGCAATTTAATCGTGGTATAAAGTCTCCTGTACCCTCGTCCGCTGCTTCATATCCCAACCTTGTGACCTCCTCGAACGGTCTTCTGCCCCCTCTCAACAGACTGTTCGCGTGATGCAGGACCCAACACACTGTCATCTTCCATGCTCAACGAGGCCATCCTCTCTCACCCCGCTCACAAGACTTCGTGGCCGTGCGTGCTGATCGCTACATGCAGCAAGAGTGTGGGGCGAGCGACCCCACGATTTCGCCAATGATGAACCGTGTCTTACCATCCCAAGTGGCACAAGGTGCAACAAAACCCGGATGGAATCCCGGATGATTTTCTAGTCATGCTGTGGCAGGATCAACCAAAGCAAGGCTGCGGGCAGGTACTTCATGGATATAAGAGAAATGGTTTGGCCCAAGGCTTGAATTTGCCAGCCGACGACGTTGGCCTTGATGGGCTGCTCGACCGCGCCCCCGCAAATGTCGGCGACGTTGGCGATCTCAGCGGACCCTTCGAAGTAGGCGAAGTAGGCGAGGTAGGCGACGCTGGTGGGATTGGTGCTTTCCTGGGAGACTCGTACGACGTGTTGATGAATGGCGGTGTGGCTTGTTCAACAGTTCGTATTGAAGCGCTGTCGTCTTCGTCTATTCCTGACAAAGTTGTACGATCCGAGGAATACGGATTCAGCATTGAATTGACTCGTGTAAAAGATGTTGTGGATGATCGTATTGTGTCAGTGTCACTGCCTGAGCTCATCGTCGACATCGTGCGGAGTGATGCTATACTAGACGCCCTGTCGGAGCCAGACGTCGACGAAGGTGCTATTCCAATATCGTGCTTGTGTGCGCCGCAATGAATATCGGGGATAGTAGTGAAGTTGCAAAGAATCTCGAGCAGCTTGTCTCGCACGTCGCGTGCTGATGGTCGAACAATCGGGGCTCTGCTGAGCATACTTCGAATCAGACTGAGTATGTGTGGTACTGCGCGGAATGCATCGTCGTCATGTTCACAAGATGCCTTCTCCAGTATAGTAATCCATGTATCAAGCTTGTCGAGATTGGCATGGAACGAGGTGTCGGTGCGCGAACTCTTGCCACCAATGGTGATCTTTTGCTTCGAGGTTCTGTGCTTGACGAATTCATGGGGTTTCTTCTTGAGCATGAACGATATGATCTCGAGATACACACAACCCAAAGAAAAGATATCCGCCTTTTCCGTTTCGTGCACTCGCGAGCGTGGCTTCGGGATTGGCTTTGTCCTCTTGAAACCAAAGTTAAACCCTGCAAACTCTGTAGTAGGCACCTTGGTCAACTTTTGTCGCTGCGAGCTGTTGCTATTTGAAGACCCAGATGAGCTTTTGCTGATGATCGATGCATGTCGCGTGCTTGGAACAATAGGAGCAGGAGCCGCAGCGTTCGGGTCGAAATTTTGCGCAGGGGAGGCGTGGGCTTCTGGTGCGCCATATATGTAAACGTCCATTGGGTCGAGTCTTTTATCCTTTTGAAATGTTTCCAAGCTACCAATATCACTAAAGGCGATGGCGTTTTGCTCGTCAACTAGGATGTTAGCCGGCCGTATTGCAGAATGGCAGAAGCCGTTCTGATGTAGAGTAGCAATGGCGTCAGCCAGACAATGGAGCCAATTCAAAACAAGCCAACGCCGATCGGGTTTTGGTAGCTTCTGATACTGTGTCGGGTTTCGATGATCGATGAAGGTCCTTAGAGTATGCTGTCCTACAAAACTCGTGACAATATAGCCAGCTTCTTTGTGGGTGTACGATGCCCAGACAGGCGCAAAGTGATCGTGCTCTACCATTCTGGCACTTTCAACATCGAGTATGAATTCTTGCTCGAAGCAGCCTGGGTTGTCAACTGTACCTAATGGGAACCTGCGGCGAACATAAATGTCCTTCGGTCGTTTGGGTAAGTGAACACGTGACCAATTTTGCAGACTGACAGCAACTGGAAGTTGCATGACATGCTCCAAAGGCACTTCTTCATTCGGCGCATAGTCGACATGTACACCATCTTGCAGTTCTCTTAGCAAAAAGGTGAATTGTGTGTGATAGAAACGGGCGTTGGCGTGATTGTCGCGTCGATTTGAGAGCGAAAGCTGCTCGATATCATCCATCTCCAAGGGCAAGTCATCGTCGTCCCAGGACTTGTCGACTACTGTGAATATCCTGTCTGCTTCTCCAATCTCGGCTAGGACAAGAAATAATCGCCTTGCCTTCTCAAAGATCCATTCCATGTAGGTATCGTCGCTCAGATCACCAAATCCAACAGGATGTGTCAGACGTTCTCTATCCTGAGGTTGCAATCGTGAAGTGACGAACTCCTTTGTGACCTTCTCATTGATTCTTTCTTCTGTCCACCATACTTGCTGGAGCGCAGCATGTGGGGTGACGAGAGAGTGCCCCGCATATCCGTATATCAATGCATTGAGCGCAACCGTTTGATCGTTCACAACATTTGTCAAAGTCCTCGCGCTCATTGTGTAGTTTGAGAATCCTGTATGGGTCTGGGATATTGCTGTTATTGGATCCTGTTGGTAGCAAAGCTAGTGATGTGATTCTCTGGCTGTGGTCGCGTGTCGAGCGGGAGCCGGCGTAGGCTGTTGGTCATCGCTGGTGGTCAAGGTAGAAAGTAACGTTGGGATGACACAAAGATATGTTTTGGAGCTGATGGTAGGTAATACAAACACCTTTAGGCACCTGCGGGGCCAGAAATATCGGCTTTGATTGTGGTACAATGGTTAATCCGCCTGTCGGAAGGGGCCTGTTTGTGGCAAGCGGCGTGGCAGCGAATACATGGCTTCGGCTGGTCCGGGTCTCTACCAATGATCGCTAACATGGCAATAGAGCACGCAGGGCCCCGTCATGTTGGCGGATGGGCGTAGAAGGGCCTTTTGCCTGGAAAGGTCTCAGTGGCCCCGAAAGCGGCCAGCCATGTGAAATTGAGAGCAGGGGTGTTCCGTGACGGAAGATGATAAGACATTGCGCATACGCGTTGGTGCGCAGCAAGCGAATGATGGCTGCAGGGCGATGGCTACGAGGAACGCACGCCAATGATGGGTGCGGAGGACCGTTCTCGAGCGGGGCATCGCGTTTAGTGTGCAGTCAGCGGTGCCGGGTCTGCTGTGCCCGCACCAACAGAAGCGGTTAAAACATGTGTGATATCAAGTCGGTACATGTGTACATGCGCATCGGGGGGACACTGCGGCGTGGGCAGTCTCATGTCTGTTGGCAATGGCTGACAGGCCAAGTACAACAACTCGATGACTTGGTGAGTGTTACACCAATGCGGAAGCTCGTCATGCTGGGAAGCGAAAAGGATTCTCAGAGGTGCGGCTCCCTACCGATCCTGATGGCGCGATACCGCGCGTGGAATTGTTGTGACAGTGGCACCCGGCGTGACTGTTGGCGACGAACCAGATGGCGGCAGCCTGATACATAATACGATGTCGCCGGCGGAAAGCCTCAGCCGAGGCGACTGCACAGTGCAAAGCGCAGCCAAGTCACCTCCACCACTCAACCTAGGTGTTTGGCCAGATGAACCCAGATTGCGGCTTGGTCGTTGGGCCCATACAGGAGCTTCTCACGCAGAGGCTGCAGGCCCAACTGCGGGCGTTTTGGTTTGCAAAGTTTGGGCCCAAACATGGGAGGGAGGATTGTGTGCTGAGGTTTGAGGTTGAACCGTCTGGGCGACAGCGGGACGGGAGAGAGCTCCAAGGTGCAGCGTGGCACTGACCGTGTTCGGCCGCCATCGCGCCGGGCAATGCATGTGTGCACGCACTAGAGAGCACATTCAAGCGTCACTCTCGAATCTCGTCGCGTTGCCGTGCATACGTCAGTACATAGGAGGTAGTTCATACAGTTCATCCTACCATACTTTTACTTGAGCCCATGACCAAGAGAAGTTGCAGTGGCCCATGCGCGTTGGTCGGGTGACAAAAGGCTTGGTCGGCTAAGGTCAGCTCGCATAAAGTATGCCTGCCTTCCCCCAACAAACCCACAAATCTAGATTCCACTGCGTCTTCTATCAATGCCCCTCTCCAACAGCAACACCGACACCCAGGGTGACGCGTTAAGCCCTCTAGTAGAAAATGAACCAGCTCTCACAGTGTTGACCTCTGGAAGCCTCAATCCGCTTACTACAGCCGTAATCACAGATGTCGCCCCACTACCCCCTTACCCTAGAACATCACCCAAAGGACATACGTACTGTGTCCACGTTGATCCGGCTCGAATGAGCCCCCAATTAGCCCTTCACGACGCTTTAGAGGTATGAGCGCCATCTAAGCAACTTCTGATCTCACTCTCATACCCAAAGTTCCAATATTGTCGAAAACAAAAATGTCCTGCCAAACGTACGACCTCACCCTTTCTTGGCGGGGTGGCTATACGGCACCGATACGAGTGCACAGGTATCAGGCATTGTGAATACCTAGACAACTCGTTAGCAATACTTTCCCATACCTGCGTCACAGAGGATATTTGGGAGCAATTAAAGGGTTCGCGTACCAACGCATATAGATCAGAACAAGACGAAAGAAAGCGCAGTGCTATTGTGTGAGTCTTCTTGTTCTATGCATGTGCAGTTCTCATACATGTTAGCACATTTCAGGCAGTCCAGTTTCGGTTTAGAAATCAGACTGCGTGCACAGTTACAACGCGGTCATGTAGACCTATTCTAAAGACCATGCAACACGCAGTAAGTATTCACTTGGTAAGCGTATGTTTTTGGGATTCCCTTAATAGTTCCACAGGACGTCTCAGGCGAAAAGCTATGTTATGTTGGCTGCGCTGGCTCGACGGCTGATAGTAGAAGAGAAAGCCACTTCTTCCGCATTGTTGGCAATCACGTTGACTATGAATACCTGGAGAACCTGTTCCAGACAGGTATTCAACATGAGCCAGAGTCTACAGAGTTGTGTAGCAACATTTTCTCAACCAAGACGAGATATCGAGAATGTGGTGCGTATATATGACTGCTGCCAATCTGTTGTAGATTTGTTGACAGCCCCTTAATATAGGTTCAAACCATCCCCAGGGCCGAGGGAAGCTTGTGTGGGCTACATGCAATGTCGAGTTTGATATCATTATACCTGTAGACCTTGTGAAGTGCCCATACTATATTTTCACATCCACGGGAACTCATGTCCACCCTCCTCCTCCCCCTACAAAGCCGATAGACAGTCCTCTAGAAGGGCGTAGCACAGAAATAGCTAGGCAAAGTAAGTGCAAGGACTACCAAGCTAGATCCACCCTTAACTGGTTTAGAACGGAAGCGCAGTGCGGTCGAGGAGCCTGACAACGGCGATGAAGATGATACCCCATCCCAAGCTTCCTTGCCTGGCTACCTTCACCCCCAAGGGCTCTCGCCCGAACGACAAATGTCTGTTTCAAGATCGTCACCAGCAGCGCAATCTATAACCACAGAAAGTGGCTCACAGACTAGTTCACAACCGTTTCTTGTTCCACCCAGACCTACCTCGGCGCAAAGTAACATCCAACCTCAAGTTCTGCAACAAAATCGCGAGAATTGGGCCAAGCATGCAGCACTCGAGCTTCGAGAAAGAGAAGCAAGGGTTCGGAGACAAGAGTTGGAGAATAGGTTACTCGAGCTTGAATTGCTTCAGAAAGAGCGGGCCTTGGCTAGACAAGAGTAGTGAACACGATGAGATTAGCTTGCAAATACGACAGTAGACTCTACTCAAGCGAATAACCTCGCTATCCTAGTTGCATCAAAAATGTCCAGAGCAGCTTGTAGATTATCATTGTCTACAGTAGAGACAGGCATGACAGGTGGCTTGCATTTCCTATCTGAATAGTACTTGTGCGCCTCGTCCTGTTGCTCGCAAGTTTCGCAGGAGATTTCAAGGGGAATAATAGTCATCACATAATCGTGCCAAATCTTAGACGTTGATACATGCTAAGAAGCGGTTGTTGTTGAGTTTATAATAGGATACTAAAGTCACAGAGGTAGAAAAGTTAGTGTGGGTTCTGTTGGTAGGCTTACCTGAATGTCGACAGCGCTTGGCAAAAGTGTGGTGGGGTGAACTGCCAAAACGTTGGTTGCCAGGCACAGGCGCTGACCACCAACGAGACAGGGGCTGCCAGAATCCCGCCCACTTTTCGGCGCCTCCTCCCACAACGTTGGGACTTCTCGATGAATACCTGATGGGGCAGGAGCTTGCTCTGCCACGTGTGAGCAAACGCTGTTCGAGCGTGGATCGCCCGCTGTCCAGGATGTGGCTGGCCGTTCCCTGGAGAGGTAGCCGATGAACAGCCAGGTCTGCCCCAGCTTTTTTGTATTCCATCTCATAAAGTTGTGGAGCGTAGCTCTGGGCGACTCTTGTGCAGTTGCGCGGCCTGTCATGCTTCCTGCAGTGTATTGGCTGATCGCTATCAAAGGTATCCAATCAAAACACAAATGGATTGGGAGATCGACGGCACCGTGTGCGTTGTATTTGTCCTGCACCCCAGAAACTAAGGCTTTGGGGTTGCTGAGTGTCCCATGACACTTTTACGCCCATTTCACGAAAGTCGCCTAGCATCGGCGAAATTTACTTACACACATAGCCGGCCAGGACTAGCTAGTCTTATCTCGGCCCATAATCGCTAGATAAAAACATTACATAGTACAGGGCTATGCCTCGATCATACTGTGTACACGCTAAAGTACTTAGTACTGCTGCTTCGTGGCTCATATCCCAATCTCCATTAAATACTGATCCTCAGACTTTATGTAGCTGCATAAACGGTGAACCAGACGTTCTCCTCATTTGGAGCTACCTTGACCTGACTGCCTCCTGGATTTGATCCCTTAGGCCAGATAATGGACTCGCCAGTGGTGCTAGTAACCTCCAGGCGATCACCAAGGAAGGGCTCACCAAATACAGTGCTGAGATCATACCAGACTTTATCCCCGTCGATATTGTACGCAAACACTTGTTGTGGGTCCCCAGAGTATAGTCCGTCGGCGCTATTGGTGATTTTCATCGCAATGCCCCCAGATTTCTCATCGCGGCGCAAATCCTCCCTATATACGCCACCTGGAGCTGTTAGTCGGTTGCACAATCTGGGTCTATCGACGGCGAAGTGTTTTCCTCGCATTCATGCTCATTACCGCCTTTCGAAAGCACGGACGGTTGATCCTAATTTGGCACAATTCGAGCCAGTAGCAGAAATATGTAGAAGTACTGAAATGAATATACCTGGCAGTATTGTTTGTCGAGGCCCGATGGAACTGCCAACTGGCCACACATATATTGTCCTCTTCGATAAATTCAGCACGACGGCACTTCCCATGGCCGCAACCCCTGTAGTGGTAGCAAGAGTCAAAATAATGAAGCGCATGATGGAAGTATCGACACACAAAGGTAGGTAAAGCGAGCGACTATATTTTAGTGATGGTAGACGATCAGCGTGAGGCTGAGAAGACCGAGCATGCAAGACAACCCTAGGCATTTATACCCAACCTGTGCCACCTGCTCCATGAAGTCATCTGATACCATACCTCATAACTCCAAGCACGTCAGGGTTAACCATGATTCCCATCTGCCATCACCATTGCATTGTCAGCACCTCTCCGAGCGATAACATCTCGCTTCGCCACCCTCCAACATCTCGTTTCACCGGCTCAGAAGCTGGTATCGATACCCACTGTAAGACCGACGTTACTCGGCAGATCGGCAAGCTCGCGTAATGGTGTAGTCTACCTTCTTCGGACATTTTCAATATTCCGCTAGATTGTGCTGCCGCCAACACACGGGTAAAGGTTCGGCTTGCCAATACGCAACTGACAAGGGAGTTTAAAGTGCTTATGCAGTAATGGTTCTGACTGGCCGCCGCGGAGGCCCAACAGTGCATGCGTCACAACCTCATGCGACGCTGCGAGGATACTGTATATCTTCACTGTCTTCTCAGTCACTCGCATGGGTGAGAGACTAGCCATCTGAGCTTACATACTTTCCGAGAAACATCAGTGAGACGAGATGGCTCGGCCTTTCTGCCTCTCATTTCTCTGAGATCCTTGTCTTGTACCCATCATTGCAGAATCTAATATTATCACTTTAAGAATAATTCCTTCTCCTGCTGTTAGATTGGTTACAATATCAGCGGGAATAGTCATACCAATAAATAAAGGAACATACCTATCGCCTCCCGCAATGCAGCATCCATTCCAAGCTTCGGTTCACACCTCCGAAGGACCAAGATTTTCTAAGTACTATACTAAGGATCAGAGAAGATATTTTCAGTTCCCTTAGAGCATCTCGCACAATCGACGTCCATAAGATCGGACTCTTGAGGGACAAACTCCTAGTTGCCATAATCTTTCTTTTGTGGTAGTCTGCTTGATCGGGTTTAAAACGAAATTTAACTCATTATTATCTGAATCTACCAAATCTGACAGTACGATTCCAAGCAAAGGCACATCACGACGAACAATTTCCGACTTCCACACACGACGGATAGAAACGCCGGGCGGTCATGGACTATTCAAGTACATCCATGGGCCGACTGAATGGACAGGGCTTATCGCTCATTCTAGCAACGCCGCACAGGCGTGCAAGACGACCTGTTTCGACATATTTGATGTCTTTATTGTATAGACTCATCAGTCGAACGACAAACCACGGGCTGTGATAAATACACGCTTTGAATGTCATGGAAGAGAATGCAGACCCGAAAATATAATGGTGAAAGTTTACGTACATCAGCCACGCGCAGGTTCACAAAGCTCTTCGAATGTAGGTGCTTTCACGTACAAAACAAGGCTCCTTTGAGGAAGGAACGGCCGTCAATGGCATCACTTGCCATTTAGGTGAAGCGAATCATCTACAGCGATGCGCTTAGTAATGGTAGATTAAGTTTATGAAAATAGAACTCCACATATGGAAACATGAGAGAAACAGAAGGGAACTAATGGTACAGCAGGTTCGCCATGGTTCAATGGGAGTAGCGTCAGCCAAACGGATATTCGAGACCTTTTGCCGCTCAGGTTCAAGATGAGTGGAATGTCTGAGACATTTTGCCGCTGAGTTCTAAGATGATGGGAATTACTACGTCGAACAGTAGTTTCCAGATGGACGGCAAGAGTTCAGCGCTTGTTTCTTTTCTTTGCTGAGACATACCACGTCCAAATTGCGCCTAGCAAGCTACTGAACCGGCCCCAGTCACGCAAATTAGATCACCAATCGATCTGGATGTCACAAGTTACTAACGCCTCGCATATCTCCAGAATTGTGAATCTTAGTTAGTACTGAGGAGTCGACAGCTTTCAACCTTGCTATGGTTGCAAATGACCATGCATACTTGAAGTCACTGCCTAGGATGGAGGATGTGTTGGGTCACAAAGTTATTCTACTTTTACACGAGGTTGCAACAATGTTTAACTGAGTTTGCAGTACCTACAAGATACTCGCCTTCTTGTTAACTCATAATGTCGCGCCCTCTAAGTACAAATCTATGAGATAACCTAGACTAAGCTATATAACACGCACGATCTTAACTTAACCACACAGAACATACTCTGTTACCTCCTAGTGTAACAATATAGTAAGTAGAAGGATCTAAAAGGGTTCTGATATAGCTTAGAGGTATATAAGAGTATACGCCTATATTAAAAATTAAATAGATTAATTCCTATACCTATAGGTCTTATATAAAAGAATAAAAAGAACTTATTAATTAATTTAAGAGTATAAAGCTCCTTTTATACATAGAGGTAGAGGGGTATTAGACCTAGGTTAGAGCTGGGTTGGTGAGGGCGTTGCTTGGCTTAAATAACTAGGGATGTGACGAAGGTTCGTTACATATCTGTCATTGATCCTTAACCTAGATGTGCAAGCCAATCGCGATAAGTAACAATCTATTAATTTAGAAGAATACTGTAGCGCGGCGTGACTAATACCCAGTTAGGGGCGACTACTGACGGCGGACGATCAAATCTTTGAAGCATCTTTTACCTTCAATTCCATCTCCTTAGTAGCCGTAGCTGTTCAAGCTTCGATAGAGTAGGTTGCCTTCCTATTTTCACTATATATCTTTCACTCATACTGTGCTCTGCTTCCTTTTTACTCGCAAATTCACTAATGTATAAGAGGAAGCTGTAAATTCAGCAAACTTCGATCGCAGCCCAGCTCCGCATTCTCTTTGCGGCGAACCTCCATTTTCCCCACCAGTCTGCTTCACACAACTATATAAGTTCCTCAACGACCCCTGCCTATTGCGAATGTGCCGTCAGTGTCTGCAAACTTTCGTTCGAATGCCACCGATACAGTGCCGGTTCGCGTCCAGAGATCGGGCGTGAGAAGCGGTTGTGCACCATAATGGAGTTGCGTTTTGGATTAGCATAGGCGTTGGTGGGTAGGGCTTCATTGTCAGATAACACACGAATCTCGGCAGGCTCTTCCTCGACAATGGGCTGTACTCCTTTCCAGCGGTAGAATGCATCTAGAGCAGGGATGGACAGGCCATGCCAGACAATGGAGAACAGTACAAGCCAGTAAACTACGGGGATCATGGCACGCGTCAGGTTGTCTTCTTCCTCGGTTGTTGCTTCGCCAGGCTTCGGAAACAGGTGGCGGGTATGCTCGACGTAAAAGACAGCACCAATGCCTATGGATCCTTAGCGTCTTCAGCTGCCCGAAGTCAATACGACGTCGACTTACCAATAGGTCCGAAGTAGCCCATGAAGAGCGCCTCCTTCCAATCCTTGACACAACGTGGCATCAGTCGATACGTCATGTAGATGGCTGGAATGCGACGGAAAATCAGGATAAGGAAGCCAAGGATGAACAGCCTGCCGATTGTGATACCGGTGGCGTCTGGCATATGAAACTCCCTCCAAGGGAAGATTGTCCCTATGTACATGAAGCCGCCGAAGTTAAGAAGGACGTCAAAACAGCCGTTGACTTCATCGTGTCGCTTGTCCGCTTCTTCCAGGTACATGCCGTTCCAATTGAGAGTGTTTCCGGCAACGAAGCAGGCAAGGAGATCATCGGTACCGAGCGCACCACAAATGCCGATAGTGAAGAGCTGGAGATATTGCATTAGTCATGACATCTCAAAGAAGGTCGACACAGGAAGGCAACCTACACCTATAGCCGCCGGCCAGAGCAAGAAGCTCTCAGTGTCGATCCATTTCCGCCTCAATCCGAAATGAATGGCGGACATGCTGCCGTAACCGATGACAATGCCGATGGCGACGGAGAGGAGGATGATATAGAGCCATCCTTCGACGATCCACTGCTCCATTGCCTTCGGGATGCCACCTCCCAGACGTCCAATTCCTCCTTCCTCATTGCGCTTCAAAAGGTGGGCCACGCCCTCGCCAGCCGCTAATACACCCTCCTTGAATTCAACATCTTTTAAGCCTGCATGACGGATAAGATACGTTGCTAGGCTGAGTGACGCGTTAGTCTATCCATAGATTAAACCATGATTGTCACATCTGCAACTTACAGAAGGAAAGGAAAGCCAAAACCATCGTTGGCACCGGCTTCAGAGGATATGAGCTCACGCAAGGCCCGAGGGACGAACTTGTCAGAGAAAGGCCCTTTTGCCACAGCTTGTGAAAGGATAGGGTCGGTGCAAGTGACGCACGATCCGATGACGAGCGCGGCAAGGAGGGTCAATTTAGGGATCGTGATGTAGATGCATAGACTAGTGAAGAGCCACATGATTGTCATCACCGGGAGCAGGCATATTGCCATCTCCTTCCAATTGGCTTGTTGGTATTTCGCTGGAAGCTGGAAACCAGCAATCACTAGTTGCACGCCAATCACGATACGGCACATGCCCTAATAAGAATTAATCAGGACAATGTCGCGAATGCCATTCGAAGATGACTCACGAGGGTGATGGCCTCTTGCTGCCCTTCAACACCTGAGCCCCATCGTTCTGCATCCAGGAACTTAGCGGCTAAAGGTCCGAGCATGATACCGAGGAGGACCGCAGGCACTATGTGACATTAACATGGCTAATTCATTCGAGCTCAGAAGATTCTGAAAGACATACACGCTTCGCCCAAGTACCACACTCGCTTTATTTTGACTGAGCAGAAACCATAGCTTATGATGAAAGCACCTGTTTACGGTAGTGAGCATGTGGTCTTCTCTTCCTTCTGAAACATTTGACGGACCTAAGACGGCGATGACAATGTTGAGCTCGCTGAGATCGAGAGTCGGCATTGTTGCGCATTTACTCCAAAGCACCCGTATACTTGAGCGACAAGAACCTGAAGTTCCGACTTAAAGTCTACCTTGGGTTGTAAATCTGTTGCAAGTAGGATGAGATGGAATATGCGCCAATATGCAATGGAGAAATCGCCTCGCGAGTCGTAAATTCCAGGCCAGCTGAATTGTAACTCCAGGAATATCAATAGATGAGATGAGAGAAGGAAAGCGAAGAAAGCGAAGAATGCGCCTGATGGAGAAAATGAAGGGGATGAAGGGGATGAAGTGCGAGACTTCTACGGTTGATCGCAGTAAGCAGTTCAGATACAGCGGTGCGGTGATTTAAAAAGGCGGAAGCGCTCGAACTTTGAAAGCCATCACCTTCCAAACTCTGAAGCTATAGGTCTACGCTTTAGGTGGAGAAGATGATGCTTCCGCCCCACCATTCAGGGGGGCAGGCCGACAACATAAAGTGCCCAAGACCATAGGACCAGTGATTCACTTTGCGTGTCCTTGGGTATAACAAGCGCTGATGCAAAGTCTCTTTTCCAGACGTTTGACGAGCAGATTAGCGTTGCATAGAAGCTTGGCTCGAGGGCAACAGCACGGTCGTGATCGGCAAAAGAGTGCTGCGGTTAATCAAACTCGAAGCCGCCAAGGAGTCGCGCAGTGCCTCCGACCAGTTTTTGGAAACGCATGACGGCAGCTCCGTAACGCGTAATGAAGAGAAATCTCTCGTCTGTCTATCTTTGCATGTGTCTCTTCAGGATGTAGTCTTTACCTAAATCTGTGATACTTGATACCTTTAGCAAAGTGTGTCCTAGGCTTGCGGAGCCGAGCCTCATCATTGTTAATGTTATTAGATTAGAATCATTAAAGGATAGTAAATTCAAAAATCGGTTTTGCCTTTCTCTACACACCAACTGTTTCATATTCCTACTGAATTTTATGACAGCTAAGAGAGCGATTGGATCTAAGAAATGTACTGACTGTGGGCATTGCGATGGCTGTTGGACAAGCCCCTTGCCGGCCACAGCGGCCCCAACGTCTCTTGGCATCTTGGCTACGATGCGGTTTCATCCAGACAAGCTTGGCACAAAGGAATTCCTTCCCCGTTTTGTACAGGGAACTTGACCTTGCATACTGTGCCTGTGAGATGTTAGCTAAGATCAAGTCATGGCTTTCCTCAGTTCTATCACTGAACAGTCAACAAAAATAGTCTCACTTCTGCCGAAGCTTTCATGGAACTAAGAGACCTAGCCGAACTGTTAGCAAGGTTACGTCTTGGCTAATACCTAGTATAGCTGATTCAATCATTCCGTCCTTTACTAGGCGATGGCTTTAACACGATGGGGCGGAACTAAAGTAGATCGTGTAAGAGCCTAAACGCCTCGCTTTCTAAAGCAGTTAGTTAAAGTTCTTAAAATAATACCTGTAACAAACGTTCGTTACATCCTAGGTCTCTAGACCAAGGCATAGCAATACTAATACGGCTCTAACCTATATATAAGGCCCCCCTCTACCTCTATATATTAAAGGAGCCTTATACTCTTAGATAGATTAATAAGTTTTTCTTATCCTTGTAACGAAGGTTCGTTACATCCTAAGCTATTCAGAGCTAGAGTCACGTCCTCACCGACTCGGCTCCGATCTGTATCCGATACCCCTCTGCCTCCGCATATAAAAGGAGCCTTATGCTCTTAGATAGACAGACAAGTTCTTCTTGTCCTTTCGTACAAGACCTATAGGTGTAGGAATCAATTCGTTCAACCTTCGATACAGGCGCGCACTCCCATATGCCTTTGAGCCGTATTGGAACCCTTTCGGATCCTCCTACTTACCTGCGTCGTTACAATCCTTTTATATAAGACCTATAGGTGTAGGAATTAATTCTTTTAACCTTTAATATAGGCGCGCACTCCTATATGCCTTTAAGCCGTATTAGAACCCTTTTGGATCCTCCTACTTACCTACGTCGTTACACCTACTTGCCTATATTATTATACTAGTATATTATATAGCTTATCCTATTAAATTGAATATATATATATCCTTATATTTAATTCTATTTATTAATTCCTTCCATAGTCTTTAAAGATACTCCTAGCAAGCCCTAGAAACAGAAATCGTTCACGCCATTTAGGGAGGAACCTACTACGTCTAGCAAACTACAGACGACTTGCAAAAATAAAAGCCCCGTATCACCATGCATACCGTTATCACCCATGTCACCCAACTTACCCGCTACAAAGACTCCATTTGGGGCCTCGGATACCTAGGACGTCTCGAATACCTGGAACGCCTGAGACAAATCCGACTCCACGAACTGCTGCAACTCCAGCACGCGATTCCATTCGAAGACGGTTGTGGGCCAATGTGAATGCTGTCCCTGGAGAGAGTCTTGGTTGGAAGTATAGCGATGTCCTGAACGGTCATATTGCTCTCTTTGATCACCCAGCGTCAAGTGTCACGACTGAGGGCCAAGACCCGATCGTTCTCAAGATGAAACTTCGCGTGCAGAGGTTCAAAGGGCAACCCGATGTTCACATCACAATTCGACTGAAAGCCGGGAGTCGGAGGGCGTGAAATTTTTCCAATGGGTCGCTTCCGCATGTGGAAAACGTAGAGTCGGAGCTGGTGGAGAAGTATGAAGACATTTTCGGACGTGGGTGGTAGAGTCCTAAACACAAGTGACAAGTATTTGGACAGGTACAATATTTAACAGGTTTATTCTTGCACTTTCATGACGGCCATATGAAAGAATGTACTTTGTTGTGACAGTCATACCATATGGAATTCGTAAATCTATCATTACCACTACCAGTGCGAACTAACTCTACTAACTCTCTGATCTTACACGAGTATCGCTACATAACATCAAATCCCGAATACCTCAGAACTACTGCTGAGGCTTGAGCACACCACGGTACCTCATCTTTCCATCTCTCAACGTGCTCATTGCCTCTTCAATTCCCTCCTCGCTCAAGGGGAACTCCATGGTGATCGGCTTGATTCCATGCAGCGCCGAGAACTCCAACATCTTGCGGTGCACCGCCCTGGCGGCAACAACGCTTCCCTGAACCGTGATACCCTGCTGAATCAGGGGCAAGTGAGGGATCTCAAAGTTGTCGAACGAAACCGTCATTGGGAAGATGATGCTGTTCATCGCCATAACAGGCATGATCAGCTTCCAGTCTGGGTTCACACTCGTAGTGACAAGGAGCGCGTCGATCTTGCGGCTGAGGTTCAATTCCGTCTTGCCCTTCATGGCGATGAATTCTTTAGCGCCGAGTTTCTTGGCCTCTTCTTCTTTGCTGTCGGAACCGGAAAGGACGACGACGTCGCAACCCATCTTTGCGGCGAACTGGATGGCGAGGTGACCGAGGCCACCGACACCCATTACACCGACACGGTCGGTGGGCTTGATGCCATATGTGTGCAGAGCGTTGAAGACGGTTGCGCCACCGCACATGAGGGGTGCGGCTTCGCTGTCTGTCATGTTGTCTGGGAGCTTGAATAGGAAAGCTTCTCTCCAGACACCGTGAGAAGCGAAGCTACCCTGATCTAAGTTCGCCATACCGTACATCTGGCGCTCCTCGCAGTAGGTTTCGCGCCCGGTCAAGCAGCGGTCGCAACTTCCACAGCAGTCGTGCTCGTAACCCCAGCCGACGCGGTCGCCCTTCTTCAGGTTCTTGACGTTGGGGCCGATTTGGTCGACGACACCGGCACCCTCGTGGCCGAGAGCCATGTCGGCGTGCTTGTAGTGCTCATCCGTGCCACAGAGTCCGGAGGCGGTTACTTTGACAAGAACATCGTCGTTCTTGAGATCTGGGCGTGTGGTTTGGGCCTTAACGATCTTGCCCTCCTTGCTACCCTTGAAGACTGTGAAGCTCGGCATTATGGGTGGTGATGTGCGTTGTATTTGTTACTATGAGTGGTATCTTGAAAACGAGAAAAAGACAGCTTTTGATGTTTGGGTATCGAAATGGCGAACTGTAGTTGGATTGAGTTAATGAACGGAAGGAGTTCAGCACTTGTTATATACAGGCACCATTATCAACGGTCCATACCCACAAGTGTGCCTCTAAGATCACTAGAGTACCCAAGCACGAGCAAAAACTTTCATCAGACATGACGTCGGGTATTGATAATCCAAATAATGACAGGAGGATATCGGTCGTATCCACTTTCTTATCGCCGTACTCTTACACAATGCGACGTATCGGCCGCCGCTAACATCTATTATCTCACAGAAAAACTAGTGGCCTTCGATGGAATCAGCCAGGGCGCTCAATTAAACAATGCTGGTTTGGGTAAGTATTCAGATAAAGCAGTGTGCAGCAACTCGGATAAACTGTTGATTGATGAGTGGATGCAGGCAAGGTTGTGTATACCTTGTGGATATGCAGTCAGCGAAGATACTGCGGAGGTGAAAGCGTCCCGGCCAGGTTCGGCCGATGCAATGTTCCCCCGATGTTAAAGTGTCGAACAGACGCATTCCATGGTCCACCAGTGTTTGCGCCAGCGTGTCTTCAGGCACAGAAATTGGGTCGAGCGGATCTGGCCGTTTCGCCTCTCAATCGGATGTCTACACCCACTCTATTTGTGAGGTTTTCATCTGTGACGTCATCGATCTGAATTTCCTTACATCATTAACTTTGTTGTTCCAGGATGTTCCAGACCACTGGCATCAACTCGGAAAAATGCAAAGATTAGTTAGACTACCCGTCGCGTATGGAAGCTAACAGCGGCCTGCCATGTGCTCGCCGATGCTGACCACCGAGATTTGCAACCGCGGCTTTAAGACGCCAAACATACTAATCCATGCGGTCTTCTGTTACCAGGGAGCAAGTCAAGCCCGTTTCGGCTTAATCATGAGTTTCCAGGGATGCCATGTTGCTGAGAACGTGTTCAACGCTAGTCATGTGGTTTTGAGATAACAGCAACCTCGAGTGACTCCACTTTTGATCACTTCATTTTCCTTCCTGACCGACATTTGGATTGAAGCTTGTCACAGGCCGTTGGAGCTGGCCGTCAGAGGTTGAGGATGAGGTATAGAACAATTAGGCAGAGCTGTTCGACAGCAAGACATTTAAAAGTTGGTGAATATGCAGTCTCATACCTAAGCAGGTCATGACATACTGCTAAGATTACAATCATGAAATTGAGGAACCCCATCAGCGCTCGAGCATGGGAATCCTCATACTCAGACTAGTCATGCTAGCTCAACTCATTTTGAATTCGGTGTTTCTGTACTAAACTCTTCATCTCATTGGGGGACTGCTCTGCTATATCGAAACATCGTAGAAGGCTGATTGATGTTGACAGAACTTTTTCTCACGTCTGGCCAAGACACACACATACTCCCCAATGCTCCTGACCCGTCTACCACAGTGCTCGTGGATGTTCGAGTTTTTATCGACGATCGGAGTAACGTATACTGGTATTCGCATTGAAATGAATTTGGTTGTGAGGTTGTAGAGGTGAAGCCTATGGCCTTGCTTGAGCGATCTTTCACCCCAACACCTGGAACTCACTCATCACATTTAGGCTTGTGTAGAAATTCGTGGTAACTCCACACAAGGTCCAAATGTAATCGTACCCCACAATGAGCCCTATGATTTCTTTCAAAGCCTGCTTGCTATACTGATAGCGACCGAGACATTGAAAAAAAACGCATAAGAAATCTTCTCTAAAATAAAGTTGTGGCCATGCTAGTGGATGAAAACGAAGGCGACCAAACGTGTCGTCATTCTTGAACCCGATCGGGGTGGAAGAACCTCGATTCCGAGCCTCGGCTCAGCCCCAGCTTTCTGCCCCCGTGAACTACCAAAGCACGACCAACAGGCCGAACACGCGATGTCTCCTAATTACTTTTCTCCTTGCAATCACCTCTCTCCTAAACCTGGTACTCTCGGTCAAAATGGATAACTCAACCTTATTCGATGTCAAAGTACGTCCTACAACACAAGCTCCCTCCTTCCACACACCTCGGTCCGACATCACCAACTATACTAACAGATCTGCAGGGCAAAATCGTCCTTGTAACAGGCGGCGCAAAAGGAATCGGCCGCATGATAAGCGAAGGCTTTGTACAAAATGGCGCAACAGTCTACGTCTCCTCGCGCGATGCAAAGGCCTGTGAACAAGCCTGCAAAGAGATGAACGCCTTTGGCAAAGGCAAAGCAGATTTCATCCCCGCAGATCTGTACAAGGAGGAAGAAATACAGAAGATTGTAGATGAGCTAAAGAAGCGAGAAGGAAGTACGTTGTTTTCCACCACCACCATAGAGACCATAACATGGCTAACACAGCATCCCCCCAAAACAGAACTCGACGTCATTGTAAATAACAGCGGCAGCAACTGGGGCGAATCCTACGACACCTACCCATCAGCAGCATGGGACCGCGTCCTCAACCTCAATCTCAAACGCGTCTTCCAGCTCACACAAGCCGTCACCCCGCTCCTCGAAGCCGCGTCCACCCCCACCTCCCCAGCCCGCATCATCAACATCGGCAGCGTCGACGGCCTCCGTGTCCCCGCGCTCGAGACCTTTGCATACTCTGCTTCCAAGGCGGGATTGCACCACATGAGCAGGGTGCTTGCGAGCCACCTGGGCAAGAGGGGCATCACCAGTAACACGATTGCATGCGGTCCGTTCCAGAGCAAGATGATGAAGGCGACGCTGCAGAAATTCCAACATGTTATTGAGAGCGGGGTTCCGCTGGGCCGTATTGGGAGCCCGGAGGATGTCGCTGGTACTTGCTTGTTCCTGAGTAGTCGTGCTGGTGCGTATGTTAATGGCGCAACTATTGCGCTGGATGGTGGTAGTGTGGTTTCGGCCAAGTTGTAGGCAGCAAGACGGGGGGTTAGAATAGACTCTGAAATGTACAAAGATGTTTCGCCTGATTCGTTTACTCCGTCTCGCCATATGTCTCTGGTTTCTTATATCATATACCTGCTACTTCGAGCGTGAGGAGCTAAAAGGGCTGAAACTAGAGGAGCAATCGAGTTGATTAATAGCTATACGTTTGTGGTTCACGTTGAGCAACTCGAGTTCACGAAAGATGCCCAGACCCAGACAGAAGGCAAAGTATGTGAACATCTATATAATCTTTCGACGAATCATCTATCATATATACGACTCTTTATACGACGAGCTGCCATCTAATATACTTGAATTAAACCAGCGCCTGTAGGCGAATTTATACAGAGTGGAGAAGACGAAAAATTCACCAACATCATACCCACCCACCTATCCCACCAACCTTGGCCTTCCTCGCCCTCATTACTACTATTGCGGTGCACCCATAGCCTGTAAATTAGCCAATTGGCTATAAAACCCCTGTTTCGCAATCAAATCCTCGTGTCTTCCCTTCTCCACAATCTTCCCTTGGTCAAACACGTAGATGCAATCTGCGTGCTGAATCGTACTGAGACGATGCGCAATTGCTATTGTGGTGCGGCCCATTGCCGCGGCGTCGAGTGCGGCTTGTACGACGCGCTCTGAGGTTGAGTCGAGTGCTGAGGTGGCCTCGTCGAGGAGCAGGACTTTGGGGTTGCGGAGGAGGGCGCGGGCGATGGCGATGCGTTGGCGTTGGCCGCCGGAGAGGAGAGAGCCTTTTGCGCCGACGAGGGTGTTGAAGCCGTCGGGGAGGGACATTATGAATCTGTGTTGGCCGTTAGTTGGCTGTGGTAATGGAGAATCATCATGGTTGTGGTTGCTTACTCGTAAATGCTTGCGTCTTTGCAAGCTTGGATGACGGCTTCATCGCCCACGTCTTCTTTATCAGCCATGATGTTTTCCTTGATTGTGCCAGTGTACAGGGTGGCTTCTTGGCTGACTATGGCTAGTTGCGCGCGGTAGTCTTGCAGATTGTACTCTCTAATGTCAACTCCATCGACCATGACCGCACCCTCTGACGCGTCGTAGAACCGTTCAAGCAGCTGCATGACGGTACTCTTGCCTGACCTAGGGGCATCGTTAGTAACCGAGAGGCTTGATTCGTACTATACTTCGACTTACCCACTGGCACCAACAAGCGCGATGAACTGACCAGGCTCGGCAGTAAGACTGATGCCACGCAGAACACGGTGATCTGGTCGTCCTGGATAGGTGAAGCGCACATTTTTTAGTTCGACGCGGCCATCGAGAGTGTCAATCTTCCTTCCATCGGGAGCCCAATGATCGATCTTGGGAATACGGTTGAGGAAGGACTTAAGCAGCTTGGCCGCATCTTTTGCCTCACCCATATCAGGCGCGAAGGAGAAAATAGCACCAGCCGACTGAGCACCGTTGATAATGGCAGAATAGACGACGAAGAATTGCAAGACTGTGTACTCTTGACTCAACAACAGACCACCGCCATACCAGAAGACCAAGGCCAGGATGAACATATTCAGGCCTTGCGATGTTGCGTATAAAACAGCTGACACGTTGGTGAACTTGACGTTTCCCTGAGCCTGTTGATCAAGCTTTGTGTGATATTCGGAGAGCAAGTGCTTTTCGAGCGAGAGGGACGCCACAGTGCGAATTGATGATGCAGCTTCGCAGGCGAATGATGCGGCAGCCGAAGTTTCCTTGTTGCGCTTCTCGATGCGGGTAAGAGCGTAAAAGCGAAAGTAGCCACACCCAAGGACTATAGGAATGGTTGCTGAACACACAAGCGCAAGCTTCCATCCAAAAGCACAAGCAACAATGACGGCGACAACGATTGAAGATGCAGCGCTGACGATTGTACCGAGCGTGGAACCACTGAGACCAGCGAGCCGATTCGCTTCCGAAGACAAGAAGTTTGACAGTGCACCAGACGTGACCAAGTCGCCATCAAAAAACTCCATGTCTTGTCGGAGCATGGCACCGAAAGCGCGTTTCCGAACGTTGCCAATGAGGAGAGCAGACCCTTTTGATAGGGTCATACCTTGAAAGTAGTAGAATGCGCCAATGGCAAGTCCAAGCATGAGGAACATCCAGCACCAGAAATTGACGTTTTCACCGCCAAGAGACGTGCCAGGGGACAAGAGTGAGTTGATCGAGTTGGCGAGGAAAATAGCCTGGATAGCCGGATTACATCCAGCAAGGAAGCTGAAGATCAGACCAACGGTCATGAGGGTGTGTTCGCCTGCGTTCATCTCCCAACCAAACTTAACGAGTTCCCAAGTGCCGTACTGATTCTCTTTCTGGTCCTTCTTGGGGGCGAACTCTGATGGAGCAGAAGTCGCGGTGCGAATCAGGGCAAGTCTCTCTGCGTCCTTTTCGTTGAGCGCTTGCTTCTCGACGTCCTCAATAGCCTGCTCCGAATTGATAGGCCTGTTCTTGGCCGTCAACTCTTGCGCTTGGACAAGGCTGGCATAGACAGAGTTCATGTCAATAAGTTCTTGGTGAGTGCCTTGTTCGACGATGCGACCCGAAGCCATCACAACGATATTGTCAGCTTTCTTGATAGTCGACAGCCTGTGGGCAATAACAATGGTTGTCCGGCCCTGTGATGCACGGTCAAGAGCCTCTTGTACAGCACTCTCGGATTTGGTGTCCAGGGCAGCGGTAGCCTCATCAAGGAGAAGAATCTTGGGATCTGAAACGATAGCACGAGCGATCGCAATACGCTGCTTTTGCCCTCCAGAAAGCAAGTTACCACGTTCTCCAACTTTCGTCTGATATTTGTCAGGAAACTCGTTGATGAATTCATGAGCGTTGGCAATCTTTGCGGCTTGCTCAATAAGTTCCATTTTCTTCTCGTCGGAGACGTTCGCATGCTCGGTGTTAACCAAGCCGTGCGCTATGCTCTCGTAGATGGTAGTGCTGAACAGCACTGGTTCCTGGCTAACAATAGCGATATGTTGTCGTAGCCATCTCAAGTTCAAGGTGGTAATATCTTTGCCGTCCAGGTAAATCGTTCCATCCATGGGTAGGTAGAATCGCTCCAAAAGTCCAACAATAGTACTCTTGCCAGAGCCTGAGGCGCCAACAAGAGCGATCATCTTCCCGCTAGGGACGCTGAGGTTGAAATCCGATAGCACAACAGTATCCGGTCGCGATGGGTAGATGTGCTTGATGTTCTTGAACTCGATATTGCCAACGAAGTCTCCCGGGATCTCGCCGTCATCAGTTTCCGGATCGATTGGCGAATCGCGCTCAATGGTATTGAAGACTTTCGTTGCAGCTGCGGTAGCTCCACCGAAGGCTTGTATGTGTGGAAGATTCTGTCCAATGGAGAAACCAGCGATCATCAAAGCCATGACGACGGTTAGAATATTGGCTACACCGATCTCGCCGTCATCAAGGAATCGCTTTCCCTGCCAAAACGCCAATGCATATTGCAGATTGAGAGTGCCCATTGTCCCTGCAATCATCATAGACAGCCAGAACTTGGCCTTAGAGTCGAGCGTGGATGCCCGATCGATGAACACCTTGTACTTCTCTTCTAAACGCTTCTGAGTGCCAAAAGCGGCCACATTCCGTGCTGATGCCAAAACCTCTTCAGCCAACGATGCAGCGATGGCATATTCATCGATGGATAATGTTTGCGACTTCCTCATGAGCGTGCCGTTGACGCCCATCATAAGAATCAGTGCAACGGTCGCTGCCAACATAATCAGGGATAATTTCCAGGAGCGAATGAAGCCGACAACAAGAGCAGAGACAAACATGGACACGCCCGTGACGAAAAGGGCAATCTTCTGCCCGATTCCATCCTGAACCAGGTTCATATCAGAACTGATACGTGTGGTAATCTCTCCAGATCCAAGGAAGTCGAAAAAAGCAATGTTCTGTCTGAAAATCGCGCGCAAGTAGAGTTCGCGAATCTGTTGCGTGATGCGTTCGCCGGTGTACGAAAAGCCGATGATGCTGATGTATGAAGTGACGAACGACCCGATGCCAAGATAAACAAAGTACAGCGTGAAAGTGTTGATCTGGTTCTGGAAATTTGTAGCTGCAGTGGCGTCGACTGAGAAACTGGTGAAACTGCCTGCGAAGTTGCCGTATACGAGGGTCATGAGGGGCATAACTGCGCCGGCCGCAATACTGGCGATGAGGGCAATGATCATGATGATGATGTCGTTTCGACTGGCGTATCGGAATAAAGCGAAGTAGCCGACTGTGATGCTTGGTGCTGCCGTTTGTCTGTCTATAATTTCCTTCTCTTGCTCGCTGAGGCCAACTGCGATCTGCTTGACCTCGTCCTCCGCCACACCGGTCACCGGGGCTCCTACCGAAGTCGCCATGCTGAAGTCCAAAGCACGAAGCGAAGTGATGACGAGAGTTACTTGAGGCGTGGGTGTCGAACTGCCCAGATACCCTTGAAGAAGGGAACGCGTTGGAAGGAAACCAGGCTCCTATGTTTGAGGGATTCGAAGTCGAGGGCGCCACCGACCACTAAACCTAGAAAGATATGTGAGCCGTTGGCCGAGCTTGGATGGGCTAGGCTGCAAATGGCACAAGGGGAAAGTAAAGGCTCTCGGTTATCCATTCGTACCCTGGTGTCCACGCGTTAAGATCGGAGCAAATTGGTCCGGAAGCTAATAAATACGGCTATACGATCGAGCTTGCACGTAAGACGTTACGCAACTCTCGTAGATTTAAAGACGTCTTGGTAATCCTCCATGAACTGTACATGAGCAGAGCAACGCAGCTAATAAGCAAAACGTTGCGACGATGACGAAATGTCACTCGCCTAATCTAAGCCAAACTCAGATTAGCAACTCGCAAGACAGAGAATGGTCAGTCAGGAATGTAAGGTCGGGCCATGTTATAAGACTGTTCATCGCTTTCGATCTGCCAACGGCTGTTGGACACTTCGATGTAACTAGGGGTCGGACCGCCCTTGTCCCCACACCACACCGCTGACAGCAGGGGCGCTGAGAGGCTTCATGCTCAAATCAACGCGGCATACAAGGGTCGGGCTCTCCGAGAAATTTGACATACTACTATTTGCACCAAGGCAACCAAAACAACTTGACGTCTAATGCCACACAGGACGTCCAGTCAGGTTTGAGTTACACGATTCTTGGCGCTCGCCAACTGGGCTTCAACCAAACTGAGTTCCTGGCAGGAGAGTCTCGGCAACAATTTTGTGTCGTGTTGCAACCGTTATCGCAGGATATGGTAAGCGTTAGGCGGAATACGAGGCTTACTTGCATATAGGCGCCTCATGATATTCATGCTGGAAGCTGTTGCCTAAGATTCAGATGAGCTGACCGTCTTTTCAATGAGCTATTCGTCCGTGAGTCTCGAGTCATCCAAAGTGTTTGCGGTGGCTTGTGGTGAACAACTTTTCAAATTAGATGAGATGTGATATATCAAGATGATAAGCTGTAATGGTAGTTTGGCATGGTCATTTGTACCATCATCCAATACGAGAACATTTCTCGATACCGCGGGGTTTGGCTCAAAGCACGAATGCATTATCGCATGCCAGCTTGTCTTCGAGACTTCCTTGACATTGTCTGTTGGTCTGCAGGTTGATCGGGATCCCAACCAACCAGACAGTTGACGGTTTCAGCTCCAAGGCCCGGATCGTTGATGCGCGTGCCCGACGGCATGCGGAATTGCCCTGTGAGCTTGATATACGCATCAAGCGCATCAACCATGGTCTTTCCAAGTGCTAGCGCTTTGTCCGCTCTCGCGTGTGAGTAGAAAGTTAGGAGGTCAATCGCATGCTCTCGTTGGCCATTCTGTACGAGCGAGCGAGCGCTGCTCTCCACCCATTCAATATCACTGAATGAAGAATTCTCGAATCCGTGCAGCATCTTCTGCACGATTGGGAGAAATGTCTCCGGGTCTGAGCAGGTGTAGTACAAAACCTGCTTGAAAATGTGCCCTGCAAAGTATGAAGCTTCCTGATATTGATAATCAACATCCAGGAACGTCGACGCAGCATCCTTGTACAAGTATCGGTGAAGACCATACTCCGGAGGTATGCTCTTGACACCGAGCCACCACGGATTGAACGGTGCGGTGACTGAGCTTGTCGGTGCCATCCAGACCCTGTATAGGTCCGGATCGGTATCCGCGTGCAATGAGACTACTTGCCCGTACCCAGCTTCATCGTCGGCGATCCGATAGTCCCGAACACGTTCAATCAAGTCTTTCTCAGTTACTGGAGCCATGAGACGTGTTGCATTTTCGAGTGCGGCCTGAGACATATATTTTGCGCCCCCGTCTCTGGCAAGGTAGCCTTCGGCCTGGTACGCATACGCTTTGAAGATGTTGAAAGGCTCGGTCCCGTTTGGGTTCCAGTACCCTTGCTCAATGGCGAAAGAGACGATGTTTGGTGAGCCAGCGTAGTCAGAGCTGTTGGCAAAGTCGACTGGGAATTCCTCAATGTATCCTGGGTAGAGAACGCGAACATCGTTCTCGCCTAGACGCTCCGCAGCCCACAGCTTCTGGCCTCCTGACATTTCCCACACTACCCATCCTTCATTGGCGTCCGCAATCAAGTGGCTGTTACCACCATAATCAGCATAGCCATATTCGGCAATCATTTGGCCGATTAGATCTACGCCTTCACGCGCCGTACTCGCCCGCTCAAGCACAACTCTCGCTAGGTCAGAATACTGCAGCCCCATCTGCGGGTTTGGCGTCATGGCGATCAAATCATCCCTATTCTGCGCCCAAACATCTCTCACAGTAACACCCTTCTCATTCAACCCTCCGTTGGTCAACGGTGCGGGAAAGCCTTCGAAGTCGCTGTATTCCATGGAAAGGTACCGGTATGTGTGTGGTGCTTGGGAAATGTTCATCAGTTGGCCCGGCATCGATGCATCTTCGGTGACTCCAACGGTCATTGTGGCATTGGAAGGATGGTCTTTCGCCGGGAAGATTTCAAGCCAGTGGGATGAGACTTCCTCTCCGGTTCCGCCCACCATGACGCTGCCATCGGCTGTTAGGCCTTTGCCAACGTAGAACGCGTAGCTGGCAGATGCTGTCTTCGCAAGGCATAGCAATGAAAGTGGGACCAGATTCGGAATCATGATTGCGATGAATTGACTTCTCTTGAACGGGTCGCAATGGGGTAAATAGAGGGCACGACGGCAGCTTTTAACATCCAACAAGAGTGGGGAAGGAAGCAGTGTGTTCAAATGTCCCAGCCATCTCCAGACGACTCATAAGACGGCTCATAGTGGGCCTTAGTCTCCTGGACTGATGATCATGAACCGTTGAAGCGCCGCTTGGCTTACGCAAATCTCACCGATGCCTTGGCATTTGTGTAGTGAATAGAAAAGCTTAGGTAAAAGCTGACTGAGGACCGAGTGTGCAGATTGCAACCTCTTGGAGCGTATACAAAGTAATTTAGTGAGGCCGCAGCTGGAACGCCGACAGTCGCTATGATCTGATTGATCAATGCTGATGCTTTCGGGGTTCGTTGTGAAGTAACGAAGTGGGGTCGAAGCTTGACTACCGATAAGCCACACACACACGCTAGTTCCTAAGGCCTTCTGCACAGCAGTTGCAGGGCCCGGTTGTGACTCTTCATCATGCATCATCGTATCGTCTGCAGAAAGAGAGCGTCCACTCAGTAGCTCGACGTCCCCAGTTATGTGAGTCAGAATCTCATCTTGTTAGACTTGAGATCGGATAATCTCCTCAAAGAGCTTTCTGAGCAATCGTCAGATGACGTAGGTAACAGCTAGACGTTCATGGCGGATGAATTCCTGCCCTTGAGATGCGGAGTTGGATATCTAAGGCTACTACACGCCAACACAGTAGAAGCCCTCGATCCAAAGCAAATCTATAAGTATCTCTGTTTTGTACAACTCTGCACATTCAATCTACCATCAACATTCCATCTCCTTTCACAACTCTACCCATCATCTCGAGTCCCTTCCTCATTTTCCCATCAGTTCCCACTATGTCTACTTCACCACCACGCCAGCGTATCCGCGATGTCCTCCCAAAGCTCCATCTGGGACGCTACCCTCCTGGCCCCAAAAACTCCCTGACCGATGTCCCTGGTGTACTTGTTTCAACGCAGTCCATCCACGAATCCGAAAGATATCCCAACGCTCCTCGTTCCAGGATAAACACCGGCGTGACCACCATCCTTCCCCGTAAGAACTGTATTGCCAGCGCCTGCTTCGCAGGTCTCTTCCGCTTCAACGGCTCCGGCGAATGTACCGGCTCCCACTGGATTGAAGAATCCGGCCTCCTCCACAGCCCCATAGTCCTCACTGGAAGCTTCGGCGTCGGCAACGCCTACAACGGCATCTACGAGTACGGGATCCGTGAACACGCATCCGAAGACGGAAGTGTAGATTGGTTCTTGCTGCCCGTTGTCGCAGAAACATACGACGGCTTCCTCCACGACGTTACCAAATTCGCCGTTGCACCAGAACACATCGTGTCTGGCATCGACAACGCATCGTCAGCCGCCGTCCCAGAAGGAAACACAGGCGGCGGCACAGGAATGATATGCCACTTCTTCAAAGGCGGAACCGGCAGCTCCTCACGTCTAGTACCCACAGCTAGCCCGTCAAAAACCTACACCATCGCCGCCCTCGTCCAAGCAAACTACGGGAAAATGTGGGATTTCCGCATCGGCGGCGCACCCCTCGGCCGCCTCCTCTACGAGCGCCAACACGCCCTCTTCACCGCAAATCCACACGACCCAACCCTGCTAAAGCAATCATCCATGCTCTTCAAAATCAACGAGGCAAAAGACAAAAAAGACGGCTCCATCATCATCGTGCTCGCCACTTCCGCCCCCTTGCACCCACTCACCCTCCAACGCCTCGCCAAACGCGCAACCATAGGCCTCGCCCGTGTCGGCGGCTACGGCACAAACCAGTCGGGCGATATCTTCCTGGCGTTTAGCACCGCCGCCGAGGTCGATATGAATATCGTGCGTGTGCCTGGCGCGCTGCCTGCGGATCCGTTTCGCGCCCGCGAATCAGACATTTCGGTCGTGGATGATTTTACCATGAATGCGCTGTTCGAGGCGGCGGCGGACTGCGTCGAGGAGGCGATATATAATGCGATTTGTTGCGCGGAGACGATGAGTGGGAATGGAAATACGATTGAGGCGTTGGATTTGGAGGTTGTCAAGGAGGTTATGGAGAAGTATTTGTAGTGTGGAATTGAGAGATGTTGGTTCGAGGTTTGGATTTGTGTGCATGTCAATTTTTACACGTTGATGGTGACTTGACGGGAGAGTTCATTGATGAGATTCAGGGCGGTGAAGTTGTAATAAAGTGATATTAGGTGTGGTAAAAGTGTTCAAGGCGCCGTGGTGGTGTCTAATGCTATGACAAAGGAAACCGATGTGTATGCTGTGTGACTGTCCAGTCGAGTCCAATCCAATCCAGAGCAATCCAACCCAATACAAAACGACACAATGCTATGGTATCATATGCAATCCGCAATCCCCAAAACGCCATGTACACCCTCCCTGATGCTTTCTCCTGCACGGCTCGAATCTATTCGCACAGCTGAGATGCTTGTGCACAGCGTCTCAAGGACACGTCGAACTCCGCGCCCTCACATTCTTCCCCAGGCCCAAGACCTCTCCCCTCAGCGCCTTTGGCATACTGGCCTGCGCCCAACACTGCATCGCAACGCGGCGCATCATCTCGACCTCCTCGTCCTTCATCCTCAGCTGTCTCTTAGCCAGCTTACTCTTCCTCAGCCGGACACCCTTGTCCTGGCCCGGCTGGCCGACAACAGGATGTGTGTAGCCCCTCTTCTGCTGGCCCGGCCGTTCAACCACCGGACTCGACACCAAGCTCTCGAGATTAACACACTCTGCAATCAGCGCCTGTATGCCGGCCGAGAGCTGCGTCGCGCGCGACAGAATATACGACCAAATGTCCGGGCCCTCCCAAAACGGGTCATTGACCACGGCGTCCCGCAGCGCAGGCAGAATGTGCGGGAGAGGCGGCAACACCCTGCCCTCATTCACACCAGCCTCTCCTATCCCAGTCTCCCGCCCATCAACGACGCCCTGGCCCGGCGAGGCCACGCCGGCTGTGCTCAGCAGGCTGGCCGCAATGGTAAGCCGGATGTGGCTGTCTGTGCTTAGTGTTTCGGTGACGACGCAGGCGGGGCAGCCGCGGGTATGGCACCAGTCGCTCTCCTCGGTGATGAAGCATTGGAGGCAGAGAAAGGCGCCGCGGGCTTCCCCTGCAAAGGCGAGTTCGAGGTCAGAGGGGCGCGGGGAGCACAGGGCGGCGGAGGCGAGGGTCGAGGCGCGGGAGAAGAGGGCGACGACGGGCATGATGAGGGCGTGGAGGATGTCGCGGTGGAGAATAAAGGTTTGCTTGGCTTCGGTGCAGCATTGCGAGTGGGTTGCGCAGAACCTATTGGAGGGTGTGGTTAGGAGTTTGTTGGAGCGTGGCTGGTAAGGGGAGGGGGGGATTTGTGAAGGGTTATCAGAAGGAGAGAAGGGCACAGGGCACAACATACTCGGTCTCCCTCGCCAGATAGCTCCTCAGCACGCCAAAGGCCTGCGACGCCTCGAGCGCAGCAACATCCTCATCTGGTATCGCAAACGGACTCTGCATCGTCATCGTCATCGTGGTAGCAGCAGACGTTCTCTTTCGCAAGCGGTCGCGCGATAGAGGATATTCGCATTGATGAATCCTCCCTTATTCCCTTGTCGTAGTTCCTCTTGACCAAACAGCCAGCGATCCGTCCCGAGCGGTGTGTAGTTAGCAAGTAACAATGAGACGGCAGTCCAACGAGACAAGGCGAGCGTAGTAACCAAAAGCCAAATACCAGTCACTCTACTCTCTCTTCAAATACAAAGTAAAAAAAAAGCCCCAGTAGGTAACCAGCAAAGAAGTCGCAGTTGAAGTGGAAGTGGAAGTCGAAATCGCAATCACAATACCAATCACAATTCCCACAGCCCAAAATCAAATGCACATATACCGCCTCCCAAACCGGCGCCTCCCCTTCCCTTATTTCACCTCAAACCGAATCCCCCACCCCCCCTTGGCCACCCGAAATGACGCGTGCGCAAGCCCCCTCCACTGCAACTCCACCCATCCGTCGATCTAGGCCCCCCCGCGCACCGACCCCGGTTCTCGAGCCCCCAATTAGCTACGTACCGTACATACTGTAATGAACTAGCCTGAAGCCACTGTATACTTACGTTGTAACTGCATATAGCTGAAGCACAAACACACCCCTCCCCTTTCCCCTTATTCGGCGACACGTCTTTTATGTATTGTGGCGCCAGACTATACATGCTGCATCTACCGTACCGGATTTAACGCATCTGCATCCACATTTGCATTCACACACATGCATGCTACGTAGCCCTGATTTTCCGTCGCGCGTCACTAGAGATAAGGGTAGGGTAGGTTTATCGAGTGTACGCGCGGTAACCGGTATTACATAGATCATTTCATAGTGACTGACATATCGACATACTTGTCATATCAGAACGGGTGCAAGGGGGAGGGAGGAGGGGGCTAAATTAGACTTGCTGTATATGGTAGTATGGTACGGTACTGGTGACAAGTGGCATATGCATACTTGCACAAGTTACAAAGCACAGGCACAAGCGTGAGCGGAAGCGCAGATACCAACCATACATTTAATCACAAATCACAAGTGCAAGCACAAGCACAAGCAGAGCACCGACGTCGCATTGACGTATAGTAAGTACAGCAAAGTAAAAATACAATCCTACCAACCAACCAACCAACCAACCAACCAACCAACCAACCAACCAACCAACCAACCAACCAACCAACCAACTCCATCACCACCTCCAAGACTCCAACCCAACCCAGCCCACCCACACATCAAACTACAGTACAGTACAGTACAGTACGCTAGACACCATCGCCTCCCCCAGAAATCCCAAAACCAACCCAACACATGCGGTACAGTAGCGCTGCATTTCTTTCCCACATTGAGTTGGCACACTAGTTTGCAGCGAACCTTCTCGTCCTTCTTGTCGCGCTTGTCATGCATTGCGGAGAAAACCTACTGTACGTACAGTACAGGTACAGTTACAGTTACAGTACCCTTAGTACACTGCACGACACACGGACAGCGGGGCCGCTGCGGAAGCGCTGGGCATTGCAACAGAATGCTGTAGAATGGAATGGCATGGATGCGAATGGATGCGAATAGGCTGGGATTGTAGTAGGTATGCGGGATTAAAACAAGTACATGGGCGAGGGGCTGTGGGTTGTGGGGAAATGGGTATTGGTGCAGTTGCAGGTGGTTCGATATACGCGCGGGGGGGGGTGCGGGGAGTTCCTCGGTGTTGTACCCTGTACTTGGTACGATTGAGTACATGCGGTATGTTTGCACGGCAAGTACGTGCCTATAATGGTAGAAGCGTATAGTATGTACCATTGGTTAGCCGTGTCACTCGCACTTGCAAAGTGTTGGTAGCACGGTTCGAGAAACTTCTAGGTGAGTGCAGTAGTTGTTGGGCAAGAGGAGTGGAAAGTTGACTTTGTTTTTTTTTGGAGGGCCAGGAACGTACTGTAGTGTACAGTAGTGTACTTGTACTTACTGTAGCTACTTCGGTATGCTACATGCGATGGTGGTGAAATGGTTAAATAGAGAAATTACAGGACAATAATAATAAGAATAATCAGAATGATAATGACGAACAACGTTAAAACATCGAAATGAATACCTACAAATGCACATGAATATGCGTGGGTGAAAAGAAAACTGCAATATATCCAAAGTAGATGCCCATCATCATCTGGCTATCCAAGATGTGGGCGCTGAGCTCTCACACAAAAGAAAAGCACAGCCCAAAAAGTAACACGACACGAGCCTCGTCAGCTGGGCATTGTGAAGCACAGAAACTCCCGCCCCCCTTGTTTCGGTTCCCCTCTTGCTTATCTTCGTTTCTCCGTATGTAGCACATGGCAACACGACCTTTGCATCATGACACGCCCATTGTTGTTGCTTTGTTGCCTTGGTATAGCCATTCCTGTGCACGGAAGTATCCAACTCGGTCTTGCTTGCTGTAATGTTTTTGGGTCGCATGGCGTTGCTGCTGGACGGAGGAAGCCGCGGAACAGCCGCGGAACAGGCGGCAAGTTACTGTTGTGATAGCTATTCGGCTTTATGATACGATCGTTACATCGGGTAGCGTCGTTCATCGGTCAGCCGTTCGTCATAAATCATCAGCCCTCAAGTCAACAGCTTGATAGTATATCGTATGGCTTCCAGCGTCATGGCATCAGGCAGATTGCCACTCATGTGGATCCCCCTCGCCGCGTTTGCACAATATCTCTTATCCAATAACATCATTGACTCTCTCATTTCCACCAAAACACCGAACAACTCCCATCCGCGTTCAAAAGACGTCTCATACTTCCGTCACCGGGTAGGCCTTGCTTGCGTCCGAAAGGATCCAAAAGTAGGGTAGATAGTTTCTCTGAAATGGGGCCCATTTCTTGTTTGGACACCATGATAGGTGGGCTGAGTTGGCTGGGGTCGGCTTGCAGGAGCGCGAAAATGCTGGTTTTTGACCGGCCGATCATGCGCTGGTGGACATCACGGAGAGCGTCATAAGAAGGCCACAGCGTATCCAGGAAGCGGGCAGCAATGGGCTCATAGTCCCGACAACACTCCAGCATGTCCATACTGGATTTGGCGTACGAGAGGTCTTCGTCGACGCCGTGCGGCTCACCATCGATGAGTCTTGTAGTTGCGCTGAAGAGCAGAACCACGGCGGCGGAGAAGGACCAGTAGATGACTAGCCAACAACGCCTGGTAAGTGTACCGTCAAAGGAGATGAGCTTGAGAATCCGCGCCATTTGCTGGGCTGCTGTAGCACATTCGTTGCGGTACCTCCGCGCATCATCAGCAGGAAGATTAGGATACGATGCTGCGCCATCCGTGAGTTGTGTTTCCGCCGTGGCTACAAGGAGTTGGCGGTATAGCAGGACGAGAGCACCGAGATACATGATCTGTTCACATCAGCACACCATTGGCTCGTTCCCACGGGAATATCGACTTACGTGAACCATGAGGATAGCTCGACGCTGGAAGACTGTAATATCAGACGAAGTGTTTGACGTCAGAGCAGGAATCTGTAGCATGAGTGGGACCTCCATGCGCCAGTGTTCCAACTTCTGTGTGAGTATGGTGATGTTTTCTCGCGTTGTAAGCTCAGGAGCCGCAAGAGTCTTTGCAATTTCTGCTGCAATCAGTCCGATCTTGCTTGTCTGAATGTGTATGAGCTCGTCGATGGTGACTAGATCCTGCCGCTGCGGAGTGCATGCAATCTGAACGTCGTTGGGTGTGACTTCGGATGCGTAGCCAAGCGTGTAGCTCAGCCAACAGTCCATGAAGATTAAGCTCCGAAGAACCTTTCTCCAGCCGTCATCTGCTGATTTGTTGGTAGATAAGTGTAGCTGGGGACATTTCCAGCGAGCAATCTGCAGACCGGCGGCAATGAGATATCGAGCACTCATGTGCTTCTCCAACAGCGCATAGAAAGACATGGAAAGCAGCAGACGCATGGTTCGGAGGTAGTCTTGTCGCGCAGTCTGCTCATTGAAGTGCAAAGTGCCAGAAGCATACAGCACCCGACGAAGACGATCGGGGAAGCAATCCACGTCGTAGTCCCCTCCCATTGCAGCTATGGTGAAGCATTCTGCTAGCGTCATGGCGTCGACTGGCTGTTGCGGGCGGTAGATGCGATCGAGTATCTCATCAGCCTGCGCATAGGTCCACATGTAGAGAAGAGAGCCGGTGCCGCGGATGAATGCATGCATGGCGCGGCGGAGAAGCTCCTCTGATGGCAGGTGGTGTTCGTCGTAGGGCCGCATTCCTTGGTTGAGGATCTCGCCTCTTAGCGTGACCAGCTCGCTGAACGCCAAAGTCAGAGCATTGTGACTCGACTCGGCCTCTGTTCCGGTAGACTGGTTTGATGGCAATGAAATTGGGCTGTCCGAGGAGCATGGGCTGGCACGTGACAGCTGTCGGGTGTTGTTCGACGTGTCTGTAGTGGAGCGGCTGTTCCCGGGTCGTTTTCCAGAGGCGGGCGCTGCCTGCTGTGTCCTGAACTCGTTGAGATAGACTTGATACTTGCGCCAGCTGTCCGTCTTCTTGTACTCGTCCATCTGGGCCTCAAACTCTTGCATGGCCCTTGCGGCATTACTCTCCCAGACGCGCTTCTGCTCTGCGGGTAGCTCTTGCCATCTTCGGCCAACCTCTCTTGCAATGTTCACAAAGGAGAGCTGGCCGACTGCTGGGTCCAGACGGAGCTGGTCAGCAAAGTTGACATCTGGTGGGTGGTGTTAGCTTCTTGCTGCCTACTGCACCGTGGTGGGAGAAGGGCAAGGCCTACATGCGGTCTTGGGCTTCTTGGGCGCATTGGGATCGGGTCGTGGATGGCGTCTGTATCTTCGCTTTTCCCTCGCCGGTGGAGTCGACGTCTGCCTCGTCAGCGTCTCCAGCGCCGAGGCGGAGAGCGAGGTGGTTTCACTCGCGGTGTTGTCCAGATCCAGCGAAAGCGATGAGGGTACCCCGCGGAAGGTCGCAATCTCGCGCTGCAGGGCGCGGCGATGACCAAGCTTGAAGTTCAGCGCAGTCAGATCCTCCTCGGTGATATCCACGACCGTCTCCCAGCTATGGAAGCCATTCTCCACCAAGACGCGATGATACTCAGACAGGCCCAGTCGCTCCAGCACGTCGGTCAAGTCGGGCATCGCAGGGCTGGAAGCGGCAGTGATCGCCATGACGTGTGTGACGTCTGCGGTGGGTGAAGCAGGGCAGTGGGGGGACTTTGATGATTTGAAGGGACGCTGCAAGAGACAGCCCTAACCTAAGTAACTACCATGGCATTTGCCGCCGCAGACCCTGCAAGACGCACGAAGCTGAAAGGTGTGTCTGGCATAACGCGTTTCCCTGTGGTCTGATGTCCAGGCCCGAATTGAGTCGAGCGAAGCGGCGATCGAGGCCCTCGCAGCCGCGAGTCCCAGACCGTTTAGCCCGCGCGACACTTGAAGCCCGCTTCCGCTCCGTAGCAGGAGTTTGGCCTTGGGAAGGGGGGGGGTTCTCGCCGTGGCGTCCAGCCCAAGCTTCGTATCTGGGCCTGCGCCGCGTGGCGTGCCTGTTTTGAAATGCCATGGTGCGCCTGCTAGAGTGACTAGAAAGACGTGCTCGACTTGCTCGACTTGCTCGCTATGGTGCATCTTTTGAGAATGCCATTTCCAACTCCCGCCTGTCTACGCCTGTGGCCCTCCATCCGTCTGACTCGCACCCCCCTCTCCAGAGGCTGTGCACTGAGCAGCATTTTCATTCGCCGGGCCTTTTCTTCCGATCAGGCACTTCTTCGGCGAGCCCACGGCAGCCCTGGACCAAAGGCAATCAATCACGCAACCCTCTTCCTTCTGTCGTTTTCCATGGCCAAATCAAACCGCCGTCCTCGCCGTCAGAGAAAAGGCCCGTGCGCATCCCCGATCCTCCTCCAGAGACTCTCTACAGATCGCGACTTTCCTCGCAGATCTATCCACGGTCGTCCGATGCAGTCTAGACCACGTCCATGTCGAGGCAAACGCGAGCCATGATTTGCTGCGTTGCCGTTGGCCACTCCCATGGCTGTCAGCCCAAGCGGCTGTTGCAGTGCCCAGCTGCTAGCCCAATCTGGTCGAACATGGGATTATGTCAAATTCTCACACATTCTCATGGTCATGTACTGCTCATGTTTCGTCCGCACTCTCTTCCCAAGGTTTCCCCCTACCACAACACTAGCTACAAGACGCCGTGCTGTGTAAAGACCACGATGAGCGATGAGCGATGAGCGATGAGCGGCTGCACTTGTAAATAGGCTCAGATCGAGGATTGCCACCACCTCACCCCTACCGCCTGGTCTCGTGCAGATCCCCTCGATCTTGTGCTCGAGCTAACATCTTGCTGCCGACTCAATGCGCGGCTACTGCAGCACTGCCTGCTGCTGGCTGTCTCAAACGAGTCTTTCTACTACCTATCCACGTTGACTTTACACAGCAACAAGAATCGAGGCCTGGTCACGCGACACAACACGCCAACCACACAGCCGCACTAGTATCTTTGTGTCTATAGAGTACACTGTAGTACTCTACTTACTAGTAGAGTGCAGTAGCGCCACGTATATATGTAACACAAAATCTCCCCCACACCGGTCCTCTAGTCTCGCCACCAGTAGTACCACACGCAACCCGGGGTTGCCTTACTTCGTGCTGTTGACCGCATTCTTAAAATGCGAGTCAAACCACCACGCTATGTACAGTACCGGTACACCACAACCGCCCCAGGCTACGAATCATACCCTGGCGGGGAAACGACCGCTCCGCCATACATGAATCTCGTGCGCCCAACATGAAGTGGACTGCGTATCTACCCGGCCCTAACGAAGCTGATTCGGGTGGCTGCCTGAGCAACACCGAACCTCAGGAGCAACTTCGGACACGATTCCCCATCCTAGAAAGAAAAATCTTGTTGCAAGGCGAAAACCTTTTTGCTCTTCTCAACGCTGTTGCTTTAGTGCTTAGCACAAGATCTCCCCGATTTCGCTCTCGTCTCGGCTATCGGATGTCGTGAGGCGAGATAGAGAGTCATGGGCATCAGACTTTTGCTTTTGCTACATGCACCCATTAGGCACCTATCGGAAACAAACTCTTTGATCAACTGTGACATTTTGCCCAAATCCCATGCTGGATTGCTATTGAATTTAAATATATACGAATTCCCTACTCAACAGCTAAAGCACTCCGCTAAGCAGTACAGTTAAGTTCACCACTATACACTATACACTATACACTATACACTATACACTATACTCTATACGCTATACGCTATACGCTACAATATACATACAACAGTACGCGGTGTGAAAACGCCACCTACTGTACAAACCCTAGTCCCGAAACTCTGCCCACTGGCTAATTTAACCTCGCAAATGCCGCCGCACCGAGATCATTTCCATTTCAAGCACAAACAACCGAGTCAATCCTTTCGACGTGCGCAGGGGGGGGAATGAGCAATTTATAAAATCTTGGACTAATTTCTTTTCTACTTCTTCTTCAAACAAAAAAAAAATTGGGTTGCGCACCTCGGTTTGGTTGATCCTGGTTTGAAGGGAGGGGTTTTTTTTAATCAATTTGCGTTATGATGATGAGCAAATATACTGTATACATGTACATGTACATGCCGTGTCAATGATGCCGCTTGCTCACACCGATACTACTATACAGTAACACTGTTTGAAATTCCACGTTGGCTTGTTTGATTATGGATAGTGTAGCTGTGCTAGGTTACTTATACACATTCTACCTACACATGTCTTGGTAGATGCAACTTCCTTGGCAATCAATCTTGCGGATGTCACAACCACCACCGCTAATATACAGCTGGACGCCGTTGATATATAATAGTCCTACTGTAATGCGATTTATATAGGCTATAGTAGGAGAATTACCTAGGACGTTTATTGTATTCCCTAAAACTCTAGTTACCTTGAAGGCACGCAACCCAACGGATCTCATAAACACTAATAATACATGGATCTTTTGCGATAGTTGCGATGGATAGCTGGACAGCTGGACAGCTGCGATAGCTATGATAGCTTCGATAGCTGCGACAGATGTGATAGATATGACAAATTAACAGTTGCGATAAATACGATAGCTTAATAGTTACGATAGTTGTACTCGTTACAGGATACGTAGAGATCCTCCTTTCCTCTTCTACCTATAAATCTAACCCTATTCCCTATAGAAACTCCCCAGGAAGAAGAGAGATATCTAGTATATAATCTAAGATATTATATAGCTGTAGACATGCTAGTAATACAGAGCTCGAACCTTAGTCAAAAAAGCCTATAATGGAGTACTTTAACTCAATCATAGTACATATATAAAGCAAATAAGTCCTACATTAACTACTCCCTCCTATGTACAGGCTAAATTAGCCTCTAGACTACCCGCTCATGTAGACCCTATTCCAACGCAACCACGGTACCAATATGCTGTGTCGTTCCATTCCAAACAACTACTTGCTTCCTTACCACATCTCATCACAAAACCTTTCTGTACTATATGTATGAACTCCATCTCTATACTTCATCCTACTTTCCTACTCTGAATTGCGAGTATAGTTTAATGTCTCCTGAACAACCACCCGATATACTAATTCTCCTAATACTAACCGACATCACCATATAGTCTCCCCCCATCAGACCTTTCCACCACTCGATTCGACCTCGCAACCTTGCCCTGCACCTTCTATCCCGTTTTCGGAAATCAGGATTTTGCTTGGAAGATTGTGATGATTAGCAAGCAGCATCTACCATCAAGAAAAACAAGAACACCAATAACAAGAACACCAGCTTACAACCCCCCTTCCACGCTTCCGCTCTGCACCATCATCTCTAATCGCAAAAAAGTGTAGCCAGCCCAGGAAGATATGCCCACGCAAGGCCAGGGAAAAAAGAGGTTATTGTGTTGTAGTAATTGTCACTGTATATTGCACATGTCAAGTTTGACTTGTTTGCATGTGAAAAGATGGAGATGAAATTGAATTTCGGGGTTTGGAAAAAAAAAAAGGATATACATGACAGTGGCAGCGATGACGATAATAACAGCAAAAAAATGAAAGAATAAAAGACTTGATTGATTCATGTTTCATCATTATACCATTCAAACATTCCTCGTCTCTACATGTGCCTTCACACCCACACACTTCCCACTTCCACCACCCCACCTCACAACAAGCGAAACGGCGCCGACTCGCCCTGAAACGCCGTAATCTTGCCCCCAACAGCCTTTGAATCCCCATAATACCGAATGCGATACGTGCCCGACGGAGCAGCCGCCCCCGACGGGTCGAGCCCCGAGTCCCACGTAATCAGCGCCTCACTGGTGCCTGTGAGACCATTGACGCGTTTCCAGCTAAAGACCAGTTCCCAATCTGCGTCGTTTTTGACCTGTGTCCAGGTGCCGTTGGTGTTTTGGCGTTCAATGGCCGCGTAGGTGCCTTCGAGGCGGAGATTGTTACGCGGGTTGGCGGCGACAAAGGAGGCGCTGATGAGGGCGCCGCGGGGGTATGTGGGCGAAACGTCTTTTGTGACTTGGCCAAAGGAGCGGCCTAGGCCTGCGCTGTCGTATACGACGCCGGTTATTAGACTGATGCTCTTGTCGCGATTGTCTGGGGGTGAGGGGCCAGGGGGAACGGTGCCTGGCACCGTGTCGCTGATGTATGGCAGGAAGCGGAGTGTAGCGTTGATGTAGGCGTTGAGCGTGTGTTGGCCATAGAGCGTCGATGCGCCTTCGTAGCGCTGGATACTGTATTCCTCTTGGGTGGTGATGTAGTGCGTGTAGCTGTTGGCTGGGCCGCCGAGTACAACGAGTGGTTCTGATGCAATGTCTGAGGACTTGACCGCGTTGTAAACTGCCTCGCGCCATCTGCGGCCCGACATTGTCGTTGCTTCGCCTGGGGAGACAATAATGACTAGTTGGCCGACGCGAAGGACTTGAATGTCTACAATGTTAGGGGACCAGGGGTAGGGGGTGTTGGCTTCACCGACGCTGAGGAGAACGGGCTTGGGGTATTGGCATTTCTTTTGTGCGGCGCTGGGCGGTGCGATCAGTCCGCCTACGAGGTTCCAAAAAGGGTTTGAAGGAGCACCAGGGTCGTTTTGCACAAAGTCAAAGGCGCCGGGACCGTCTGATGTGCCGGCGGCGAAGGAGTTGCCCATGGCTGCGGGACAAGTCTGGACGACTGAGCCGTTTGACAGTGTAAACGTAAAGTCTGAAAAGTCGACAAAGGTATGGAAACTGCGGACCTTGCCAGATAAACCAGTAAAGGAAGAGGAACCGAGAATCGACTTTGCGCCATCAGACTGCCGTTTCCCAATCTCATAGCACGACTTTGCGCCACCATCGTTAAGACCGTAGAACGGACCGCGACCGTGGCAATCTTGCGATTTCCCGCCACAGGTGCTGTCATTGAGGCGGCATTGAGTGTTTGAGCCATCTTCGCAGTATGCACCTTGAACGTTTGGTGTTGTGTCTCCGACGTTGGATTGCGAGAAGCCTGCTACGAAGCCCTCTGCTGCGTTGGCGGTGTCTGCATTGGCGGCAACGTCTTGCTCGAGAAGGTAGGCTGCTACGCCCTTGTTGTCGCCTGCGATGAGTGTCTGATTACCCAGTAGACTAGTGCCGTGGACGGCGAACCAATTCAGTACGCCAATGTTCTTGCCGTCGCTGGCTCGTGTGAATTTCAGAAGCGTCATGGTTTTATCCACGTCGTCGGGGTAGCGCTTGCGTTCGGATTCTGGATTGGCGAGGTAGGCAAACAGACTACGGTTGATGTTTGCGTCTGCGATTCTGGTGCTTCCCGCGCTGACGGTGCCGAGCTCGAGGCGTTGGTGAGCGCGCTGGATGGAGAGGAGGGCACCGTCTACGATGGCTTGGTAGCTTTGCTTGTCAAAGCCTAAGCTAGTGATTTGGGGGAGGAGGTAGTTTAGCCATGCTCCCGGCCCAGCGTGACTATGCGTGCCTGTTACGGCTACGTTGTCTTTGGTATAGACGGAGTACTCTTGGCCCAAAGCTTGCAGACCTTCCAAGATGCCGTTTCGAATCGCAGTGTCGCCTGACTGCGTGTCGAGGACCAAGTAGACAATGCGCTCGCTGGTCTCACCGGGGTTTCCAATGATGAAAGCGCGCGAGTAGATTCGTTGGCGCAGCCCAGTTCCCAGTTGCGACGAATTGGCATAGCCCATCATGTTAAGCTCAACGACAGGTCTGACATCAGTTAGGGTCAGTTGATTCTGTGTTTAAAAAAAAAGGTAACCTACCCAGTGATATCCGCCTTGCCTACACCGATGAGATATGAAGAGGGATCATCGGCCGCCTCGCCACTCTGCTTCAGCCCCAAAAATGAATCTTGGTGAAGTCGACCTCCATGATAGCTGCCATCCAGTCTTGCATGCCAGAAGTCGGCGACTGGGAAGCCCAGATTGATAACAAGCTGTCCGATGATCAAAGAGGCAACGAGAGCGGCGCCCAAGGCGACGGCAACATGTGAGCGCGCCATGCACTCAAGCCAAAGATGTTGGAGGTTGGCGGAAGGGCACGGAAGGGCAAGAAGAAGTGCGGCGCATTTGGAGGCGTGGTTAAGCTTGGGTACCGGTACCTAATAGATATAGTGTGATGCAAATAGACTACCAGCGTCGTACTAGCAAGCAAGGCAGGTCACAAATTCTGTAGCCGTAGGGCAAGCAGCAATATAGGCCTGCCTGAGGTATATCGTATGGCCTATTGCCCCATGCAGCCGCAATACGAGGAGGTGCCTGTCCGCCAGTCCAGCGGGCCGGGCGCATGACGTTTGTTGTTCGGGGGTGTGCGGCCGCTGATTGGCTGGGGGCGGAGGACAGGCCAGTGACGCCTAAATCTGCATGTGGCTGTCGCGACTTCTCTCTCTTCCCCGTTATCCGTTATCCCTCATAGTGAACAACGCCCTATCTCCACGCGCCCATTCCATACTCGGCCCCAGATCGTGTCCAATACACCCACATCGCCCTCCACTCCTGCTGCACGCCTCGTCACACGCCATGCCCCTCATCCACGACTCCTACGGCCACCTTCCGTGTACGTGTTCCATCTGTCCAATATACAGAAGCCCGGGGATAGGCCCATGTCCGACGCGCAGTGCCGGGGGGTCAACGCATCACTTGATTGTCCTGCGTGCACGCGAGCTGTGGCGCCGCAGTAGCAGACAGTAGCATCACACAAGATGCACCGCACACAACACGCTAATCCCTTCCCCTCCCAGACATTGATACCCCGCTCGACGACCGCAGCATCGCAGCTGCCAAATCTGTCGTCGCTGCTGATATACGGACCGCGGGCGTCGACACCTCAGAACTCCACCCTGCGCTCATCCCGGCAGCCAAATACACACCGACTTTTTCGGATTTCATTGAGAGGGAGCATGCCCGCCTGGACGATGATCCAACATCCAAGATGAGCGGCATTGACCTCAAGCGCTACGAGGACCTTGATGCGCCCGACAACACCACACCTACGAGCGACCAAGACCGCCCTGAACTGCTCGAGCAATGGAACAAAGCCCTCAAGCAAGCATACACCAGCTCAGAATACGTCTCAGGCCGATTAACCCAGCTCGGGTTGCTGGAAAAATTTGGAAAAAATTCATGGCTGGTGGGAAACTCGCAGCTGGAGGATGAGCTCACGCGCATCGAGGCAGAGCTGGCGCAGGTCAGGAAGTGGCAGGAGGAGGTCGAGGCATATCGCACCAGTCAGCAGGAAAGTGTGCATGGCGAGATCAAGACACTTGAAGAGACGTGGAAGAAGGGTGTCGGAAGAGTGTTGGAGACCGAGGTTGCTGCTGAGGGGCTGAAGCAGCAGATTCTAGAGAAGAGGCGGGCGGGTGCAGCTTGAATCGTTTGTTCTTGGACAAAATCTAGCTGTGTAAGGAGAGTTTGTATTCATGATACCCCAATTTCGATTACTGCGCTAGTCCACTCTGCCAGTGCAATTTTCAAGCGTGCACTCCAACGGTTACCATTTACCTCTGATTACAACACCTCGACCTTTTACACAATGCAGAAGTCTACATGACCAGCATCTTGGTGTGTCACCCAGCTTACCGTACCCTAGAAATACTCCAAAAGTCCAAAACCCGTAATCCTTCGTTATGCACATACAACACAAGCATGATTCTAATTTACAAGCTCACGCACACTATCGTACCTCCAGATCCCCAACACTAAGCATCACTGCGCCTGGCGCGTCTTCAATTCTAAATTAAAACAAGCAAATATGACATGTATCCCCGCCCGCCCGTTCAGTTTCCTAATATTGCGGATTTGCTGCAAATCACCTCCCCTTATTGTTGTTCGATGTTGGTTCAACAATCATGAACAAAGCATGTAATCTCGGAGACGCGTGCTATGGCATGTTATGTTCTTCCAAGGGCTTTGGTAGATCGTGATGTGTGGTGTGATGTGCTGTGCTGTGCTGGACAAGAGAGACAGTGATACAAGAGAGTAATCTGCGATTTTCTTTGAGCTACGGCGGAGCTGTTGTTGTTGATGGTATCGAGGGGGTTGCGAAGGGGTGCGATGGGACGTCGTTCTCGTTCTCGTAGTTGGGGTTGTGATTTGGGTTTGCGCAGAGGGGCCGGAGAGGTATTGTGTGAAAGTGTAGCCATGGCTTAACCGTGACTTATATCATATTTGCCCACATCATCGTGCTGGACGCACGTCTAATAGCACAAGACTTCTTAGATGTAAGACTTTACAACGCTCCAGACAGGATCCAAGTTTACCTTTGTCCTTTGTATCAAGTCTGGATCTACCATAGTTACGCTCAGTGAATTTATACTGGTCATGTGAAGACTCACTATAGCTATTATTGTACAGTATCACGATAGCAACTACACTACATCCACATTAACGTCTTGCGTCATATTTTCGTTATTATCAAATGGCGAAGCTGGGATTTGTGAAACGAACGATCAGTTTGAGCCCTGTACGCACAGATTGGTACCATACCCACAACGATGAAAGACGAGCTTGTTATAACGAATTCGAATTCCTCTCATCTAGCAGACACAACAAAAGTGCGCTTTGGGGGGATTGAAAGTGCCAAATGAACCAAATAGCATATAGTATTCTTCTTCATGCTAGGTACCTAATCTCATCGTTTATGCAAAATAAAAATAAAAATATATGAAGCGCTATGGAGCAGAGGCGTGCTTGTAGTCCAACTCTTCAGTCCACGGGACTATCGCTCTCGAGCCACAATTGGTGAACATCTCAGCGTACTAATTATACCTGTTGTACTTTTCCATGCTATTCCATTCCTACATATCCGCGTGCTTCTTTCCTTCAGCCAGAATATCGGCTTTCGCCATGCCTACGGCCTTTATTGGAAATTTATCCCGCGCCGATAGGTAGTGGCGGTATGGGTTGCTGAGTCTGGAATGGCGAAGGGGGGCTGCGCTTTCTGGCTCTTGTTCTTGTTCTGGGGGGTTGGGGGTCACTGTGCAGAGTAATTGCTAGGTTGGCTGAGTGATGGTTGGATAGGGTAATGTTGGCAGTTGTGGCATTGGTGGGACTTGTGGATTATAAGTTTTACACTGGGTGTGATGGAGACTTCGGGAGATGGCTTACCTACTAGATGTCCGTTATCCTGCATACGCGGTTAGGCGACACACTCAGTCCACCAATGCCAATTACTGCAGAGTGTTGCTTGGCACTCCGCGATATGATTCCGAGGCTTAAATATAACATGAGTTCATCATTGTAGAACCTTTGACTGCGATATAGTTGGTATGGTTGACCATCTTAATGAAGACGTATGCGACTCGTCCGCGGAAAATCTAAACACGTTGTGGCAAGACATGGCCCCAGCCTTCACCGGAGAGGCAGCTCGTAAGTTCTTCCATATGACTCGCCGAATAGCAACAGCGGGGGTATGGAAAGCAGTAGTCGAACCAGGCGTGTCTCGTTATCTTCGAAATGAGTTGTATCCCTTCTTGATATATATATATTGCCCCACATGAGATGAGAATGAAGACGGTATACATGACGTGCGGGAGATGGCTCCAGTGTCTGCAGGAGACTGAATAATGGCTGATCTGCAATGTATGCATTCTCTCGTTCGAAGCGGGTTGTTGGCGGTTAGAAAAGCAAGTTCCATAGAAGCTAGCGGTCGGTTTTAGCAAAAACGAATATGTAGAACGTCACGCTTTATACAGGAAACTTTGATTCCAAGTGCGTAATCATCGACGTACTATATATTCTTCAGTGGAACCTTTCAGCACAGAAGACGGGAAATGGAGTAACAGATGGAGAGCGTGGCGTAGATGCAGAAGAAGCAGGTACGTATCAGGGAGCGAAGAGGATACTTTAGGAGACAGTGATGTTTCTGGTATACGTTTGTAATCGAAGGGCTCAGACGTGGTGTGGAGAGAAAGCGCGGAAGACGCGCGAGACGATGAAGACGGGAACGTGAGTGCCACAGTAAGAAAGGCCGGTTGGAGCCATGATTCTGTAGCTACAGAATGTCAGTAGGACGAAAAGAGCGTGGCAGAGGTCGTTAGAGTAGTCAGCGAGGTTTGGCTCGTGTAGCTGCCATCTCGGCAGAGGCCATAGCGTGTTGTGAGTAGGCATATTGGCAAGATTCCCATGAAAATGCGAAGCTGCAACATCAGCCTTGCGAAGCCATGGTTGCTTAGATCCTCAGGACGCATCTACTACCCTGCTCTACTGTTTTCTGCTTGCAAACCAGTGCGTCGCTCGAGAGTGCAGAACAGTACCGTCATGGATCAGCTAGGCTATTAGTTGCAAGCCATGTAAGCAGTGCGTCTTCCAAGGACGCGAGGCTTTGCGCCCGGCATGCAGATCGACATGTCTGACATAAGCTCATATGCCCGTATTCTACCATGATGAACCAGGTTTAGGTACAAAAGTGCGTTGCATATGCGGTTGATGTTGAGCAGCTCATATATAAGGTCGCGATTGGTGTCCTGCTAGACGCGGCGGTCAGTGCTAATGCTCTGGTGTAGACCAGGGTGTGCAAAGTTGTCCATGTCTTCAGCTCACACCGGAGGTTTGTATGTAGCTTTGCAGCATGGAATAGATGGAGTTTCGGTCAGGGGAACCTTGACTGTATGTAATGGCTGCATGTTTAATGTCACCTCTACATGAGCGGTGAGTTTTGGGCTACCAGGTCATGAATTTGCTGGATTTACATGTCGTGGTCTAGGGTATGAGACAGTCTGGATAATCCGTACAAGGATACAACGTGGAGCTCAAACATGGGCTTATGGTGACCGGTGAGAATATCAAAGTCCGGTTAATAAGGCCACACTACACGACAGGCACCATAGAGTTGTGGCTGGAATGATAACTGACGCGCATTTATCAGCATGAGATGGCGTCTGTTTCGATTGCTCTATTGTGACTTTTGGCTGGATTACGATATGGTGCTTAACTGTCATTTGCAATTGTGGCGCTTGTTCGATTGATTTGCGTCAATGCTTAGGACACTGTGATCAAGTATTATTAGGAGGTGGTCTGCTGCTATTGGAGCACCACACTTTAGTCTTGGGAAATGGAGTCTTTTGGTTTCGAGGTGGTAGTAGCTGGCGCGGCTGAGTCCTCAAGCTTGGGCGGGTTAGTATCAATCTGAATGGTAACCTATCGAGAAGGTCAGTACTGGGGCCCTGCGGGGTCTGTAACGGGTGGGGACATGATGACGAGACAGTGCCACTCCACCAAGTGGATGACGGTGATACTTACTGGTCCATCATTGACTAGAGCAACATCCATCATTGCAGCAAACACGCCGTCTTTGACTTTTTCTGTAACATGCAGATCCCCAACTCTGCTGAAAAAAGTCTGGTAGAGAGTCTTGGCTTTCTCACCACTTGCGCTTAGGTGGAAGTCTGGCTTGTTTCCCTTCTTTAGAGAGGCATGCAATGTAAATTGTGAGACTGGCCATGTTCAGTTGTGACTGGGGTGTAATTTTCGATAGCTGCATACCGCATAGAATCTCGCCATCGATATCTTTTATGCTATGTTTCCACTTTGTTGGGTTAGTTGGCGTCCACAGGCTACATCGTTTGAACTGAGATTGAAGCATAACGAACCCGACCAGGCGGATCTTTCGATTCGTCGTCCCACAGTTTTGCCTTGATAATCTTGCTGGCCATGGACTCTATATCCTTTTCCGTGTCGTCCTTGGAGACGGCAGCAAGCACCAGCAGGCCTTTGCCAATTGAGGAGACTAGTGTGCCATCCACTGTGACCGAGGCTGACTTGACCCTCTGCAGGACGGCTGTGATTTGTTAGCCCTATGCCGTTACACGGGGTCCCGGCGCAACGCACTTCTCATGTTGGCTGTTGGCTGTTGGCGGGGTAGCTGGGAGAGGGAGGATGCAGGGCAGGTGAGGGCCAGTGCAGCCGTTAACTAAGTACCTAGGTGCTTCGGAAAGGCGCCAACGGTGCACTTGAACGGCTCTGCCGCACTGAAAGCTACCTCACGCGTCTGGCCATTGCCGCCAATTCAACCAACATGGCCGCAACACGCCCGAACCGAGCTCGAGACTGTGAAACACGCGCTCAATCTTGACGCGTTGCGGGGAGCTGGCTGCTGCACCTCCGGCGCTAGTGGATCTGCGATTGCTTGGCAGGCTAGCCGCAAGCGCGCTCGCTCTTGCGATACGTTGGACCTCCTTCCCGCCAGAGCACGACAAACAATCACATCGATTGCGGCACAGCAAACGCAGACGCGCGACTCGAATCACCGAGCCGCCTCAATTGCCCCGAACGACTCGGCCAGCCCCTCGACGACACCGAAGCCCTCGCGACGAGGCTACACAGACACCATGGCAGCCCGCAAGCTCCAGCAGGAGATTGACAAATGCTTCAAGAAGGTCGCAGAAGGCGTCGCGACCTTCGAGAGCATATACGAGAAGATTATGCAGACGGGTAATCCTTCACAGAAAGAGAAATTGGAGGACCAGCTAAAGAAGGAGATCAAGAAGCTGCAGCGGTCGCGAGACCAGATCAAGACGTGGGCGGCCATGGGCGAGATTAAAGACAAGAAGCCGCTGCTGGACCATAGGAAACTCATCGAGACGGTATGCTGACTGCGCTCTTGACATGTGACCTGTACTGACGCCTGCCAGCAAATGGAGCGGTTCAAGGCCGTCGAGAAGGAGATGAAGACGAAAGCATACTCCAAGGAAGGCCTGCAATTAGCATCCAAGATCGACCCGAAAGACCGCGAGAAGATGGAGCTAGTCGAATTCCTCGTGGCAATGAACGAAGAACTCGAGCGGCAAATAGAGATGATTGAAGCCGAGACAGAAACGATACAGGCCAATATGAAGAAGGGCAAGAAGGCGGACAATTCCAAGGCGGAGCGGATAGCAGCGCTGGAAGAGGCGACCGAGCGACATAAATGGCATCAAGGGAAGCTGGACTTGCTACAAAGGGCCTTGGAGAATGGCAATGTCGAGACGGAACAGGTCAAGGAGATTGAGGAGAGCATCAAGTACTACGTCGAGAGCAATCAAGATGCTGATTTCATGGACGATGACACAATATACGACGATTTCAATCTGCAAGAAGAGGAGGCTATTTTCGGACTGGGCAACGACCTCGACCATGTGTCGTCACAGGACGCGCAGTCGGTAGCCGATGACTCCCCAGAATCCGAGGGCAGACCTCCAGCGCCGAAACCCAAGGCGACGGAAGCAATACAATCAGGTGCACGGCGGCCATCGACTCAAATGAAATCGCCATTGCCAGCATTGGCCACATTACACACGCCACTACCTGGTGCCTCCAATTCTACAGCAAGCTCCATGAAACCCGCACCGATACCGACTCGAACACCCGGAGAACCACTGAAGTATGCCTCGGCCGCCGCCGCTGCTGCTGCAAGTGATAAGAATGGAGTAGGCATTGCACCTTTGCCACCGCCGCCTGGGGCGCCTGCGGCGCAGTCTGGATTGGCACCGGCTGGCGCAAGGCCAAGTGCAACCAACTCACCAGCAACAACGCACTCTCAACCTGTTACACGGACGCAAACATCAGCCGAACCGACACAGACTTCAAGGTCCCCTGCTCCGTCAGCTAGTGTACCCACGACGCCGGCGCTAGAGAAACAATCGTTGTCACGTGCGGCCTCGACTGACGTGGATGGCAGCAAAGCGAGCAGAAGAACGCCGGTGCCCGAACGTGTAGAAGAGGAGGAATCACAAGTTGCCACACCTCCGCTAACAAATGGTGATTCGCATGCTGAGGATGAGGAAGAAGAGTCAGTCTATCATCTACCGTCGAGCTTACAGGATCTCCTAGACTCATTCGAGGCAACGAAGAATGACATAAGTGCCTCTGCATCGAAACCGCCGGATGAGCGCATGCTGGCACAATCCATGACTACAGCGCCAGACTCGGCCGACACGGATGCGCCGCGTCATTACCGCCCACAGAACCCATACCCGTTCACACCCTCCCACTATCCCCAGGAGCCACTGCCTATATTCGACGACCCTCGGTTGTACTCTAGAATCGAGACTGATGCTCTCTTCTATGCATTCTACTACCGTCAAGGTACCTATCAGCAATACCTTGCAGCGAAAGCATTAAAGTCGCAAAGCTGGAGATTCCACAAGCAATACCAAACCTGGTTCCAACGGCATGAGGAACCCAAGGCGATTACCGAAGACTACGAACAGGGCACCTATAGGTTCTTTGACTACGAGAGCACGTGGTAAGCACTCCCACCCCCCTGTCGGCCACCTGCACGTGGCAGAACCTTGCTGGTCGCCGCGCCACATGTGGCTGATGCATATTGGGCCATTTTACTAACGAGTGAACAGGATGAACCGAAGGAAAGCAGATTTCCGGTTTGCTTACAAGTTCTTGGAAGATGAGTTATGAGTACCGCACCTCGGTCTTTTTTGAGAAGATGATGGTCGCGTTCTGTAATAGGTATTAGGTAGTCCTTAAATGGGTCCCTTTGTAGGGCAGATATTGTGCTCTTCGAAAATAAAGCGCCCCTCCCGGTACTGTGCTAATCTTTGATGAGGGTAGGCCAAGCATACTGTAGTGTACATATGGCAAGATACGGTGAGCAAGATCTTGCAAAAGTGGCACATATTACCGCTCATCTATGCAAAGCTTTCTCTCCGCCAGTTCACTCGACTTGTCCAAGCATCGCAGTCGTTGGAGCGCCGGGGCGTAATCTGACAGCATGTGGCTTGAGGCCGTGCTGGTCGCTTCCCCGACTGCCCATGTTCCGCCCCCAATCAGGTGGCCAGTGAGGGTCTTGGCAAACACCCAAGTGGCTGGCCTAGCGAGCGTTGGCTCCATTCCTTCCGCAACGTCAAGCCTACGTTACGCCCCGTCGATACCGACTTGTGCATGACCTGGAGCGAGCGGTTACAGCATCAAATCACTTTCGATGCTCTTCGCGAGGTCGGTGAGAAGATCATGGCTAATCTCCCTGCTTGCAAATGGGCGTGGATCTGCTGAAGCGGTCGATGATGAACTTACCAACGACCAGGATCACACTTGACGACCTTACCAACCCATTTGGGAATGCAGGTCGCTGCCCTACGACAACAACAGCTCGACTATGCATGTAGGCCCGCCTCAGTCTCCGCGCCACCGGACAATCATGGCTGTGAACGGGGTCCGAGATGCGCATGTACAGCACCTAGCCCGCCTGCGCATGACATTCATTTTGCCTCAACGACGACTAAGCTACGGCGCCTGCCGTACTCACTATGTATGTAGACCTGTCCCCTTATGCCTCGACCAAAGAGCAGGGGTGCGAGTCATTGTATACTGCAGCCATGGACTTACTGTCGTTGGATTTGTAACCCTATCACCGGCAGACATTGCCAGCCACATGGCAGAATAAGACGAATTAGTTGCTCGTTCCGAGCGGTGGAGTCTGCACCATGCCTCGCCAAGTATCAGAACTAATGCCATGCGTGGAGCGTTTGGGTTGCGCTAGTCCGTGGCTCGCATGGGACGGGAGGAACAAGGCACGGAACAATAGATCTCAGAACGTTCTCTTAACATCCCCTCGCGGCAGGTCGTCGTCACCGCCGCGTCCCACAACATTAGATCAACCGGGACTGGGCCCCTTGCCAAATAGCGCCGCGCATACCTCTTGCATGTGTCGACACCTGCATTGACGCTAAATAATCAGCCCTATATCCATATATGTGTAGAGTACCGCCTGACTGGGTGCGACATAGCCTCTTTCACGAGCCAACTTAGCTCTTATTATCTCAGATTCATTTGTCGTCTGGCGTGGCCATCATCGCCGACCGCTATTACGGCAGAGACATCTTGTCGTGGTGCAAACCCTGGATCCACTTGCGACCTCGCCCTATTATTGCACATTATGTTGGCTTTCCGTGATTGGCATTGTCCAGTCGGGCGCCTTGATGTTTCTTACCCCCCAAAACATGTGTACGTTGCTTTCACAAGACTAAGATGTCGGGGTGGCAGTGAGCCAATGTCTGGAGACATGTTCTCCTGTATCTTTGATGGGGATCGACTCCATGTTTCGAAGAGATACATTATAAATCGGCATACTCTCCGGCTTTGACTGACTTTTCAAGCCATCCCGAAGAGCCTCAACTTGTCCATCGGCCATTCAGTAGTACCGCCAGGAAACCTAGCAAGCTACACGTTGTCCCACCCGCAACGCCCTACTATCGCCCGTCCTTCATATCAGACACGACCCGCACAGTAGAAGCCATACGCCTGAAACAGGAACCTTCCTCGCCCGTCATGTCCGGTTATGGGGTGTGTGGTCAACGACGACGAATCATTGATTCTTTGGCACTAACAAGGCGCAATAGTACTCACCGTCTGACCAGACCGGCTACAACTACACACCGGCATACCAAACCAGCGTACCTCAGTACACGCAAACACAGATCAACCAGTACTACGCACAGTATCAATGTTATCCTCCACAGCCCTATCACATCATTCCCGATTACTACGTCCAAGCTCCCACTGTCACGCAGCTCACTTACCCACAAACGTTGGCTGGACCCGGATATGACGCACGTTGGCGAGCTCAGCCTGACAACAATGAGCTGAATACGCCTCAGGGCCCTACTAGGTAATTAGACTCATGCAATACTCCTCGCTGGAAAGCTGACAGTTATAGGAGTAATAGCCGCACAAGGTATGCCAGCAAAGATGGGCAAATATTTGACGCTCAACTTCATCAAACAAACGCAGAACTGATTAAACAACAGAACTTGGACCTGTGACATTGCCTCTTGCACCTCATCCGCAAATTTCACCCGCCTCGCCGACCTGCAACGCCATCAATCCACCGTGCACGGGGTAGGAACTCCAGAGTACCCCTGCACCGTTCCACAGTGCAATCGCATCGGTGACAAAGGCTTTACGCGACGGGATCATCTAGTCGAGCATCTTCGCAACTTTCATCACATTGACATTCCCAAGAGACGGCCTGGAGAACGATCGGCATTCCCTTTTGGATGGCCGGAGGGTGGCGCCAGTCAGTGAGTATGATCAGGGATGAGGAAGAGGAGGGCTGATATGGGTGTAGGGGTTCGAGTAGTGGAACAATTGGTAGAGGTGAGCATGTACGGGGAACACGTAGACTGGGGAGCACTGGCCGGATCACTAAGCCTTCGAGACGAGGTGGCAGGGGCGGTGGCAGAAGTAGAGGGTCGAGTAGGATTGCAGGGATCGCACGTGGAAGTGAAGGATTCACAGGGATGCAGGATCATGAGCCAAACGTTGGGCGAGCGGAGGAGCCGGAGTTGCTGCGGACTTCGAATTCGGGAGGTAACGCCGAGGTGGCTATATTCCAAGGTCCTGTTACGCTGGATGACTTACTGGCGCTCGGAGACTTTTCAGACCAACCCCGGAAACAGTCGTACACCGGTGACACTGTGACCAACAGTGAGCATATCGACCCATGGGACATTGGGTAGACGAGGATCTCTTTCACATTTCCCTCACACAAGCATTATACACATGTTTACTTCGCCATTTTCATTCTCTTGCATAGCATTGCGCATCGATACATTTCCAACTAGTCGTGGATGGCTTGAGGGCACTTGAAAGCAACATTTCCTTGACATTAGCGCCATCAGATGACATCACCATAGAGCACAATGAGCTAGAAACAATGTATATCTACATGGGTACACACAAATAGACTATAGTACAATGGCCACCAGTCAACTCCATCTTACGTACACAGCATAAGCCAATCACGAGATGTAAGCGGATGTCGCAAACACTTCCTCGAACGCCAAAGAGGACGTTTCAACGGCATGACCGGACGATTTGGCTCCGATCCCCAAGATTGTAGGTGTTATTTTTTTTGCTACTTGCTTACAAGAGCGTTCCACGTGGTGTTGAGCTGTGCCACATAGATAGCATGGTCATGGTACAGATGTTCTAAGCGAGAATGTGAGATGAGATGAGATGAACATTACCTATACGATATACGAGCATGCATCTGTCAGTTCCATTCTTTAAATCACCAATTTATGACGGAAAAAGAAAACATTTGACCTCTTACTTTATCCATCCAAGAATAGCAGATCGACGATGTAGGTAGAGCAATACTAAATCCCAAGGACGATGAATATTGTTGATCAAGGCACAGCATAACCCAACACATTGCAATAGTTTTAAATTTCTAAATTTACATTTCTACACCTAGCACAGCATAGTACGGCACAGCACGACACAGCATCACATAGCACGTGCACTGCCCCTCAGACCCAAGTACGAGCCTCTAACTAGGGCCTTACCCGCGCCACACCCTCGGGCGCCCCTCTTCTCAGCCTCATCCCACCATCCCATCCCATCCCATCTCCCATCTCACGCGACCCAGTACCCATTCGTCTCAAACCTGGGTCTTGGGCCGCACGGCGGCCGAGACAGGGTGCATTAGGTAGGCTGATGCGAGATTGGCTGGTGCGTTTGTGCGGGTTTACTTGCGGGTTGTTTGATGGGACGCCGTGTTGGGTGGTGGGGGCTGGTACCTAAAGGTAAGGGAGGAGTGCGCCGTGATTGTGATTAGGTTTAGGTTTAGGTGGGTGGTGAATTGGGCCTTGTGTTGGAGCGTAGACTACACTACCGTGGTTTGGGATGGCGCTGTTTTGGCAAGGGAAGTAAGGCCGATGATGAGGTCTGGAGTAGATACCTAGTATATTGTGGTTGTGGTGGGGAGATATGGACATGGGTTTTGAGGCACGGCGATGCTTACGACTCCTTTGTGATTGACGTTGGATGGTTGGGTATGCGATGTGGGGTTGTGTGGGAGGAGCGCTCATGGTGACAGAAAAGTGATGGGGACGAGGAGAAGAAATCTAAATGTCTTGAATGATGGAGAATGCACGGTGAGACAACATATGTAATGCGGATGTTCCTCTCGAGTATCGAATCTGACGTGAATTCCAGACTGAACGATACCATGTTCGCTGGCGAATCATGGTGATTTGGACTTGGCTTACATTTCTTCTGATTGGAAGACTACTGTGTGCGTTTGCATGATGCATCTTGAGACAAGAAGATCATTTAGAAACTTTCTTGACGATTGTTTCTACGGATGCCGGCCTGTATCTATGTCAGAAATCGCAAATACCAGAACATGCATATCTCCTAGGCCATTCCGATAGGTGCACTTATGATGTTGGCAATGACGTAGTAGCGCCATTGTGGTCACACATTCGGGAGAACTCGTTCTGGCAAGAACATTTGATTGACAACCTGACCTGACCTACAACACACACCCTTCCCGCCGTCCCCCATCTCCCTTCCTTCCCCACAACTCCATCTATTGCCTACGGCTTTGACTCATGTCTCTCAAACCTCACATATTATTACCTTCTAACGAGTTTCACAACTCATTACCACTGCAATAACTGCGCCCTTGTCCTGTTTTCTGGCCCGACCCCCGCACTTTATAGCTGGCTACACGCGCACTCTCTAGGGCTACACTCGCAGCCTACACGTGTGCGCAGAGTACCAGTTGCAACCTCAACCCACGACCTGCGACTTGCAGCAATAGCTCATCATGCGCGATCTACGGAGACAGGCGCTTGAGAGCCACAAGACGGTTTCACGTAAGGCGCGCTCGCGCATTGTCTCGACGGCCGCCTCAAAGTCCAATTCTGCGGTGGCGTCACCTGCACAGTCGCGCGCAGCCAGTCGTAGCCGCCAAGTTTCAGACGATGACGAAGACTATCTCAGCGACGGCACTGCCTGGAGGTAAGTTTCACATGTTCTAACTACACTTTCTTCTTGTTCCCCACATGGCGATCGGTGACATCATCGTCCCTGTGTTCCACCAACAAACACCTGACGTTGTATTTGCAGTACAAACTCCATCGACGACCTACTCAACGGCGAAGATGTTGATATTCCTGAGGATGCGTGGAAGGCTGAGCTCAACACGCGTATTGAGCAAATCACCAATCTCAAGCGCAGTAGCACTGAAGGGCGCGCTGAGAGCCTGAATGCATATGCGCACATCCTCATGGCGCGATATGCAAAGGATGAAGTCGAGCTGCACATCACTGAGCTGTTGTCATCGATGCTTAGGAGCATCAAACAGGAGACAACTGAGCGTGAAGCTGTAAAAGCGCTGAAAGGTGCGCACCCAATACCGCGTGGCCGTACATGCTGTACTGATACTACCTAGCACTCGCTGTCACTATCCTCACACTCGACTCGGCAGATATATACGATGACATCGCCGACCAACTCAAGCGGTCGATACAATCCTCAGGATCTGTCGAGATCAAGGCCAACGCCATCTACACGCTTGGCCTTGCTGCTTCATTCGCTGGTGCGGGTGACGACGAAATTCTGGATATTATGGCCTTCTTCCTGGAGATCATTGAATCGGATGGCGCGTCTGTGGAAGCCCAAGATGATGGCGATGTTGTCATTGCGGCTCTAGAACAATGGGGTCTCCTCGCTACCCAAATCGAAGACTTGGAGGACGAGACCGAGGTTGCTGTCGAGGCCTTCGTTGAGCAGCTCGAGAGTGCAGATTCGGGCGTACAAGTCGCCGCCGGCGAGAACATTGCACTGTTGTACGAGAAGTCTTATACAGCAGTCGAAGCCGACGACGAAGATCCATCAGACAACGATGACTCTGACGATCCCGAGTTCGTCAAGGATGGAACACGAATGGTGAGTCGCTACCAAGTCTACCGAAGACAAGACCAACTCCTCCATACTCTCGACGGACTCGCCAGCGTCTCCACGCGCCGCATCTCGAAGAAGGACCGTAAGACCCTACATTCCTCTTTCGTCGACATCCGCAACTCAGTTGAGCGACCTACACGAGGACCTGGTTATTCTACTGCCTTGGACAAAGAGACGGGCAAGGCTAAAGGTGCGGGCACAATTGAAGTAAGGATCAACAGCGGTGTGGTGGTTCGTATTGACAAGTGGTGGAAGTTGCTTCGTCTGAATGCGCTAAGGAGGGCGCTTCAGGGAGGTTTCACGTATCACTATGATCAGAATGAGACCGTCTCATCAGTTCTGCCATTCACAGTGTCAAGAAGGGTCAAGACGACGAAGTAGGTGGCATATTTGGGAGCATTGAGGTTGGGTATTGCTGCTGAGGGGTGCAGAAAAGTGTGCCGTCATAGCTAGGGAGCGGATACATTCGTCATGGCGTTTATTATTTTTGCATTTGGTCCTGGTGAGCTAGATAGCGTTCTTCGATAAGGTTATAGCGTTCTAGAGAAGTACGGTATCACTGCTTGTGACATTTGGCGTAGGATCGTGCCGCAGACGTCCGCCCCGCGTTGCCCCTCACTTCGTTCCGGTGGTCAATACTTACACGCAGCCCAGTAATAGCAAAGTGTCTTCTGTCTCACCGACTGTTTCAAACAAAATACTACCACTGAACGATAAGCTATAATTAAACTGCGATTAATGCTGCTCTTACTCAGGTCTGTATCGTGGTACACACTGCGGGGCTTAGCGCGGCAAGAGCTACCTATAGCTTCGTGTAGAACATTCTGGCAGCTTGCCGCCGGTACCTGTCGCACCTTTTTCTTAACCTCACTTCCTCTTAGACTTCACTTCTACCCTCAATTACTTTGCGATTCTGAGATTCTGTAGCTTGAGCTTTGTGACCCTCACACCCACGCCTACAAATACGATTCTGAGAGGAGATTGAGCGACCATGGCTGATACTAGTAAGTTAATCGAAATTGCTGCATTCTTTACTTCGCTATGAAGCTTCGAGGGACTGGTATAGAGTGGTGTTACTGACATGTTGCAGAGCGGTCTCGTGTCTTCTTCGACATCTCGATTGGCGGTGTCAAAGCCGGTCGCGTTGCCTTTGAACTCGTACGTATCCTCTCTTCCGTCTGACAGGAATATTTCCAGAATTCTAAACTAACAACACGACTTATGCAGTACAACGAAATCGTCCCCAAGACCGCTGAGAACTTCCGCGCACTATGTACCGGCGAGAAGGGCGTAGGCAGCTCCGGCAAGCCGCTCCACTACAAAGGCTCTAGCTTCCACCGTGTAATCAAGGGCTTCATGATCCAGGGTGGAGATTTCACGCAGGGCAATGGAACAGGCGGAGAGAGTATCTATGGGGAGAAGTTTGAGGATGAGAATTTTGAGAAGCTGCACACGAAGCCATTTTTGCTGAGTATGGCGAATGCTGGACCTGGTATGTTTTCTCAGCTCCCTGTCCTCCAAAAGAGCGCGTTGTCGGAAGTCTCTGAGGCGGAGAGAAAGGAAACTGGCAATTAACACTACGACAACAGGCACAAATGGTTCCCAATTCTTCGTGACCACCGTCCCAACTCCCCACCTCGATAAGAAACACGTCGTCTTCGGTGAAGTCATAGCCGGCAAATCCATCATCCGCCAAATCGAAAACCTCAAAACCCAAGCTGGCGACAAACCCTGGCACGACGCCACAATCATCGACTGCGGCGAACTCACAGGCGATGAGTACGACAAGGCAACCGTCAAGATCTCCGACGCAACAGGCGACCCCTACGAAGACTACCCCGAAGACCAGAAAGCCAACAGCGAAGACGAATGGGACGGCAAAGAGATACTAAAGATAGCCACAGAGCTAAAGACCATGGGCAACGAGGCCTTCAAAAAGGGTGACAACGCCCTCGGTCTCAACAAATACCAAAAAGGCATCCGCTACCTCCAAGAATACCCCGTCCCTCTCGACAGCGACCCCGCAGATCTCTGGCCCGCGCTCAACGCCCTGAAAATCCAACTCTACTCCAACTCAGCCCTTTTGCAGAACAAACTCGGCCAGTTCAGCGAGGCGGCAGAGAGCGCGACAAAGGCGCTGGAAATCGACGGCATTACGGACAAGGACAAGGCAAAGGCGCTGTTTCGACGGGCGACGGCTAGGGCGGGCAAGAAGAGCGAGGATGAGGCATTGAGGGATTTGAACGAGGCGGCTGCGTTGGCACCGGGCGATGCCGCTATTGTCAAGGAACTGGATGTTGTGAAGAAGAGGGTGCAGGCGCGGAAGGAGAAGGAGAAGAAGGTGTATGCTAATGCTTTCAACTTTGATTGAGGGAGTGGGTTGACTGGTATTGTGTGGTGTAGTGTGGTCTAAGAGGACGACGGGGACGAGAATAGCCGATGATTATGGATGGGGAAATGGCTAGATATTCCAATAACTAGAAACACAAAAGTATAGATGTCACATTATCATCACTGTTGGTGGCCTTTAGATTGAAAAGTCGTGCTCTAGACCTGAGAATCGGTAGTAGTCGGTAGATAAAGCCCCCCCCAAAAAAGTCAAGTTAGAATCAAGTCAAATTAGAATCCGATCAAGATTGAGTTTTGAGCCTGTGCATTTCGAGACACAGAAATCCATTTTCTATAAACAAAAGCCACAGTCATACTAATCAGGTAATCTTCGAATAAGTATATAATTATACGCTAGATTTATGCTGTATCTCATCTCGTAGTTACACTTTATATATAACCATTACATGTGTACTGTTTGCCCACATGTATCTGTATCTGCATCTCATATATCCAGGGTTTTAGCATCACACTATCGACTGTTAGATACCACCTTTCCTCTTTGCCCCATGTTCAGCCTTCTCACTGCTAGGATAGTCAACCACTTCACCTCCACTCACTCACTCTACGTCAAGCCAACACTTGACACTCTCCACCTCCTGCTAGTCACTACGCAAAAACAAGGCAGAAAAACTCATAACAGCAGCAGCAGCAGCAGCAGTAAAACACAAACACAAAAAGCAAAAAGCAAAAAAAAAAATATAAACATAAAGCACAAAAAACAAAAAACAATCAGATTGCCTCATCCATCCACCTATTCAAAGCATTTGCAAAACGCGAAATGCTAATAAACTTTCTTTCAAAGTTTTTGCATCAACCAAAAAACACAACAAAAAAAAAAGTCAAACAGATCATCGCTCTTTCGTGCTTCAGAGAGCGTGTGGCCCACTTACACCCACCCACGCATATCCACTCACAAACCCGCGTGTGCAGAACCAAGGACCCCGTTTGCAGAAAAGGAGGGAAGAAAGAAAGGCGGGAATAAGGTTGAGAAAAAGAGGGGAAGAAGAAGATATCATCTAGCCATCTATCCATCCATGCAATACTCTTTTCTCAGACTGTTTTCCATGGTGCTCGTGATGGAGAAAGAAGTCTTCTTTGCTCTTCTAGTGGGAAGGAAGAAGCAGAGAAAATTTGCCACTTCACCACTGGACTTGGGGAAGAGAAAGAAAGAAGGATAGCCAAGGATGGGGAGATGGAAAGTGTTGGTATGGGGGAGGTTCCTTCCTTCCTCGCTCAGTTCCCACCCCCTCCCAACGTCTCCATGTTTTGATATCCTCTCTCTTCTCTCCCCCTTTTGTTCTCTTTGCATCGCCATGCCCATCTCTGTTGCGTTATCCACGTATACATGTCTTCACCCCCTCCTCTCCTCTTCCCTCATCCCTCGTCCCTCATTCCAGAATTCCACAAGATTCATACCACACATACCCGTCACTTCTCCGTCCTCGCCAACAACTCCCCCGCACTCTTTCGGCGTTTGATTTCCCTCCTGCCCAGCCCCAAAGACCCGAATCCGCGTTCACCCAGGGCGCCGAATCCCGCGCCCTTGGGCGACTCGCCCGTAAACCAACCATGTAGTCAGAACTCCTCGTCACGTTCACGATCGCGCGTGCTCGTGTTGCGCGACGAGAAAATGGTTTCGTCGCGGGGTTTGTGCACGTGGCTGGGCAAGTGGTTGGAGTAGGACGCTGTGGTTGTCGTTGATGTTGTCGTTGTCGTTGTACTGGTGGTGTGAGGACTGGCGTGCGAGTTGTAATCGTTGTTGTGCGAATTGTGCTTGTGATTGTGGTTGGACTGCGAGTTCTTGGAGCGGAGCGTGAGTTCGCCGAATGCGCCTAGAGCGCTGTGGCGGGAGTCTCGTTCGTTGCTGCGGCTTCGGCTACGGGAGCGATGGCGGTTGGATTTATCTTTGTCTTCCTTGTCTTTCTTACTCTTGTGACTGTCCCTATCGCGGTCCTTGTCTTTGGATTTGTGCGAGTGGTGTTTATCTCGCTTCTCTTCTTTTTCGCGTTCTTTTTCTTCTTCGCGCTCACGTTCTCGCTCTTTTTCCGCCTTTCTCTCTTTCTTGTCCTTTTTTTCCTTCTTCTTTTCATCGTCGTCCTTGTCTTTGTCCTTGTCCTTATCTTTTCGTTTACGCTGGAAGGGAAGGACACCTCGGAACCCACGTTCCTTGCGTTCTTTCTCTTTGCCTTCCTTGGCGTTGAACGCAGGGAGGGCCGTGGTGTACTCTTCTTCCTGGATACTGCCGTTTTCGCTGCCTTCCATACTCTGGCCTCCCGCACTTCGGGGTGGATGACCAAATGTATGGCTGGAATTTTGGGGCTGCGAATTAATGTGCACATTGGGGTTGCTGTAGTTGAAGGAGTTTGTCGACGTGGAAAGCTGGGTCAAGGTTGGAGGGTAAGAAGGCGCGGGCGCCATGTGTAATCCATCGCTGGACCCCGGTGGTGTGTCCTCGGCACCAGACACATCGGCGCTGGCAGACGTTGAAGCGGATTGAGACGCCGATACTGAGTCGTGGCCCGAGAGTGCGGAGCGGCCGGACCATGCTTTTGAGATGGTGAAAGGGTTGGTGTAGGATATTGTAGCTGAACTGTTGCTCTTTTGGGAGCTGGCAGAGGCAGAGATGCTGGTGTTTTGCTGATGTCGAGTTCGCGGTGGAGGTTGCATAGTGATGGGTGTACTTGTAGATGACGAAGAGAAGTCTTCGCCATGATACGGTGATACAGGCGCATCCTCAAACTCTTCCTCTTGAATTGGCCCGCGGTTTCGTGTTGCGGCGCCGCGGCTGGTGTCAATCCTGGAGCCCTGGAGCTGCTCTACAAGCTCCTCCCACTTGACGCTCAAAGATGAAGATGGCCGCTCTGCAGGTTCAGCGCGAGCTAGACAGTCCTTGGTACGTTCGTTGAGTGACAGACAAATGTTATGGAAGCGGAGAAGATCTCCGTCGCCCGCTTGGATGTCGCCCGCACTCTTCTGTGTGTTTTCGAGCCAGAGATTCACCAACATTGCAAAGTTTCGCGAATGATCAATGAGATACGGCAATGAAGGAAAGCCTTCCTTGAATGTCGGCGGTAGCCGATGGAGGATAGCAATCGGTGTGCTATATGACGGCGGGATCTGCGGTGCGGGTGCGGAGGTCGTCGAGATGGAGCAAATGTCATCGAGATACTTTTTGAACTCTGTGCGATGAGTCGAGAGGAAAGCATTCATCGGTTCCATCCAAGCTTCCTTTGTGCCGAACGATGACATGTTGGCCAAACCCTGTAGTGACTTGGCAATAAGCGTGAACGTTCTTCGGGCTTTTGTCTTGGGATGATCTACCGAACGTCATCAGTATCAAGAAGCGTAACCATCATGAGAAGTCACTTACCTTTCAACAGACCAAAGATCTTTGGATTGAGTACTGCTGGGACGAAGAACCGTAAGAACAGAAAGCCAGATACACTGCTGTACTGTACGGTGCGTAAGTAGTCGCCATATCTATCTTCAGCACAAGCTCTGATGTGTCTGAAGATAAACCTGAGCTCCTGCGGACACCTCGACACTGAATTGTATATGGCTCGCCAAACTTCTTCCGTGCAGTTGATCAGTCGCCTCCAGTTCCTGTCAAGCTCATTCTGTGAAGTCACTTTGTTGGGATCGACTTCACATTCTGGATCTTTCTCGTTAATCTCCCTCAGCTTCTCACTAAGCGTTTCCTCGAGATATTCTTTACCAAGCCGCCGCATGTGGAGGTCCAAAGATTTGGTAAGTAGCGTGTTACCGCGGAAAAGGAGATTGGCTTCAAGCTTGGCATTGTTACCCATATCTCGTACAAAGAGCTCTCGGTCACTAGCAGACCCAAATGTCGCGCGTGCAGACTCGTTCGACTCGCTGGATCCCAATCGCTTACTAAATCGCAGCCGACTAGCGGGCGAGTCTCGCAGCGTGCCATCAATTTCTTCCTCCACAAGTGCACAGAGCCATTCGCCAGCAGCTCCAGAGACTTGGAAAATGTTCAGCAGATACTCTGACAATCTCCTCAGCTCATTCGGTACCATGTGCGCAATCTGTAGCGTGAGGCTGTTTGAGAAGCGATGGAGCAACTCCGAGAGTGGGTAGTAATCACGTGCCATCAAGATTGCACATTCTTCGCTGCTGACCTTGATGAGTACTTCGCCAACACTGTGGCCGTAGGTATTGATGAGTGGCCACCACTTCTCCATCTCTTGATTTGGGCCCAGGTCATCCAGGTAAATATCTGTCTTTCCAATGGTCTGATCAAAGCTTGTACCAGCGTAGCCGCCTTCTGCAGCATAGTCAGAGCTTAAAGCCGCGGTGGCAAAGAAATTCTTTTCGCTGCCCGAATAACTCGGTGGGCGCTTCTTCAGCAGTAACGAGGCCGTATGGAGGGCAGGCAGATCCAAGAATTCAAATTCTTCCCTCCAAAACGGGCTGTTTCCTTCGTTCTTGGTCATGGTCTTCGCGCGTGTTTCTCCATCTAGTAATATCTCTACTAGATATCCGCCAGGGTTGGTGGTGGCTGATGAAGAAGGTCTGATGGGGGTAGCACCGTCGGCGACCTTTGGGCTGACTGGAGGTACCAGTCTTCCTTCAATGACTCTTATGAACAGTGACTTTTCCATGCGGAACATGTCATGTGCTCCAAATGACGGCGACAGTGTACCCTCTTCGTTGAGCGGGTCTGTCTTTGGACCGTACAGCTGTGGAACGGTAAAGGCGCGTAATAGGACAATCCAGACCTCGTACAAAACTCGTGACTCCAAAGATAGAAAGATGGGCCGTAAAGGCGTTAATGCAGAAGACGAGGCGGTATACTGGGGATATATGGCTATGCAAAATTCATTATCCAAGACAGAAGCGTCCAGTCGCTGCACGGCGCATCGAGAGAGCTGGGAAAGCTGGACGGTAGAGACGAGGGTGACATCAGTGTCGGAGTAGAGCTTGAGCTCTCCATTTTCGCGGAGCGTGCAGGAGACTCTTCTCCACCGGCGAGACCCGTGGCTTTGGACGCGGTAGGCGTGCGGCCGAGAACCAGAGCCTTTGGGGAGTCCAGTGTTGCTGTACGTTACACTTGTGTCCCAGTAGATCATCTTGCCGACTTTGATGATAGGGGCCTCCTTCTTGGGCGTCTCCTTGAGCAGCGACACTTCAGAATGCCGTCTGCTGTCAGTCAGTCGTCGCTCCATCATGACAGGAGCCTGGGGCTTTGCCATTCGGTTCTGGATGCCCTTTGGCCGCATCGGCGACCAGCACAGCAAGGCGGCGAACCACAAGTCGAATTCCTCCTGTGTTGGCGGCCGCAGATGGACTTGGAGCTTCGAGTTGTTTGCTAGGACATGTATGTAGGCCGTGTAGGCCTCGCCATCGTACGCGCTCTGCACATGGCAGCCCCTCAAGTCCGGTATCAGGGTCCGGGTGTAGGAGGTGTCATGCTTGGGCTCATAGACCAGACTGCCGGCCTCCTCGTTGATGGAGCACGAGGACAGCGCCCATGGACTCGACTCGGCTCGGCGAAAGGCGAGCAGACCCTGCATCCTGCCGCACGTGGAGCGCATGAGGGCCTTGAGTTTCCTGGCATCCGATGCCGGTACGGGCGCGGTCCACGAGTCGGGCGAGGCATTGGAGCTGTTGGCGGCAGTGACGGGCGACTCTGTACGGGACGGCGGCTGCTTCATCAGGCGGCTGCGGCTGTTGGTACTCGAGGTACGGGGCGGAGGCTGGTGGTGGTGCTGGTGGTGCTGTGTCTGCTGCTGTTGCTGTTGCTGTTGCTGCTGCTGCTGCTGCTGCTGCTGCGACGACGGCGAGATGGTGGAGATGTGGCCGATGGAGGTGACGACCGACTCCTCGAGGCTCTGGTAGTTGGCCGTGGTGCTCGCGACGGAGCCAATGCGGTGGCGGCCAGAGGCGAAGAGGCTTGCGGGCGACCGCTCCCGCGTGCTCCTCTCCTCGAGGGTGCGTGTCCGCGGCCTCGTCTGGTCGCGCCCATTGCGGTAGTCGGTCTCGCTCGTGGCGCGGGCGACGAAGGCCCGCGGGTTGCCGGTGCGCGAGGAGGGTTGGCTGTTGTGCGCGTGGGGGCTGTTTGGGGGGGAGAAGTTCTGGCTGGCGGCGGTGCTGGTGCTGGTGTTGGTGGTGTTGGGCAGGCCCTCGTCCACCGTCGCCAGCTCGTCGGGCGTCACTGTGCGGATGGTGGTGGCCGTGGCCGTGGCCGTGGTGCGCTCGTCGCGCGGGCGGTCGGGCCCGTAGTGCAGGCTCTGGGCAGCCTCAGAGGCGCTCACCTCCCGCCGGTTCCTGCGCTGCTGGTCCATGTGTGCGGTGGTGAGGGCTCACCAGAGGGACCGCTGGGCTGCGTTGCGCTGATCATTGACGGCTCGTCAAGCGGCGGGGTGGTGCGGCGGTTGCAGCAGGTGCCCGGGCCGCTGCCGGTGGTGTGCCTGGGGAAACGGTCGAGGGCTGCGAGACAGTGGTGGTGCCGTGCGGTGTGGCGCATCGCAGGCCGCCGTGTACGTGCTGAGGTTCTCGTTCTCTCTGGCGAGCAAGCAGCGACATGCCTGCAGGTGCACGACCAAGACTGCACGGCTTGGCGGCCCCCCCCCCCCCCCTCTCCAGGGCTGCCTCTGCCCAGGTGCCATCGTCGCTCAGTCGCCTACGTCGAAAAGGCGAAATTACTCTATGACACGATACGAACTGCGGGCTGCCTCCATTGTATTACGACGCCAGCTGGTGCGCGTGCCTCACCGCACTTGTCTGTGCCTGCTGGCCTTGCTCGTCGTTTCTGCAGGTGTAGCGGCCCTAACGTGAACAGCTCAGCACTGAGCAGCCTGCCACTGCACTGACAGCTGCAAGGAACAAGTCTCTGACTGGCACGCGCGCATGTAGTCGTGTGCACATGTCGAATCTCAAAGTCTATTGCATGTATACTGTACGGTTTAGATATGCGACATTGACATCACTGCTATGGCTGTTGCTATTGCTATTGCTGCTGCTGTTGCTGTTGCTGTTGCTGTCGTCGTCGTTGTTTGTTGTTGTTGTTGTTGCTGCTACTGCTACTGCATATTGCACTGCAGCAATCAATCAGTCAACCAAGACCAAGCCTGAACAAGACAAGAAAACACGCTTGCCGCCACGCATTACATCGCTTGAACACTGACAGAGACCGTGTCTCAGCTAGCCAGCTACAAATCCCCATTGGCAGCCCAACTCCAACAGCTGCCATGCACGGAGCGAATAAAAGAAGAAGACAAAAATCTCAGTCCCTGTGAAAATCGCCCAAATGGATATCAAAACTGGCCAATACGCGCCCTGCACTTGCTCATAAGCACTAACTCGACTATCAAACCAAATAAACTGGGACGCGTCTCTTGCTCATCGGTGTCTGCTGCTCGAGCCTGAAACAAATACACACTCGTCCTACGCACTCTTATTTGCCCGCCGCCTTGTCTTGAGCGCTTTCATCATGCGTCAGGCTAACGGGACTCAAAGGCTGAGACCGGGCGCCGCTCAAATCTCCGGAATGCGTCTTGCGCAAAGCCTGCCGCATCGTCTCAATCTGCAGCGGCAACTCCCCGGCCAGCGAAGGACTCTGGGTTCCATGTGCCGCCGCTAAGGCAGGGCTGCCGGGCGACATGGTGCGACCAAAATCGCCAGTCTTTGGAGAGGCGGTGCCACTCGCCGGTGGTGACGCGCTCGGTCCGTGCGAAGACACTGGAGACCGGATGGGTGAAGGCGAGCGATTGGCCGTGGACGAGAGGCTCATGAACTGCAAGGCCTCGCCAGAGCCCAACATTTCCTGCCTGTCGTGCTCGACGTGTTCTGCTTGCACCACATCCGCAAAGGAGATGAAGCTTAGTCTACGTGGATCAGTCATGTCCAATGATCCGTAGCCGGCAGCTGCTTCAGACACGTCGCCATGGCTGGACGTTGTAGATTCGTCTTGGACGAGGGGGGGCGAGTAGACGGAGTCGTTCAGGCCGCCGGCGACAGCGGACGAGGCAGGCTGGTGGGCCGAATGCATGACAATCTCCACCTCGTCGGGGTTGAGGTGGTCGTCGGTGATGGCGAGCGAAGAGGCATCCAGCGCTGGCGGTATGTGGTCTTCGGTCTTGATGTGGGCTGGGACGTCGGCGGAGGGCTCAGGCTCCTGTACGTTGCGCTCAAAGATCAGCGACGACGACGGGCTGTGCAGGCCGGGTGACGACGAGCGACCGAGACGGCGGTTAGGCGAGGCTCCTACACCTAGGGGCAGCATTCGGGGACTGCCACGTGGAGACGCCCGGCGGTCGGTGGGCGATGCACTGAGAGGCGGCGAGGGCATAAGCGACGGTGCGGAGCCAGAGGTGGAGGTGGTATCGGTCGCTGTCCTTGTTGCTGTTGCTGTTGCTGTCGCTGTCGCCGTCCCCTTTTCTGAGAGCTGGTTATCAGCATCACCTTGCTTTTTCTTGCCCAGGCCCAGCAGCTTCTTGCTCTTGCTCAAGAGGCCATGGTTTGCGCTCGACTTGCCCTCATCGACGGCGGGCGAGGCGGATGCAGGCGCGTTGGCCTGCTGTTGCGGCATGGTGGTGCTGTTGTGGACTGTCTTCATCATCGCCATTGCTGCTGGACGTCGCGCTCGCAATGTGGGAAGGCTGCGACCGTTCAGGGCTGTAAGACGTAGTATGCGCTCCTTGCGACGCCTTATATCAGGGTTGTACAGGCCGCGCTCGTGTCGTCCCCACAGCCCGTGGTTCTGTTATGCGGGCAGTGGCAGGCTGCGTTCAAGGAAGCTGCCGAGTGGGATGGACCGTGGACCCTGCAAATATGATCACGACCCCAGCTTTGAATTGCCTTCTGGATGGTTCCAAGCAGAGCGCCGAGCTGTCACCTCTCTTCTCTTGGTGCGATTCTGTCCTGTGTATTGTATGTAATCGGCAGTTGCTCCAGATCAGATCAGATCAGGGAGCTGGTCAGCTGAAGAGGGGGGACGAAGCATGTTGGGCTTCGGTCCTTCCTGCCCTCGTTTGTTTCTGCGTATCACTCTGGTTACCCCTGTCCCATGACGCACTTTGGGCGATCCGCAGACCGTTTCAATACTCAGGCACAGCACAGGACTCCTCCCCTGGCTCATCTCGCTCTTTGCCGCTCCTCCAATTACGCAAGCTCTTTTGCACGTCTTGTGACTGTTCTGCTGCTGCGACACCCTCGTTCTGGTTTCAAACCGCATGGCACAGCGCGAGGGAACAGCGCCGAGTGTCATCACTCGGCGAGCCGCGCGGTCCCTTACCACAGTAGATAGGTCCGCCAAGGGTTGCATTATCAGTAACAGATAGACAGAATGGCTGAAATCAATCGCGACTTCACAGCCCCGTACTCAGTAGTGTGGTGGGGAAGCTTCCAAACGGTTTCCCAGATGGGTTAATCCCGCTGAAGGTGCACACTATTGATAACCTTAGTAGAGTACCTCATCATGCATGGCAAATCACACCCGATCCTCATTTCATGCTGCAATGTTGCCCATGGTTTTCCTTCTGTTCGCTTTCATCCAGCCTCGACTCAGCATGACCTGCGTTGCTGGGAAAATTTTGGCAAATTAGCTGCAAGTGTGAGCAGCATTCATCTTTTGGTCAAGAACGGTCTGGAGGATGACTACCAAGTTCCAACACAACCCCACAGTTTGCCGCCAGTCCGCGATTGGGCGAAAGAACTCCTTTCAAGCGATGGATGATAACGGTGCAAGTTTTTGCATCCCATCAGAAGAGCACCTAGGCATCGTCTTGCACATTTGCGGTCGCCACATATAAATGTTTGAACTCAATCATCTCCTACAAGGACAAAACAGTATACATGCACGGGCATGACGACTCCAGATGTCTTCAGTAGGCCCTATCACGTGAGCGCCGCCTTCGACCAACCATATAGATGGGCGGGGCCATGATTACGGTTGAAAACATCATATTTGCGAGTCCAGGAATACAGTTCCTGGACTACCACGCCAACACGGCTATTCAGCATGACGCAGGTGCTCATCTCATCACTGCGAGCTTAGCCTAATTTTTGAGCCTATAAGTGCCACCCAGCCATGAAGCAGAATAAGTTTCTTTCAAGCACAGGACAATGTGCACTCATCTCATAGTCGTTTGATTCTTCGACAGTCAGACATGTCTCTTAGGTGCATATTCTTGAGCTGAGGCGCAAGTCCAGCTATGAACGCCAGCAACCCGAACAACAGCGTATGCGGGATTAAAGCAACATGGTAAGCACCGAAGGAACCGCGAGGCCAAGCGAAAGACAAGAAGCTGACCGTAGATCCACAGAAGTTCGCATCTTATCTACCGCGCGACGGAGAAGGTATTCCTCGGTCAGGCTTCGATACCGATTGACGCTTTGGGCAGAAACGCTGCACACAATTCTTGTGCTTGAACATGATGCTACATTTGATGAAGTGTCTGGCTTCCACGACACATCGTCTTGTGTTTCCATCCTAATGGCCAGTCGCAGACTCAAGAGTGATAGGTTCACCATGCTAGAGTTTTCACCAAGGAAAAAGTTGGAGAGAAGAAAGATGTACAAGAGACGAGAGTCGAATGTTTAGGGCCGTCAGGACGGAAAGTACGTTCTTTGATGTTCTTACAGCTCGTTGGAAGACGAAGTAATGCCCTTTTCTACATACCATATATACATCTCTTACTCAATGCAGATACATCATATATCAAAATTCTATCACGATCTACAATTTGGTGAGCCGGTCCCAATAGCATCTCACTTTGACATTGGACGTCCCTGAGGCACTCCTTTGCTACTTCGGCGACATTACGCCTCGGCGACTCGCGGCAAGGCGAACCCTTGGTAAAGACTATTAGGTACCTAGTTTGAAGTCGCGACCCCCGCACAGCACACAACACGTCGGAAGCCGGCCTAAGTGTATTCAGGTCATCTTCTGCTAAAACCACCATTACCAAAAATCACGAAGCATTAGAGTTGGAACAATTTCAAATCATTCATCACGGCGTTACAAGTCGCAGTGCCAAAGAAGCTAGTCTACTAACGTACACCTGCATAAAGACATCATCAATACGGTATAGCGCCGAAATGTCACGTCGCAGTTCATAGAAAACGATCGGTGCACTGGAGCACTGCTACTACCTAGCATTTGTGTGTCACGTTTGATTCTATTTTTCTTGATGAGTGCTACGGCGTTGGGTCGCACTGGCGTTGCTCTCATCTTCCTCGCGAGCTTGGTAGTGAGTTCGCTACGTAGGGGCGAGGGTGGACGACTATCCATGCCGCTGCTCGCGATCTGGACGCTGGGATGTATCACTCGAATACGCTACGGAGATTGCCAACTTGCCACGGATGTCTGGGTATCCTTGGGGTGGGCTGTATGGGTGGGGAGAAGGGAATTGCTGGAGATTAGGAGCAAGAGATGGGATAATATCGTCGGGTGGGAAATTGGCGTTACGATAGTTGGGCTTGCCTGTGTTGCACTGATCTTATGGTCGTCACGAAAGGAAGCTGTGGTCGTGGAAGAGTCATTGCCAGCGACTGCGGAGAAATGGACGAAGGAGTATCCAAGAGCTAGGATTTTCCCCTGCAGGACAACGCATGCGCGTATGTTTCCTAAGAAGCATGCGTTTAGCTACTCATATCTGCAAGTCGGATTCCCTATTATCCCGGAGGCTGTCACGGCGGGTGGCACGCATATATCCACTGGGAAAGACCGTTCATTGGGGAGTTGGTGGCTACGTGTCAAGGCTGAAGATTACCTGGATCGCGGCAACGGCGAGCTAGGGTTCTACGGGAAACTCAAGATGTATCTGCGAGACCAACACGTCAAAGATACAGAATGGTGCTATGCATACCTCCTCAGCGCACCACGATTCTTCGGCTACGCATTCAACCCTGTATCATTCTGGTATATTTACGATGCAGAATACCAGCTCAAGAAGATGATCCTCGAAGTCAACAACACCTTTGGTGAAAGGCGTATGTACCTCCTCGATGGCTCGAGTCCACCCACTCCGTCGCGAACCGCAGGAGCCGAAACATCTGGTCAATTGGAGTCAGAAGTCTCAGAGGACCCGAAGTCAAGATTTACAGATGTCTGGATGAAGGACTTTCATGTCTCGCCGTTTAACTCCAGGAAAGGGAGTTATGCGTTGAAAGCCTTGAATCCCTTTCCGTGTGCCACATGCGATGATCCAAAGATTGACAATACGATTACCCTGAAGTCGAGCAAGGACCATGGGAAACTTGTTGCAAGGCTTTTCTCCACGGGGAAGGCGATCGATCCGGAGACGATGGGTCTTTGGGGCACCATTAGATTCGTACTGAGCTGGTTTTGGGTTGGATTCGTAACATTTCCACGTATTGTGAGAGAAGCAGGCAAGCTCTTCTTCAAGAGGAAACTCAATGTGTTTTTCCGGCCTGAGGTGCAATCCACAAGCATGGGACGGCTGCCTACTGGTTCTGAGATGTACGTCTCTCATAATCTCTTGTTTCATTACCAGCGTACACTTTCTAGCTTACTGACTCACACCCCACAGAACACTGCACAGAGTCTTCAGCGCCTACCTTCACGAACTCGTTGCCCAAAATGAAGAAATCTTCTGCATCACCTTTCGTGCCGGTATACCCAACGTCCCCGTGGAAATCATCACCACAAAACGCGAACCAACACCCGATCGGCCAATCAGAAACCTAGAGATCAGAGTCCTAACACCAGCGTTCTACTCGCGATTAGTACACTACGCATATACATCCGAAGCCATCGACCGCGAGTGCGTCTTCACCGATGAGCGGAATCGGACGCTTTGGCTATGTCGACCGCAATTCTTACCGCTATTGCTATCATCTAAGAATTCGCTCAAAGCCACAGATACGAAGCACGGAGTGGTGAAGAGGAACTACCTCGATGAGCTGAGGTGGGGATTGCTGAAGCGATTGAGATGCGCACCACCGGATCCGGCATACTCCGCTACCCCTCAGAGTCTCAGTGTGAACGATATTCGTTCGCGGCCGTTCTCCGAACTCGATAGTTTTGTGAGGAGTGAGAAGGGAAGTGTATTTTCTGAGCAGTACAGGAGGACTGTCACCAAGATCTTTCTTGCTCAGCGATTTGCGCTTGGGTTTTCGGAGATTGTTGGGGCTGTTGATCTTTTGATTGGAGTGCTTTTGAGTTACTTTGCCGTTGTTCAGATTTTTGGTAGTGTCGTGTGGCCAGTGAAGTTAATGGAGAGTTCGGTGAGTCAGAGGGGTTGGAGATCGCTAGGGGACAGTGCGTGGTGGTTGGTTTGGAGCACTGCTGTTGTGCTTTCTCTTCACACATATCAGATGCTCAAGGGGTATAGGTAACACGTTGTACTTTACCTATCAGGTCTTGCATAACTGCACTAAATCGACATACAACACCAATCTCAACCATGCTCAAATATAACACACATAAAGTATATCCCTCACGGGAAAGGACCGGTAAGATCATCGCCCAATGCCGTGAGTACCGATACTGCCGGGGCTCACTTGAGTCATACGAACCGTAGATGTGCGGCAATAACAGTTCTCACGTGAAACCCCCAGTCGTACCTTGCCCCGGGCCCGTTTTGCATCACGGATAAGCTTTTCGCGTGCGTTTGGCTGTACGATGGATAGATCCAGGCCTTTTCCGGATCCCGCGTTCTTACCTCGGCAAAAGTGTCGTGGTCGCTGTGGTTAGCGCGATCCCCAGATTTCCGACTTCGCGCTATGCGTCAGCGGCCTTTCACATGGCAAGACGAAGAAGCAAAGATTCGACGAGCATGTGAAGTAGCACAAGACCGCGAGCCATGGCAGAGCATCCGCTGAGGCTAACCTCAAGACACGGTCTGCAACATGTGCAAGGCCATGCACGCAAGACTCCATGAAGAAGGATCAAAGTCAATCCATACCTGGACCAGACCATTGGCGAAACGTCATGCTTGTCACGGTTCCGCTCGTCCCCTCACACCCCGGATCTGCACCAGTCATCATTGCAAAATGCGGCTCTTGCCTTTGGGCCGAGGGCGTTTGCAAAATCACATTTGCAGCTATGAGCATGCCTTGCAGCGAATTGGCTGGACACTTTCCTCGGGTCGACACAGTCGGTCCAATGGTGCGTTCAGCCGGGCCTTCCCGGGCAACAGTTGAGAGGATGGCTGGACCTAAGACTATGCTATACTTATAAGGACTTGGCTTCTGCCACGCTCTAGGTTGGAGTAGATCGCGTGGAGCTTTTGAAACTAGCGACCGAGGTAGTGTTGTCATAGCTGATCATTCTTTATTCAAAGAAGGACTTTCCCCTCCTCTTTGGCCTGGGACTTTTGAGTTTCTTTGTATACCCAATTCTGAACGCATTCGAAAATATAGACTTGAGCTTTCTGTCGCTAAGAATCGAAACACTTTACGTCATCTTCGTTCTAATCGATCGCATCCGATATGGCACACATGGACGCCGAGGACGCGCAGTTCCAGAAGGAGGTTGAGGAGGTGAAGCAGTGGTGGAATGACTCAAGATGGCGATACACAAAGAGAACTTTCACAGCAGAGGATATTGTCTCAAAGCGTGGAAACCTCAAGATCACGTACCCAAGCAACAGCCAATCCAAAAAGCTGTGGGATATTGTGGAGGGTCGCTTCAAGGTAAGAAGTGTAGCTATGAGATTGCGAAAGTTGGGACTAATTTGGTGTAGAACAAGGATGTAAGCTACACATACGGATGTCTCGACCCAGTCATGGTTACGCAGATGGCGAAGTACTTGGATACTGTATATGTTTCTGGATGGCAAGCGTCTTCGACAGCCTCGTCTACCGACGAGCCAGGCCCAGATCTAGCAGATTACCCATACGTGAGTTGCGAGCCTCTTCAATGGTCTTGCAATTAAGCTGACAGTCTGTTAGACCACCGTACCAAATAAGGTCGGGCATCTGTTCATGGCACAGTTGTTCCATGACCGGAAGCAGCGCGAAGAGCGCCTCACCACTCCCAAGTCGGATCGTGCGAAGGTTGCAAATATCGACTATCTGAGGCCGATCATTGCTGATGCGGATACTGGCCATGGAGGTCTCACCGCGATCATGAAACTAACAAAGCTGTTCATTGAAAAGGGTGCTGCCGGTATTCACATTGAGGACCAAGCACCAGGTACAAAGAAGTGCGGACACATGGCTGGAAAGGTGTTGGTACCGATCAGCGAGCACATCAACCGCTTGGTCGCTATTCGTGCTCAGGCAGATATCATGGGTAAGAAGACTCCGTGCAATAATCATGGATATATTCTAATCTGGACCAACATAGGAACCGATCTTCTCGCCGTTGCCCGAACAGATTCAGAAGCCGCTACCCTCATCACCTCTACAATCGACCCACGCGACCACTACTACATCCAAGGTTGCACCAACCCAGCCCTCCAGCCTCTCAGCGAACTCATGTACGCCGCCGAGCAAGCTGGTAAGACCGGAAATGAGCTCCAGGCCATCGAAGACTCATGGATTAAGGAGGCGAACCTTAAGCTCTACCACGAAGCCGTCGTTGATACTATCAATGCCGGTGTTCACGTGAACAAGCAAGAACTCATCAAGCAGTTTTTGGAGCAGAGCAAGGGCAAGAGCAATGCTGAGGCACGTGCTATTGCTCAAGGCTTAACTGGTGTGGATGTCTACTTCAACTGGGATGCCGCCAGGACCCGAGAGGGATACTACAGGTACAAGGGTGGCTGCCAATGCGCCGTCAATCGCGCCATTGCGTACGCGCCCTTCTGCGACATGATCTGGATGGAATCAAAACTGCCCGATTACGCACAAGCCAAAGAATTCGCCGATGGTGTACACGCTGTCTGGCCCGAGCAAAAGTAAGTCTTCTCTCGCATCGCTACGTACCATGTGGAACGGCGCAGCTAACAGCTACCCCAGACTCGCATACAATCTCTCACCCTCGTTCAACTGGAAAGCCGCCATGCCCCGCAATGAGCAAGAGACCTACATCCAGCGCCTAGCAAAACTTGGCTACTGCTGGCAATTCATCACCCTCGCGGGTCTGCACCAGAGCGCGCTCATGGCCGACACCTTCAGCAAGGCGTACAGCAAGCAGGGTATGCGTGCGTACGGCGAGATCATCCAGGAGCCAGAGGCGGAGAACAAGGTCGACGTGCTTACGCATCAGAAGTGGAGCGGAGCGAATTATGTCGATAACATGTTGAAGATGGTTAGCGGTGGTGTGAGCTCGACGGCGGCGATGGGCAAGGGTGTTACGGAGGATCAGTTCAAGTAGAGGTAGATTGCTTGAATAATACATGTTTGATAGCCGCGTTCCTGAAAAGTAAGCCTGAGTGTATTGTCATATGATGTTCTGAGCTGATGGCTTGTTTAGGAGAATATATATTGTCGATGATACTGTCTGCGAACTCTCGAGAAAAGGCCATATTTCACATATTGAACTTCGTTTCTGATAGTTGATACTGACTGCGCAAGTGCAAACGCTCTGTAAAAACTCTGCAAGTTCTACAAAAGCTCTGCAAACACTCTTTCTACAAACGCTTTGCAAACGCCCTCACCCACCCACACACACACGCCTGTGCCCTCTAAACCCACTACAATACCATTTATACACCCATATAAACGATTAAATTACCTACTCCTCCATCAAACACGCGGCCCGCAGTTGGTCGAGAGGTCAAGAGCTTTCATCTGTTACGATATTTGTAGGAGTGAAAGAACTTCCAGACCGTCCTTCGCCGGGTCGCCTGTTCGATCCCTGGAAAGGGCAAATTCAATCCAATCCCTCCTGGAAAGGACAAATTCAAAGGGAGAGATCACATTGGAACAACGCGTGAGGTGATCATCATATCGGGCGTGGAGGTGCCCAGTATCGCGGCCAGTGGGCCGTGCCTCTGAATTTTTGCTTTATTTTGTTAACTGTTGATAGTATATGTAGTAAGAAAGTATTATGCAACTGCAAAATAAATGCGACTTGTTGTGTCCGTCCATCTTCAGACTCATCTGTCCTGCAGAGTGTTCTGCCTAGCAGGTTCCCAGGCCTAGCCAAGTCTATAATTATCATTCAAGGTCTGCAGAGCTTATACTGTGGTGGTATACCGGTCCTCAGCATCTTCTGGGATTTCCTTTTTATCAAGTCTCGATATGATGCGGTTTGATGCCAAGGAAACTATGTGTACGTTCGCCTCAAATTTGTAGTCTTTTAATTGACATACTCCAGATCAGCACAAGGGCCCACATCACACTAAGTAACGGAAAAGAACATGTTTCCAATTCGATGACGTGCAGGCGCACTCAAGTCGTAAATATTCTGGTGCTGCATTGTCCACATGATTGCACACATGGTTTCACTTACAGTATTCGCCGGGTGGCGTAGTTGTCCTATACGCTCAGTGCAGTATTCTACTCTGACGTGCGCACAAACGGCGCTCGGGACGATCTCATGCCAAAATTCTCCCAGCAGCGCACACTTTAGGCTTTTCCATTGTACGAGATCCATAAGCATTCATTCCAACTGAACTCTCAACCAGACACTGACAATGCCAACGGACAGCGCCACCACCGCCACATCTGAACAAGTGCAACAGCCTCCGCGACGTTGCAATCCTGTCAACTTCACGTTGAAGACATGAACTGAATTATTGAAAACGCCGGCGCAGCAGCGCTTGTCAATGTTGCTTCCTTCGAGGTCCAACATGGGACCTGTCCTCACCCGCCGACTCCTAGAGAAAGCAGCACAGCAAGTTCATCTACTATTCATAGGCCCAATTGACATGCCAGATCCCACACGCACTCGGTGGTGGACACACCATGCCCAAGCTGGCACCTGCCTTCCTACCCAATCCTTCCATGCCGTTCTTCAATTCCTGCAACATGGCGGAGGGCGACGGCAAGAAATCACCATACATGATCAAATCGGGCAAGAAACTAGCCTTCATGAACGTCTCCGCACTCAAGCCAGATGACGTTGCTGGCCATGGCTTGCGCCAGCTCGCTGCGGCACAACCTCAGGTACCTAGCTTCGACATAGAGGCCGACTTCAAAAACACGCTGCAACGCAGCGTATTCTGGGCGCAAAGTTGAAGAAGCGCATCGACGCGCTGTGACGCCAAAGGTCGACAACATTGCTTGCCTTGCTCTAGGCGATCCAGCCCGTGGACCTGCATCAGCTACGCCGCAGCTCCTCGCCTTCCTCATCGCCAACTACCTAGCCTCCCGTTACAAATGCGAGAACCAAGCGGACAAGACGCAATCTGGTAGTCCGTATCGTGGCCTACGACCCCGTGTACATTCTGCAAACCGTCTCTCTGCTCGACGCGCTCAATCCACCCATAAACGTCGTCATGCAGCCCCACCAACACCTCGCCATTACTCCCTTTACAATCGTCCTCTGCATCAATCACCCCCTTCTAGAACCCGTGCTTGAGGTATGCGCAGATATATGATTTTCCTCGGGTCTGGCGGCCGTTGTTATCAACGAGGCGTTTGGGGTTCCCCTGGTCCAAGGACGGGATGGTTGCGTGTATGGATACGCGCACGCCGCAGGTGGGTAGGATTTTGGAGGCGAAGCATATGACGGACGGTGGATTCTAGGGCACGAGATACGTTACTCTGCTGAGATGATGTAGTGTGGGGGGTTGTTTTGTTATACGAGGAATGAGGTATGTCAATTTTAGGGTATTGCGTCTCCGTCCTGTATTCGCTGATTTTGGGGCATGATGGAAGTGGTCGTGTTGCTGCGCTGTGCTTCGACTTCCTTTGGTGGTAATTTGTAGAACTCGACGGAGATGTATTGCACTTATAGTGGCGTAATGGCCCATTCATATAGTAAGTGAGCGGATTGTTGCTACTGGCAAAGCCAACACCATTAGTACACATCTAGAGTGAACTTATGGATGATGGAAGACGTCAGAGAATCTAAAGAATGAATTCATTTCCTTTGCCCTGAACCGCTGACAAACATAACCCCTACCTCCTTCAAACTCAACTGTATTATACTACATCTAACTACCTACCTGCTTGCAAAGCTCATCCATAACCAATCAAACAGTATTTCCGACGCCGATTACAGTTATCCACGGTCCTTTCAAAAGGAGTTTTCAGAGGCTGACCCTATTTGCCATTCCCATCACCTGCTCGTCGCGACCCGTACTCAAATCTCCCCTCATAATAACGCGTCTTTGCCCCAAACTCCTAGGCCCATCATTATTGAACGTACAACACACACACACACCACCACCACCGCCAAAGAAAATCATCTAATGCCATCCTCCCACCTTCCCACCCCACTATCCTTCCGCCTGCCCACCTTCTCCCCCTCCCCAGAACCAGGCGTGAACAACTCCGCCGAAAGAACCAATACAGCAGGCACAACAGCCAATGCATCGATAGTGCCTCGCCGGCTCTTCTTGCCGTGGTGCGCAAGGTCCATCATTGCATGTGTTTCTCTGCTTTTCACAATCTCTTTGCGGATGCGCGGCCATTCTTCGGCGTCTTTGGGTGGTGACGAGGGGGAACAAGGGCGTCGGTGGAAGGGTGAGAGTGATGATAGGGTTCGTGAGCGGTGTCGTTGGGTTGGTGGTGATGTTTGTGGTTGTGAGGGGGATTTGAGAGTGTGAGGGGCGGGGAGGCGTGGGAGGGGAATGTTGATTTCTGTGTATAGTGGGCTGTCATAGAGGGGGCTGTCGTAGTGTTGTTTGAGATTGTCTGTGATGATTGGGAGGCTGCCCATGTTGAGATCTTGTCCTGATGGTGTGGGGGTTGATGGGGTTGCTTGGATGATCTCAACTGCAGAGGCTGAGTCGTGTTGATGGCCCATGGTGAGAATGCAAAAGTCGTTGATTCGTCTTTTAGAATTGTGAAGAGATGGTTGTCAAGGGATTCTTCTTCGAGAATTTTAAAGTTGTGGTCTTAAAGCTGCCTTCCAGGAGGAAGATGACGTGGGCCTTGCGACACAGCCACACAACCACCTCTCTTCTCGATTGCACCGCGTTCAGGAGGAGTACCGCGCACACCAAGCACTTATTGAGGTGGAAGATCGCAATGATCTACTTGGGCGGATTTACCTACTAATCGGTCCCCGATCTGGCTTTTGATGTGTATTAGTGTAATGGTAAATCGGCCAGGTCTAAATACTCGGAGTCGAAGGCAACAGACAAAACGCGTCGCACGAGTCCTTTAAAAACAGTGAGCCTCACTCCTGTTCAGCTGATGCGTAATTTGATACGCCACAGGGCGCGAAGCCTACCAACCGCGGTGAGCGTTTGTAGCCGCTCAGCCGCAAATCGAAGGGCAGCCTTGCGTGATGTTGGGGGCGGTGCTTCAAGGTTGCTGTGTTACTTCAGGCCCCCATCCAACACGGAAGAAATATGGGCTGTTCGCATCACCGGTCTGTAACTATGGTAGTATGCGAAAGTTTCTGTCATGATCACTTATAAATCAGTGTCTTGCCGGGGTCTGTGGCTTTCACAAGAACCTGTTATACAATACGGTAATAATACTCTATAATGGTTATTCTTGTGTAGATAAAACGTTAGGATAGAGCTCTATAACCAAGTACACTATCTTGAACTACCTACAATAGACGCATAAGGACTTACTCCTTGTCTGAAAGATCTCCAAGATCCACAGTGATATCGGCGACATGTACGACAATGTGAACACTTTAGCTAGGGGTTTAAATGGACCTCATGGTGCGAAATCAGACTACCATAATCTACAATAGCACATTGAATCCAGCAAAAAGAAGAATTACCTCCCTCTCAGTATCACATCGATCATCTCAGTCTTCAGGATACCTAACACCGTACTCGTGCGCAAATGAGAACACGAACAATCAACTCACCCAAGTTACCAATAGTATCAAGCACATAACCATGCCCACCCTCATGTAAGGTATCCAACAAGTACGCATACCTAACCTTACCCCCTCCCCTCTCCAAGATCCCAAAATCCCGAATAACCCATCAACACCCTCAATACCACCCTCAATATAAACACACAACTTCCAGATGTAATCCCCACCCCTTACTTGGTAGTTCCCAGATGTCTACTTTACCACAGTAACCCAGCTCCAAATACCAAACGCAACACAAATACACCCCGTCAAAAATCCACTGAGAATATATTCGGCACCCCAGAAAAGTAAAAATCAATTTCCGTCCTTCGTGCCTCGTGAAACAAGTATCCGCATACTGTGCTATCTGGCCCCCGCGCCACAAGGCACAACAAAGGCACAGAGCTTAGAGTTACTTTTGAACGACGAGAGATATCTCCCCGCGACCTCCTATTGAACCAGACAGGACTTTTTATTTCATTTATATCTTCTTCTTCTCCTTCTATTTCTTCCTTTTTTTCTTCTTGGATACACAAAGTAGCCTGTTGCGGGAGGGCTCCAACAACATCAACGACAGCAATAAGTCTACGCCACAAACGCCGTACCCATCCCTCGCCCCCAATGCATGATGCAATGCAAAAAAAGGAAAAACGATTACACAAAAAAAAATCCATTTGCAAAAGGGAGGGTACTTTGATTCAAGCACTTTCATCGGCGGCTTTATGTAATGCGTGCAGACAGAAAAAAAGCAAAGAGCCTGACCCAAAGCGCCTCAAGAAAAAGACAGAGACATGGTTCTAGATAGTATTTGTAGGAGAGACGACTGCCCCCGGATCACACGAGTTCAATGGCGACAAAGCAGCCCTTTCCCCGCCAGCCAATCTTCATTAGTCTCGGAGAACAGGTTGGGGTGTCGGACACAGTAATGGTAGCGCAATTCGAGGAATTGGCAGCCTTGCGCGAGAGAAATGACTCGGCAGGCTGTACGAAGACAGCCACTAGCTGTAATCGAACAGTACACTGATACTCTCGCCATGGTGGACACGCCGAATAGCCTAGTCATAACATCAGTCTCTTGCTCGTTGCAACCACTCAAGCCCTGCATGGGTCGAGAGAAAGAAGGGAAACTCACCTCAGCAAACACATTCCCCACCTCCAGCACCTCCAACTTCGGACATCTCGCCTTATGCTCCGCCTGTGGCACCGTATTCGTGACAATCACCTTGTCCAACGCACTCGCATTAATCCTGTCAATCGCATCGCCACTCAGAATGCCATGCGTAATCAAGGCCACAACCTGCGTCGCGCCCTCCTTCTTCAGCAGCTTGGCCGCGCGCGTAATGGTATTCGAGGTATCAGCCAAATCGTCGATGAGTATCGTGGTGCGATCTGCAACGTCACCGACAAGCATCATGGTTGCGTTTTGGCGGTCATTGATCTGTGTGGGACGGCGCTCTTTGTGGATGAGAGCAAAGGGCATGCCGAGGGCGTCGGCGATGGCGGTGGCACGTTTGGCGCCGCCGGCGTCGGGGGATACGACGACGGCTTGTTGGTAATTCGGAATGTTGAACTGGATGTATTTGCGCAGGAGATGACGGCCGTAGAGGTTGTCAACAGGGATGTCGAAGAAGCCCTGGTATTGGGGGTCTATAGTGTATCAGCATTTCGTCTCATAGACCGTTGTTCACATGTAGACTCTGTCGTACCGTGGAGATCCATGGTGATAACGTGGTCGGCGCCAGCGCATGTGAGGAGGTCTGCAATCAGCGTTCCAGCCTGAGCAACCCACTGTCGGTATCCAATTTGCGGCTCAAAGACTGGAGGCTTTGTAGTGGGCACTCTTACAAGACCGCCGAAGCCAATTGCGCCATTCGCGCCTTGATCGCTGTTGGTCTTGTCCGACTTGGTCGATTCGCCCGTCTCGGAGCGCTTGATGCCGTTCTGCTTGACCGGGCTCGGGGGGCCCGAATGACCACCGTTGCGCTCGTCCATCTTCATGCGACTGAGCTGGTGGTGCAGGGCCGCGGAGCCATTCGAAAGGCCCGCACTCTCCGCCTGCCCAGGGTGGGGTGTCTGCGGCCTCGAATCGAACGTGTATGTGCCCGTTCTCGAGCGTGAGCCGGGAACTTTCTGGAGTGGGGCGCCCGTTTTGTTGTAGGGAATGTCTGACTGGCGCGAGTAGGGGAAGAGGGGCAGGACGGCGGTGATGCGCTTGGCCGAGGCAGTTCGACAGGCCGAGATGGTGATGAGGAGTCTAGAAGACAGTCAGGCAATTCACTCAACTACACCATGAGGATGGGCGTACTCCATCAAATGGTCGTTGACTGTATGCGACGCGTCATATTAGCGCGGTTCATTATCATCATGTGGGGTGCAGGATGGGGTGTGAGTGTATGTGTGATGGCGTCGCTGTGGGAGAGTCATGGGGGTGGATAGTGTCGAGGGGAAAGTGCGATAAAGGCTGCCTCAAGAGGATTGATTGCTCACCTTTACCGCCGCCAGACTGGATGATGAAGACATCCTTGCCTCGCACACTCTCCTCAATCTCAACCCTCGTCTCGCCGCCCTTGAACTTGTCAAGGAGCACTTTTGCGCGGGGGATGCCGAGGTGATTGCATATAGTCCTGTAGCCGCCTCGTCAGTAGACGACAACATGCCCATTTCCGGCGGAGACGACCTACTCGGTGAGCTGGGGATGCGAAGACCCGCCAAGAACGACAATATTCCTCATTGTGAAGTTGCACAGTGCACAAACACAGCAGCTGTGCAGACCGCCAGACAGACAGACTGGTCGCGGGCGGGGTCGGAAGCGATTGCGGTTCCTGCGCGATGGCAAGATGTCGACTAGCAAGGCCAAGAAAGAAGGTTGGTGTGAAAGAAAAGTCTCACGCGCAACGTAGCAGGGAGATGCAGGGTCAGAGTGGACCAAGGTGAATATCAGCCTAGTCGCCTTTTCGGGGCGCTGGGGAAGCAGAGTCCTTGTTCAAGAATTGGGCAGCATGGTGGATTGAAACACGCACCGCCGTTTTTCTAAACCAAACCGCGGATGAAGTTTTCTGCACCCGGAGAACGGGCACCACACCGCACGCGCTCGGCTGTCCTTCTTATTTTTTTTTCTCTTAGCCGAATAACGGCTGGCGAGCACGCAACGGGTGCATGAGAGGGCTGCGATGCGACACTGCATGAACCACTTCCATACGCTGGCTTGCCATTGTGCAGCTACTGTATACATAGACTGCCTGTGCTATTTGTTATGGGCCACCAGTGTCGTCACGTTGTGCTCAGTGGCAACGCCGCAGTGCTGAATGGCCGGAGGCATGGGTCGACGGTCGAGAATCCATCAATGGGCAGCTCCAACCGGGTTCGGTCAATCACGTGTCCGTACAAAGCTTCATTGAGGTCCTTCCAAGGCCTCCGCCGTGCTACGCCATTATGCAACCTTATCGCAAATAGCTCACCGGTGGGGGCATGTTTGACAGGTTGCACAAGCCATGCCGTCACTTCCAGATGCGGTACCTTGAGCCCTTGGAGACAAGCCTCATCGCCCTCGTGACTGATCTTGGTTGCATCCCATGGTCTGACTTTAGCAGTAAATCTCGATCAACGTGACGGTACCAGACGTTTCTGACTCTGCGAATACCGGTAGTCGGATCATCCGTCATGCCCACTCGATAAAATTCGGTACTAACTGCTTGTTCATCTAGCAGCGAAGTCTAAGACTATCTAAACTACATTGGTAAGAAACGCTCCAATGGGGTATCTCATCATCATAATCGTAAGAAAAGAAAGTATATGGCCTGTGCCTAATGACTCAACTTCGCTCTTGCTATTCCATCTTCTGCGCTGCGTCCTCCTCCAGTCGAGCCACTCACTGCACAGCTACCAGCAACACTCGATGCACTACCACGCCGAGCATTCCCATCGTCCACCTCATTCATGTGACTTAATGTCGCACTCGTTGGTCTCCCATCCACGCTCACCAAGCTACTTTCGCGCGATCTGTTTGATGAAGTAGCCAACTGTGCCTTTGCGGGCGGGGAAATGGGCTGATTGTCCACGTAGAGTCCAACTGTGCCGTTCTGGGTAATCTCCCAAGAGGTGGAGACGAACATCTCTCGCTCATGAAGATGCTCAGGAGAAAAGTGGCGCGGATGAACTTCTCCTGTTGATACGCCCTGTTCCAGGTCGATACTGTGGATGTCTTCTGGTGGTGAAAGGACAGATGCGAGGTCGTAAGGGTGGACTAACGCGGCTTGCTGGTCCTTCTCATCAGTGTCTACGCTCGCGGCTTTGGTGATGAAGTCGATATTCCTTCTGGTGGTTGATGAACCGACAAGGGTCATTGATTGGGTGCCATTACTTTCCCGGCTATTTGTGGGCGATCGATGCGTTCTGGCTTGAGCTGTTGGTGTTCTCATTTGACGTAGGTGTGCTGCCTTGCGGCCTCCGGCCGTTCGCGAAGTATGCGTATGGTAAGTCCACGGCGGTGGATTTGTCTCGTCGAAATCGCCAATCTCGAGAAACTCTCGAAGAATCGTCCATGTGTAGGGGAGATTGGCAACGAGAATTGCAGTCGAGGATTCGCGGACATACCAGTAGATCCAAGTCGCCTTGTACGGGTTTTTGAAGGAGTAGTAGCTGTTGAGGATACTGGCTGCAATAACGAAGATACCCAGCGAGAAGATGCCGCATAGGATGATCTTCCTTTTCACCGGCAGTAGTGACCGGATTAGCATCTGAAGTGCTATGCATAACATGATGATATCTGAAGATAAGTTGAAGATTGCTTTGGTAATCCGATGATGAACCATAGCATTGCATTGTGAGGAGCGAGTGGGGACGGCATAGTACTCGCGAAACGGTCGACACCAAGCACCGAAGTATAGAACTTCAATTACAACAAACCCAAGAGCCACGTATGCGGAGAGGAGCTTGATGGCAATGTTCTCGTTACGATGTGCAGTTCGGGTCAATCGGTGGTACATGATCAGGAGACATGCTTTGCACGCCCATATGACCAGGATCTGCATTTGCTCCACGACGATGACTAGTTTACTGCCGTATCTGCGACGGATGAGCTCTTCGGGGGTGAGCGTGCTAAAGTCAAAGGTCGATGGCTCAAGGTTTGACTGGACTTTCAGCCATCGATTGGACAACACGATTAGAAGGGTGTAACAGAACGTGACGAATAGGCCCATTATCCAGTCGTCAATTTGGAGATTTTTCCATGAGCGGAATAACATTTTGCGAGAGATACTGTGATTTGTTGTCAGCCAACCTTGGTTATTGAACAACGTCAAATCTGTGCAGTCGAGCATGGGTTGGAGTTGAAACCACACTCACAGCCTCGCACTGATCATCATTGTTGCGCAGGTGTACCAAATCCACGATTCTTGATTGAATGGCATCGCCATATTGGCGAGTAATCAGGCCGTTACTGATACTACCGAGAATCTACTTTTATCCGTCTGGTCGTTTGAGACTTAGTATATGTGATTGGCGAGAGTTCATGTTGTAGAATACGGTAATGCAAGAATCGAATGCGCACCCACGACTGCTGGACACTGAAATTTGTAGGGGAAGCGAAGACAGCGAGGAAAACGATTGCGAGCAGAGGATCTGGCGAAGAAAAGGAAAGACAGTAAGCAGAAGAAATCTGGAGATGTCAAGATAGCCTAGGCATTTGAGCAACCGAAGCGCAGCTGATCTACGGTAATCGCCCACGTATGGGCGGATCCTCAGCTGTGCCCAAGGCTCGCCTAGGGCTGCTGCCGCGCCCCCAACATTGAACAGACTACCCTGATGTTGCAGTCCCGCGTGGGAGCGCAGCTGGGGGCAGCCTTGGGAGTTGACTCTGCGGGGTATCGCGTCGTCGTTGTCATGTCCGTAATTGGCGTGGCAGTTTGCTGCACCAATAAAATCTCGTCACTTCGCGTCTATCCTGAGTCACCGGGTCGTGTATATTGGAGGGAGCATGCAGTAATAATCTGGTCTGATGGATGCGTGTCGATACAACAGTCAGGATGCTTGCCAGCATGCAAGTAAGATGACGCTGTGTGCATCGTGTTCTTGCGACGCGCTGGCCGGCGGTGAGCGCTACACCTGGTTCCACACAGATGCATTGAGGGAATCAGGTACGGACCAGAGAGGTGTAACGCTGCTTCTTTGCATTTTCCAGCTCAATCATGGCGAAAATCATCCTTGCTTGTCCACCGAAACAATCACGCCGGCACGCCACTGCTGTACATGTTCCGCCTCCTAGGTGCATCCGCTCCATACGTTGTACGCGGGCGTCGAAAGAGTGAGTGAGATGGAAGTTGAGAGAAGGGGGATGGTACTAAGAAGGACTTGATCCTCTGTCAAGACGACTGGAGATATTCTACAACGTGTGGTGCACACCGTGCATGTATACTCCAACGGATGTCGAAGTCCAATGTGACGAGCAGCCAATGATGTGTTGTGAAAGCGAAAGTGGGGCAGATCTTTCTAGATCACGAGCATCGCCGCCTTGAACTTCAATGTTCGGTATATCTTACACGAATATTGCGTTCAACACTACGGCCAGTCGCAAACATTAATCAACGCCTTCTCAAGGAAGTCAGTCGATTGTAAATACAATACAACCAGTCTTAAAACCCCGACACATACAGTCTGCCATCTTAAAGCCCAAGCCCACGCGCGTGCGTACTCATCATGGGCTCCGTAGTCCTCCCCCACCTGCGCACAGGCTGGCACGTCGACCAAGCCATCCTCTCCGAAGAAGACCGCCTGGTTCTGATCCGATTTGGCCGCGACTCGGACCCCGACTGCATGGCGCAAGACGAAGTCCTCTACAAGATCGCCGACCGCGTCAAAAACTTCTGCGCCATCTACCTGTGCGACCTCGACGAAGTGCCCGACTTCAAGGCCATGTACGAACTCTACGACCCCTGTACTGTCATGTTCTTCTTCCGGAACAAACACATGATGTGTGATTTTGGCACAGGTAATAATAACAAGTTGAATTGGGTGCTTGAAGATAAGCAGGAGTTTATCGACATTGTGGAGACGGTCTATCGGGGGGCCAAGAAGGGGAGGGGTCTGGTGGTCAGCCCGAAGGATTATTCGACTCGCTACCGGTACTAGTGGGATCGTGTTGGCTGGGTGGAAGATGGCTAGCAAAAATGAACAGCGCGGGCTTGGATACGAATGCAGGTTTGGTGTACGGCGTATGAATGGACACAGCTACACTACGGTGAGCTTTAGACTGCGACGACAGCATGATTATGATTTGGAGCTTTGGACAACAACCTTTATTAATCAAACAAGTCAAGACCAAAATGAAGCCAGCATAGTATGTATGTCTATCTATTCGTGAAGTCTTAAGACCAGAACGTCAGCCGCTGATCAGTCTCCTTTCCCAGTCCTATCAACTTCATCTTGCCTCTTCCTCTCAGCCCCACGGCCATCCTCCCACAAACAGCCCCTAGCCCCCCTCCAAACCACTTCCAACACCCCTCGTCGCGGCAACAAGACCGGAAACACAACCACAACATCCTCCTCCCCTTCTACTACGATCCCTAGATAAAACCGTATCTCAAATCCCTTGAACGCCTCGTGTATAAAGATGTCCCGAATGCTTGTTGTAGGGATGAAGCGCGTGGTGGGAGATTGAAGGTACGTGGAGGAAGATGTGCTGGTTTGTATGCCCAGGCCGCGCAGCAAGGTTAACGATTCTTCTGTTGGGTTGCAGGTCAGTTGAGGAGTCAGAGGGAGTGAAGGGGGAGTGGTACCGGTGTAATTTCGCCGGAAGACTAGAAAGAGTACAAGAAGCGACATGGGCGCTAGGTAGCGCCATTGGCAGCGGTCTGCGAGAAGGAGGAGGTGTGTTTCCCATGCTGTGTATGGAATCCAACGTAGGAGGGTTGGAGAGGGCTCATAGGACATGCGCCATTTCGCCCAGACGAGGAGTACGGTGGATAGACCGACGAGGATCCGAATAACTATGCCGATATAGTGGCTGAGTATTGAGGGGAGTGTGTCTGCTACTGGACGCGTTGAGACTGTGTATTGGATCGTAGACGGCGTGGGCTGCAATGTTCGCAAGGTCTGCACGGGAGGAGAAACGAAGCGCTTCAGGATGTTGGACATGGTTATCGGGAGATCATGGTAGGATACTGGGCATCATATTACCCTGCGAATCCTACAGACGGGCTTGACAAAAGTTCCCCGCCAGTACCTCGACGCTGCTGGAGACGACGAATGCCAGTGACGCATTTGCGGGCGCTAACGAAACCTCCGAGCCCCATCACGTGCAGCTTAGCATCACCCATTTCCCAGCCTACTTATCTCCCTCACTGCCGCAACACCTCCAGGAAATCCCCAAACCAAAATAGAAACTATGCCATCACCCTCACCACCTCGCGCCAAATCCCGCTCTCGGTCGCGCTCGCCACGACGTAGCCCACCGCGCCGCCCCAAGAACTTTTCCGGCCTCAAATACAAAAACGACCGTCCGCGCGACTCAGATCGCGACCGCAGAAGAGACGACGACCGGGAGCGCCGACCGCGGGACTCAGATCGTGAAAGGCGGCCAAGAGACGAGGGACGAAGACGAGATTCGCGCGAACGAGAGAGAGACAGGGATGGAGACCGCGAGAGGCGACCAAGAGACCCCGATCGCCCACGCCGACCACGCGAGGACCGAGACCGCCGTCGAAGCAGTCGCTCCCGCGAGCGCAAGCCTCGTGAGCCCCGCCCCGACAAGGAGAAGAAATCTGCACCCGCACCTGCACCATCCGCCTCAAACGAAGCAATGATTATCGTGACGGTAAACGACCGCCTCGGCACGAAAACACAGGTCCCCTGTCTTCCTAGCGATCCGATCAAAGTGCTAAAGGCCATGGTGGCGGCAAAGATTGGACGGCCGGTGCATGAGATTATGCTGAAAAGGCAGGGGGAGAGGCCGTTTCATGATCAGTTGACGTTGGCGGATTATGCGATTAGTAACGGGGTGCAGGTGGATTTGGAGTTGAATACTGGAGATTAGGCGGATCTAGGGCGGGAGGGGTGGTGGATACAAAAGGATGGTGGAAAATTGAGAAGGAGGTCGAAGTGGGTTTCGTCAGATGCGTGAGGCGGATCAAACACTACATACATCGACCTGCCTGGACTGAGCGATGCACGCGAAGAGTCGAGCTGTGGGAAAAGAGACAAAAATATGATACCCCATGCATTTCATATGATGCATATGACATGGACAAACACAATGCCACGTCTTTGATGCTCTCCTCTTCTTTGTACCCACCCCTAATTCCCTTCGGGTATCGGATGGCACCACACACCTCTTATCTACCCTACTCGTCACCATCCTCCTCGTTGGCCTTGATGACTTTCTCGCCTAACCCCCTCCTAGCCCTATACCGTTCATTAATCACCTCAACCGTGTCCTGCCTCTCCCTCTTCAACACAGCCACATAATTCCCCTTAGCCTTGCCCCCATCCCCACCATCAAACAGTCTCGGGCCCGCCTTCGCAATGCCCACATCTTGCTCCCTCCCTTCCCCCTCCCGATCCAACGTCGCGCTCCCCAGCCCCGCAATCCTATCCAAGAGCAAACCAGCCAACGTCTCCTCCATCTTCTTTGCGCGCCAAACCTCCCAAACATCATCCACCACACCACCGCGTCCCCACTTGCCCTTGCCCATCACACTCTGCACCCCCGTCTTCCTGCTCACAATGCGAGACTTTGGTTCGACGCCCCCTTCGTCGCCGACGTATATCCAATCTAAGCGGTCTTCGTAGCCGTGCTCGCGGTCCTCGGAAGCCTGCACTTCGTGTGCGTACGGGAAGATGCAGTCCCAGAGGACGAGGGGGGCGTCGCTTGCCATTTCGTATTTTGGACGCGTGGGGTTGGTTTCAATGTCCAGGAGGGAGGAGATGAGCGAGGGAGGTTCGAGGCCTTGGCCGATGAAGAAGAGGACTGCGATTAGGGAGCGTACTTGGTGCCAGAGGAAAGCAGAGCCGTGCAGGGTAAAAGAGTATAGTTTTGGTTGCTCGCCCGGAGCCAAGGCAGAGGGAGATTGGAGGGCGGGATGCGAGAGGAACGAGGGAATAGACAAGGGCGATACTTCCTCAATGTCGGCGTGGAAGATGCGCCGTTTGAAGTTTGTGAGTTGTTTGGATGCGTCGACTTTGCAGAAGTTGCGGAAGTCGTGGAGCCCGATTAGTTGCTTGCAGCCTTGTCGCATGGCCTCGATGTCGAGCCAGCCTTCACGCATGCGGGTGCCTGCCGAAGAGCTGGAGGCGGCGTGTGTGTTGTATACGCCTGAGGAGCCGGGGACGGGAGCGAAACTCGGGTTGGTGAAGAAGTATTTGTAACGACGCTCTTTACAGGAGAAGCGGGCGCTGAAGTCGGGTGGAGGGTTGGGACACCAGGCATAGACGCGGATGTCGGGGGGTAGGACGCGGTTTAGGTGTTGGATGTAGGGGAGTTCGTCGGTGAGGTCGTTGAAGGGTTTTGACTCAGTGTCTGATTCGCTTTCTGTGGTGGAAGATGATTGTTCCTGGGCAGCTTGCTCTTGTTCTGTGTCTATTCCTTCATCTTGAGCCGTTGCTGTCTTTGGTAATGGTCTGTTACTACGAACTCGCACACCGATGACCTGACCAAAGGCGCTCACACCTCGGTCAGTCCTCCCGCATTTTGAATATTCACAGCCGTCCCAGTTGACATCTGCGCCTTCCCTTTCCCATGCCACAGAGGTCTCGCGATCGACCCTGTTGTAGTCTGTAGTATCTCCTTGGGTAGGTATGGGGTTGATGAGGCGCGTCTTGACAAGTGCCTTCCACAGCTCCTCCTCAATCGTTGGTAATGGTGTCGAGTTGTTCTTGTGGTGCTCAAACCCATTGTATCTTTGACCCAGGTACGCAAACTTCAGCGCTATCAACCGTGTACTGTACTTTGACGCGTCGAAGGCCTTTGGAGGCTGTTTGGGTGCTTTGCGAAATGCCAACGGTTTCGCATCATCAGGGGTGGGCTGGGACTCAGAAACAATTGATGCATTTTGCTTTTCAGGGTCTTTCAATTGCTTCTCTAATTCCTGTATCCGCGCAATCAATTGCTGTTGCGACCACTGCTCATATTCCCCCGCCATGGTCTTCTTCCCATGCGCCTCTCGCAGCTGTACACGCTGTGGAACCCTGGAGAGCCTGTGGAAGCTGCGCGCAGCACAAAACAGCCGATGCAGCGAGCGATGAAATTCAGGAAAGGCGTGGGGTAGTGGGGTCAATAATGGTCGCATTGCTCGGTGGCATGCGTGATGACTGTCCCAACTTTTCCAATGGCCTGCCCTCGTTCAGGGTCCAATGTCTGCCTAACTGATGTCGGTAAGGTCGCCTGTGTGTAGATCCATGATAACCTCGACCTGGTCCTTGAACGTCTTTTTTCTGCCATACTTTGCGCAATGCTGCAAACGATTCTTCATTCTAGTGCTCATACGCCAAAAAAAATGCCGCAGGCTATCACCTCTACCGTGTCTACCATCAGCATAGGGCCGTGCTCGATGAGTAACGCGATCCGCTGTGCCTCTTTTGGCTGCCCAGCTGGGATCTCAACGCCACCACCGGCTCAAGTCTTCTTGTTACTCCGCACGTGGGATCGAGCCGCGTACAAGCTCTCGTGAACGCATGCTGATAATCCATTGATTCACCATCTAGTCACCACGGCTTGCTTCTCTCGTGTTTAATTTACATATGTGGAATCATCCAATTATTATTCGCTCAACAACGGATAGTTGTGCTGGATAGGTGGGGGAGATAGCACCAGGCAGGTATCCAGCCTATCTAGGCAGCCTCCAGGCATCCAAGGCATATTTGAGGACAGCAGAATCGTACATTTCTCTCCATCTTCCAACTCATCAATCATCTCAAAGTCTTTGAACACACCAAAACATTTGTTTATTTCATATCTTACGCAGAGCAAACCTCGTCCCCTTTTGATTGCCCGGACATCACGGTAGAGCTTCACACAAATCGAACTCTACACTGTTTTTCAATCTTTTCCAAAAATGTCGTACGGAAACCAGCCAGCCTGGCGCCATCACATTTGCGGCCTATACTACAATTCTCAACCCAATTTATCGCAGATTCAGAAAATTTATCTGCCGCTCGTTGAACTCGAAGCACATGCCACGATACTTGCGACGACATCCCGAACAGTGCTTACTCAGACCTTTGTGAATCCATCTGATGAAAAGGGCATCAAACAAGTCAGGTCAGTTGGTCAGATCCATACGTTCCACACACCTACTGACTCGGCCTTCATAGGTATACATTTCCGTTGTATGATGGTGTCAGCGTTATAGGCTTCACGTGCCATGTGGGTGACAGGACTATTGTAGGCGAAGTCAAAGAAAAGGAAAAGGCAAAAGCTGTCTTCCAGGAAGCTGTTGCGAGAGGCGAGACAGCAGGACTCCTGGAGCAGCTTCCAAATGCATCGGATGTCTTCTCTACAACTGTCGGTAATGTCTCACCCGGCGCCAAGGTCATCATAAAGATCACCTACCTTGGTGAACTGAAGCATGATATGCAAGTCGATGGTATTCGGTATACGATTCCAAACATCATTTGCCCAAGATACGGGAGCCATCCCGGAATTTTGCGTACCAGCGACAGCACTGAAGCATGCGGCAAGAGCATATCCATCACAGTTGATGCCGAAATGGCCGACGGATCCTTCATACAAAAGATGCAGTCCCCGTCTCATCCCATTGCAATGACCATGGGAACAGTTTCTATAGCACCACACGCAGAACCGAAGATGAACAAAGCTTCAGCATCCTTAACGCTTGGAGCGGCATCACTCGAAACAGATTTCGTTCTACAAATCATTGCGAAAGATACTGGAGTTCCCAAGGCGGTCCTGGAGAATCACCCCACCATTACAAATCACCGCGCACTGATGGCAACCTTGGTGCCAAAGTTCGCACTCCCTGCCGAGAAGCCAGAAATCGTCTTTATCTGCGACCAAAGTGGTAGCATGCGAGGCGAGAGAAATAATTTGGCTGTCCAGGCGCTCAAAGTCTTCCTCAGATCGTTACCAGTTGGTGTCAAGTTCAACATTTGCGCCTTTGGATCGAACCACTCCTTTCTCTGGCCACAAAGCATGACATATAGCCAGAAGAGCCTCGATGAAGCCACCCAGCACGTCGCAACTTTTAACGCGGACTACGGTGGTACTGAGATGTTGAGACCGCTCAAAACCACTATCGAACAACGGTACAAAGATATGCCGCTTGAAGTTATGTTGTTAACAGATGGAGAGATCTGGAATCAGCAGGACTTATTCACGTATCTCAATGAAACTGTTGGTCAGAGTAAGGCACCCATCCGGCTGTTTACTTTAGGCATTGGCAACGGTGTGTCTCATGCTCTTATCGAGGGTATCGCAAAAGCTGGCAACGGCTTTTCCCAAACGGTAGGCGAGGGCGAAATGATGGATACCAAAGTTGTGCGCATGCTAAAGGGAGCACTGTCACCTCACGTCCGTGACTTCACGCTCGAAGTCAAATACGGTGCTGCATCAGAGATGGAAGATGCCGAGTTCGAGATCATCGAGAAGGCTACCGACAGTTTGAAGGTGAAGCTCGACTCGGGAAATGAGGTTAAGTCAGAGGTACATGTCTTCACAGAGTTCAAGAACATGCTCACTCTGATCGCTGACAATAACCAAAAGAAGCCAATTTCGCTATTCGACAATTCAGTCGATCTTGAAAAGGAGGAGACCTCGGTGAATGATCCAACAGGCGAAGCACGTTATGCCTACTTGCCCAAGGTTCCTATACCCAAGATCATTCAAGCGCCACAGAACATACCAGCTCTCTTTGCGTTCAATCGAACTACCATCTACCTTCTCCTTGGGCCTGATGCACCATCTGCAACACCGAAATTCGTCATGTTACGTGGTACTAGTACCCATGGCCCCCTCGAGCTCGAGATCCCCATTCAGATCCTTGATCAACCTGGTGAGACAATCCACCAGCTTGCTGCCAAGAAAGCCATTTCCGAACTGGAGCAAGGTCGTGGTTGGCTTCCTGAGGCGAGAGACAGTCAGGATCGCCTTCTCAAAACTCGATTTGAGGGCAGATTCTCTGATATGGTAGAGTGCGAGGCAGTTCGACTGGGTGTACAGTTCCAAGTTGGCGGCAAATGGTGCTCATTCGTTGCTGTGGAGTCTAGTGAAAGGAAGTCTTCGCAGCTCGAGACGGACCCAAAAGATTGGGAGTGGCTAGAGGAGGAGGAGACAGGCTCTTTGAATACCAGTAAGTCTTTCTCAAATCTCTTCCAAGTATTTGGGCATCATCGTGACACAGTCGTTGCTCGGAACATCAAGTGTTGGCAAGCGTCCATTGACTTTCGACCCCGTGTAGATCCCTTCACTCAATTTCAGTCCCAACCCACCAATTACCCAACACCGGCGCCCAGAAATGTGGCGATTCCTTTTGGCCAAGCATCTGCTGCTACTCCCATTGCGTTCGGATCTGCCACCACTGTTCGCGGAAGTAGCATGGGACTTCATATGTTTGGAGGGGCTCGAGCGTCGACACAAATGGCATCTGCACAGTCAATGTCACCACATACGCAGGCGCAACCCTCCGCCTCTGCACTTTTTGGAAATGCTCAAGCACAAACAGCACCGCAAATGCCGACGCAGTTCTCCAATGGCGGCCTATTTGGAGGTGCTCAACCACAAGCAGTATCGCAAAGGTCGGCACAGTTTTCCGGCGGTGGCCTATTCGGAAGTGCCCAAGCACAAGCAGCACCGCAAATATCGATACAATCCTCCGGTGGCGGTCTATTTGGAAGTTCAAGCGCCGCTCCGGCACCAAGCCCTGCTGACACAAAAGCGTTGCAGGACTACCAAATGGGCCTCATGACGCTACACCAAGACAACAAGAATAGGAAACTCTTCACGCGTATGGCCAATGGAGTTCCACAAAATGAAGGACAGCCAGTAACGCTTTTTGGCGGCATGACTCCATCCCGTGCTGGACCTCCTGCGTCTGCTGGGCGCAGGCTCACTGATGTAGCTGCCGAAAATGAGGACCATCTCGACGCCACTGAGCCCTGTTCATCGGGATATAGTCCTGCTAACCCAATATACTCTCCGAGTTCTCCATCATATTCCCCAGCCTCTCCATCATGTTCTCCTGCCTCTCCAGCATTCGCCTCCGCAGTCTCTCCAGTTTTCATCGCCTCAGCCTCTCCACCAACAACTTCACCACCAGCACAAAGCGCCCGCTGCCTAGACACACATCTTGCACGCATGGACAACACACCCACCCGCCCCACCACACCTCCAATCCCCTCCATCACAGATCAACCAGCGCTCTTCCTTCAACACCTCATCGCGCTCCAATCATTCAGCGGTGCGTGGGCATGGTCCGCCAGACTGGAAGATGCGTTCAAGAAAGGTGTAGGTATTTCAGAAGCCATGGTGCGCGCACTCAAGGCTGGAGAGACGGACGTTGAAATCCATCTCTTGGCTACCGCGGTTGCGATTGCAGTGCTTGAGGTCAAGTTGGCGGAGCTACAGGGGAGCTGGGAGTTGGTTGTTGAAAAGGCGAGGGGCTGGTTGGATATGCAGGGTAAGCAGGAACTGGTTGAACGGGCGGCCGCTTTGGTTCAAGGGCTGTGAGAACTTTGTAGGAGAACAGCTAGCATCGCGTGAATACAAGTGTGGGATATGTCTGGTATCCAGTTACAATGATATTCCTTCACAATAGTCTAGATGTTAATCCTCCTAGGATCTCACTCGGGTCATGTTATATTGTAAGTAGATAGGTAATCCATCATATTCCATCAACCAAATATCTACAGGCAATCGCAGTCGTTACACTATCACGAGATTCAGACAGGTGACTGTACATCATCATCCATCACTATAATCAGCCAAAAGCTTCGTTATACAAATATATCCTGCATCACCGTGCCGCCTGTCAAACACAGCAAATGACAACACAGCACTGTACACAGATAGCCCGGGAAAGTGTTAGTGTGTTTTTACTTTTGCAATGTACAGGCCAATATCTAGGAGAATCATATGAACATGCATACACTCGTCAAGACAGGGCGGGGAGGTGTACCATCCTTAGTCAAGTCACAAGGGTGATGCAAAGCAATGTAGACACCATCAAGCACATAATTTAATTCATGGCAAAGCAGATTATGGGAATCATGTTGTAATGTATTAAAACAAGTAAGAAGTGCAAATCACAAGTATAACTTCAGGCAGAAGGGCAACTTCAGATAAGAAGTTTGACTTCAGGTAAGAAGTTTAAATCAAGAAGTGTAAGTGGGGCGTATCGTTGCCCAATATAAACAAACCACAGAGACCGTCATTGGGTATACAGCGCGTGTCGTCAACAATCATGCTATCCGAACGCCAAGTTTGATGCAAAATCCGCCAAAGCATCCCACAGTATGCAGTCTTTTTCAAGTAACGCCACAAAAACAAAACAGTGAAACATAGGCCTCTCTATACGGGGCTGAGGTCCTCCTCATCGGAGTCGTATGAGACGATAGGAGGGTCCCAAGGGGTAGCAAGCTCTTGCTTATAGGCGTCTGAACCAACAATAGCGTCCAAGGCAGCCTGCTCTTCTGGTTCAAGTTGTATCATCTCCGCACCGGGCATGCTGTTGAAGATGGTGTTCATGGCGGCGGCGGTCTGCTCAGGGGTGGCCATGAGGATGGAGTCGTTACCAGCATCTGAAAACAGACTGGGAGAGGGGTACGTGGCTTCGCGGAGACGGCTGGGCTTAGCTGGGGTGTGCTTCATGAGCCGCTGGCGCTGGCGCTCAATCTCATCGACAGGCTTCTCCGTGGCGGTAGCGGGGGAAGTATCGGCTGCAGCACCTCCTGGCAGCGGGGCGTGTGCAGGAACAGGGGCAGGAGGAGGGGCCTGGGTCCAGACTGAAGCAGCGGGCGAGCTAACGTTACCGTCGGTCTCACCAATGATGGAAGAGTCATCTTCATCAGAGTCATCGGGGACGCTGAAAGAGCCCGTTCCGGAGTCGTGGGGTTGAGGAGAGGCTTTGGTGGCAGCCTGGAGGGCTTCACGGTCATTCGTACGGATCTTAGCCGCAGTGTCGTGTCCTTGGAGCTCATTGAACACGTTTTCACCTCGATGGTGGGACAGAGAAGTGTCGAACATGGGAGAGGGGACGATGGAACGGCGAGGATAAGAGCCAAGGTCAGAGGCAGATCGGCCATGGCCGTCAAACCTCCTGCGTGACGAACGGGCACTCTGACTGGCGGCATATTGTTCGTTGATGGTAGGAACATCTTCGAAGTCCATGGCGGCCTCATCATGGGTTTTCTTGTGTTTCTTGGCCACGCGCTCTTCCTCTTCTGCTATCATGTCAAGGTAGACAGCCCAAACTGGGACAACATCGTCGTCATCCATGTCTGCAAGTGGGTCACCGAAGCCAGTTTCCCAAGGCTTAGCCGAAGGGAGGTTGTTGAGATCCTTGAGAAGTACTCGTTTCTCAAGACGCTTGCGCTTCTCGCGGAATGCGTCGTCATTCTTGAGACTGGGGATAATCTGCCTGGCCCACTCCGCTGCTTTGCGCTCGTCGGAGGGGTCAATGCCCTTCAGCAGTGTTCTCATCAGGCGATCGACCTTGTTTTTCTTCGCCGGAGTCTTTGCACGCTCACCGACTGGTGTGGGTGGGGTCGAGAGTGTTTCAGTCAAGCTGTTCGGGGGAGGGGCTGCCTTTGGAGGGGAAGAAGCCTTTGGAGGGGAAGGAGCCTTTGGAGTTGGAGTTGAGAAGAGTGACTTGATCGACTTGAGGGCGGAGAATGAGCGTGTGAAAAAGCTTGAAGGCACAATGGGACGTGCAGGTGTCGTAGATTCTTCATAAGTCCTCTTGGTGGGCAGTGGTTGAGGTGGACAGTCCATGTTGACTTCGAGATCGGAGCGAGAGGAAGCAGCATCTTTAGTGGCGGCTTCTTTGCCCTGAAGGGGCTCCTTGGCAGCAGTCTCAAGCTTTGTGAGAAGTGCATAGGCAGATTCACTGCCGCTGATAAACATGGGTCGTAATGGCGAAGTTGTGGGGAGGTTCCGCAACTGTGCATCGAAGCCTGTTTTAGATGTGTCAGTTTTGAGCTTATCGGCCTTGTGGTCCCATTCTCCAGCAGCCATTGCCGCGAACATATCATCGATGTGCTTTGGAATGTCTACTTTGAATGCAGGTTTAGGAGCAGGTGTCTCCGTATAACCCCAAGTAGGAGGCTGAGAAGAGCCCGGAGGAGATGACAGAGAAAAGAGTGGCAGACGTCGTGTCTGGAAACCTAGCTGGGGGAAGCGTGTATGATGTGAGGGAGGAGTGGGTTTAGGGGGGCGTATGGGTGAAGGAGAAGCTGACTGAACGGGGCGTAGAGGGGGAGAAGCTGGCTGAGGGGTTTGAAGAGGAGGAGCAGCCGGCTGAGAGGGGGGTGGAGAAGGTGATGGAGAAGGTGAGCGAGAGAAGTGTGAAGAAGGTGAAGAAGGTGACGAAGAGACGAGCGAACGAGAGCGAGGATGTTTGAGAGCCTCGCATTCAAGTGACACAAACTTGTCGAAAAGATTGTCGTAGGCCTCGACTACGCGTTCTTTCTCGTTGACAAGGTTCACGTTGGCTTTCTCGAGCTGAAGGATACGCGCTTCAAGCTGTGAAATCTTGTCGCGCAAGCCTTCATTTTCGATTTTGAAAGCCAGCTCTTTGGCGCTCTGAAAAGGAGATACAGGGGCTTGGTGATGAAGAGAGAAGAGATTGCCGGGCTTAGAAGGAGAAGGAGAAGGAGACGAAGACTTGTGATCATTGTCTTGAAGAGATGAGATTAGTGGGGTCGAGGGGGGAAGAAGCGAAGAAACTAAGGGCTCACTCTTTGAGAAGAAAATGCCTTGGTCATTATCATCGCTGTCATGGTCGTGTGCAGGCTCTGGCTGTGGAGGCTCTGGTGTTGCGCTGGTGGTCCGTCCGCGGAAGGTTTTGCGCTTCCTCTCGGGAGACTGCAATACGCGCAGCGGTGAGCCGTCGCCAGCGGCTTTGGCAGCCCTGGTCGTGCGCTTGGTGACGGCGGTGGCGGCGGTTGTGGTTGTGGTCTTGGTGGACGCGGAAGCCGCGCGTGACGTAGCGCTGGCCTTGGTGGGCTGCGACTGCGAGTGAGACTGAGAGTGAGGCTGCGAGCGAGACTGCGACTGTGACTCAGGCTCGACCAGCGCAGCATCAACAGCAGCGGCGGCGGCCTTGCCCTTGCGGGTCCTCTTGCGAGGAAGCTCAGCAGCTGCAGAGACGTCTTGCGAGTCCTGTGCCAGCTCAGGCGGTGCGGGCTCAGCCGAAGCTGCGGTGCGACGCGTTGAGCGCCGAGTCGCCATGTTGCTGTTGTCGAGGTTAGCAGCAGTGGTGTGCAGGGGCAGCAGGAAGGAGCTTACAGTTGCACTTGCCAATGGTTGCCAATGCTGGCGGTGAGTTGGCGTGGGCGTGGGCAACGTGGGCAACTGCGTTGGTGAGAGTCTGAGAGTGGAAGCTGCGATGGAGACAATAAAGTTGTCAGTCCGCCTTTGTCGGGCAAGGAAGGAGCGCACGGGCTGTTGACAGGCGATGGTGTGGCGCAACCGACAGGGGTGGCCTAGCGGCTGGGCATGACGCCCGGCATCAAGCTACCACTGCGACAGCTCTCGCCTGCGCAGAGCAGAGCAACGCAGAGCACAGGCCGAGAGACTGCAGCCAGCACCGCACACCATGGAGGGCCTTTTCTACAACGTCAAATACGGGTATGCATGTCGTCTCCACATCCCCAAGGCCGTCGCTGACATCGGGCCAGCTACATCGAGGGCATCGTGCGCGGCTATCGCAATGCCCTGCTCACCAGCCAGAACTACAGCAACCTGACGCAGTGCGAGACCATCGACGGCATGTCCATCCCTCTCCGCCGCCCGCCGCGCGTGCCTGCAGACTGAGATCTAACCTAGCACAGACGTGAAGCTGCAGCTGTCCCCGGCCTATGGCGACTTCCTCGCCAATCTACCCCCGAACCCTTCGACCTCTGCCCTGGCCGCCAAAACCACGGACAAGCTAGTGGCCGAGTTCCGCTACCTCCAGGCCAACGCAACGGGTTCGCTTTCCAAGTTCATGGAGTACCTGACCTACGGCTACATGATTGACAATGTCGCGCTGCTGATCACGGGTACGCTCCACGAAAGAGACACGCGCGAGCTGTTGGAGCGATGCCACCCCCTGGGCTGGTTCGAGACGATGCCGGTGCTATGCGTCGCAACCAACATCGAGGAACTCTACAACTCGGTGCTCATCGAGACGCCGCTCGCCCCCTACTTCAAGGGCTCGCTCAGTCACCAGGACTTGGACGAGCTGAACATTGAAATCATCCGCAACACCTTGTACAAGAACTACCTCGAGGACTTCCATCAGTGGGTCAACTCGACTCCCGACATTGCTGGGACGCCCACCGCAGATATTATGACAGAGGTCCTCGAGTTCGAGGCAGATCGCCGAAGCATCAACATCTCCCTGAACTCTTTCGGGACTGAACTCTCCAAGGCAGACAGGAAAAAGCTGTATCCCAGCTTTGGAAAACTCTACCCAGAAGGAACCCTGATGCTTTCAAGGGCAGATGATGTTGAGGGTGTTCGCATCGCGGTGGAGAGTGTAGCCGACTACAAGATGTTCTTTGACCAGACCGGCTTGAGCCAAGGCAGCAGTGGTGGCATTGGCAACATGGCAGGCGGCGCGGGTGGCGAGACGAGGAGTCTCGAGGACTTGTTCTACCAAAAAGAAATGGAGATCTCGAAGCTGGCCTTTACGCGGCAGTTTACCCACGGCATCGTCTATGCATGGGTCAAGCTGCGTGAGCAGGTATGTCATGCTCTTGCACCCGTGTCCATCTCATGCTTACATTTGAACCAGGAAATTCGCAACATCACATGGATAGCCGAGTGCATTGCGCAAAACCAGAAGGAACGCATTGGCAACTACATCAGCGTGTTCTGAGTATGTAATATGTGTAGCAATAGCATTTGGGTCTGATCATGTAGCGTATTGGGTGGCGTTTGGGAACGGTTCGTATATCCAACTTTGTTAGATTGTACATGTTGTCGGCTTTACCAGATTCATCGTTCCAGTCTCTCCAATATTGCCCGTGTTATTCTATCGCATCTCCCTGCAACTACATCTCACTGCTGTTCCGCACTAATATCATTGCCACGTAGAGTCAGTAAAGTAAGACTGGTAGTTCCTTTGTCATCTCGTATTGAGGCTTTTCCCCTCAAGTTCTACATCACATCACTACAATGCAAACAGATGTCGAAAGTGACCATCATGCTCCTGAAGTCGTCATGATACAGCATCATAAGCCTTCCTCGGTCAAGCACCACTGGACAGAAACTTCCACGCCCACAACGTCCAAATTTCCGGGAAGGCTTCAAGGAAGACAGAGAACGCTAATGCATATTCAGAAACAGGACCCAACTAAGGCAAACATTCAACATCCCCAGTACGCAGTCGAGAACAGCGAGTACAGCATCAAGACTTCAAGCAAGGTCTCCTACCTCTCCTCCAGCCCTTACAGCCCCGTCTGCGCCCAGGGGAGGGCCACGAGTTGTACCTACACCTAGGCTACCTACCTAAGCCTCACACGTCCACACGCCATCCCGCTCGGCCGCCATCATCACGATATTCCAGTATGGTATGCAGCAACACAAATGCGAATAGAACATATCAAATTTGTAAGACACGAATAAACACATGTACCATATTTTCTACCCCATATAACCCTCCCTCGCGAATCCTCACGCCCTGAGACCAGTGCCGCCCCCCTTCGCAGATGACCAGACCATTCCAATTCCCAATCCCACACTAAACAATAGTAATAAGTTGTACAGGCGGAATATCATTCGGCGTCGGCCCCGCTGCTGCATCTGCAGTCGGTGCGGCGCTGATGGCAGCCGGGGTTGCAGATGTGGGGTCTGCAGGGGGAAGAGAGAATGTGCGTATATCGATCAAGGTGAGGGGGGGAATGGTGTTTGGTGTTGGAGGAGGAGCGAGGGGGGGAGCTGCGGCGGTTGTTATAGGGGGGAGTGTGGTGGTGGTGGTGGTGGTGGGTGATATAGATGTAGAGGTTGGTTCGGGGGGGAAAGCGCCTGGGAGAGTCACGGTTACGGTTGTGGTGGTTGTAATGGTTGGAAGGTAGGCGGTGCCGTGATGGGCATAGTACTGCGTGTTCCATGGTTTGCGGTGGGTTTGGAGGCCGGGGATATTTTTCTTGTGTTGGGCGACGAGGGCGAGGGAGGTGGGTAGGAGGAGTGTGAGGGGGATTAGGGAGAGGAGGATGGACTTCATGGTTGTTGTTGTTTTGGTGGAGGTTGTGGATGGGCTGGCGTGTGGGATGAGGTGAGATGATGGAAGTTGTAAAGGTATACTGGTGGATTCAACATTACATTATATAGTACATGTGCAGAGGGGAAGAATAGGTCATCGTTGCTCGTCGGACTGTACGCGCGTTTGTCGCGAGGCACCGGAATTCGTTCTCCAGCAGCTCTCAGCGGGTGTGGAATTCTGCAATGCATGACTACACGTACTGAAGTCGAATTCTGGATAACCTTACGGAGTTTGATGTTTCACATTGTTGTATGTGGATATCTACACCCTGCTGTGCTATGCTGAAGTCCGAAAGGCAACGGACTCCGTATACTCTTATTGCTACCATATTGGGCAGTCGGCGTTTCGGGCAGCATGTGCTGGGTGCAGCAACATAAACACAATCCGTAGCCATTCTTTGAGAAAGATTCGAAGGCTAGGTTTGTTCGATATCCAGAGAGAAGATCGAAATCGACGAGCTGGAGCAAAGATGAGGCAGAGTTGTCTGTATTTCGGCGGTCGACGCTAACCTCGTTGGCGTTAGTGCGAAAGAGGTTGGGGTCATTAGGGTACAGATGCGCTTCAGTGCCCAAGGACCTAGACAGCCTGCCCTCCCTTTGGCTGATATTTGCTATTACAGGACCTGGCTTTGCTGATTGTTGTTGTATAGCCACTACGTAGAACACTACAATGCTATAATAACATTACTATTATTAACAGAGCAACCCTTTGGAGATATTTGACGTAGTGTTACATGATGCTGCCCTGCGTATACTAACCTAGTTGTACTTGTGCATCTCACACAGTTCGGCTCAGTAGGCAGTAGGCAATACGTCATCGCTATGGCACCATGCCTGATAAAGGCTTGTCGCAACCTTGTCGAGCAGATGCAGGTAGGTGTGGCAGGGCTTGACCGGCTCACGCTCGCTCACGGGTTGCGCTCTTATTATTCGTCCTCGGCTGTCTGCTGGAAGCGCTCACCGCCAACTTGTCTTGTCTACACACAAGGACGTGTTGAGTTGGTTTGTGGGTGATGCTTCTAAACCGAACCTGCGCCAATTTAACCGATAGTCTTATGTATTGTCTGATGGAGACGTCTCTTGATATGCAGTTGGCTCGTCAGCTGGCATCTCTTGTCGTTGCTTAGTCTATCTACTCGTTGACCTCGCTGTTGACCATGGCTCTACATATGTCACGCGCTAGGACGCATTCGGCGTGCGATGGCTTTCCAAGACACGCGACGCAGGCCGCATCGGTGCTTACTGATCGATGGAATCAACCAAGTGAAGTGTTTTGAATCTACTGCTACTGTACTTGAGTGTCGAATTCCTGCTCAAAAAAAACCCCCTTTTTGTGAGGTTTGCATCAATTGGCTTGGAGTATGCCCATTCTGTAGGTTGTAGATGGATGCTCAGGGCGCCTGTGGTTTAGTGCAGCAAGCTCTGACCGACTCGCAGTCTGTGGAACGGGAACTAGTGTAGACATGATCATTCAGTGGCCAATGCGCTGCCAGCTGCCACTGCTCAGTGCTGCTGCAGCTGCTGCGGCTCCTGTTGGCATATGGTCTTGGATATCATGGCCGTCTCTGGAAGCCATTACACACAGTACAGCTGCTGCCTCATGCGACCGATGTCTTGCGCTCGTCGCAAGGATCCATGGGCGTTGACTCACGTCCGACTGTGTGACGAAAGGGGCACCCAATGGTGCGAGCGACGGCGGGCACCCTGGAGTCGGTGGGTGGGTGTCTCCCAATGGCTGCCTACCGCAGCGCCAGAAGCTGGACAGGGCAATTTCTAGCCGCCTTCTGGAAGATATGAAGTCGCAGTCTGGCGGCGATGCCCCATTGCTTCTTGTCTTGCCCGCATGAATCCATCCCACCACCCGTGATCGCTCGCTCGCTCCCCTCCGCCCATAGCTGTGTGTGCCCCCGTGCGTCATCACCATCCCCTGCCCGCCCTCACTCCTCAGTTCCCTAGCCCCCAATACCTTTTAACTCGCGCCCGCCTGTGCATCCTCGCCCTTGTCCTCCGCTGCTGCGCGCAGACGCTCCCCTACGTTTCGGACCCTCGCAGCGCTCCCTCCGTCATCCCTGCACGCCTTGCGAAGCGTCAAAGAGCTGCTGCGCTTGACCCCTCACCACTCACCACCACCGCCCTCCCAATGTCCCTCCCTCCCGACTACTCCAATGAGATCTCGGCCCTCGACCGCGAAATACTAAAGCACCAGCCGCACGACATCCTGCAGTTCTGCGCAAACTTCTTCAACCGCCGCCTCGAGTCACAGCGCACCGAAGCCCTACTGTCGCAGCAGCATTCCAGCCCCCAGGGTCGAGGCCTGGCCGACAACTCCTTCCCCGGCAACAACCCCTTCAGCACATCGCCCACCGGCGGCGCCCCTGCAAAGAGCCCCATGCAGCGCCTCGAGGAAGAAGAGGAGAACGACACCATGACGTCGCCCACGGCATCGACCTTTGGCACCATTGACTTTGGCAAGCCCCGCACCAGCAACAACAACAACAACAACAACAGCAGCAGCAGCAGCAGCGGTGGCGGCGGCGTCTACAACGGCATGGGCAGCACCGGCGACAGCGCCTTTGGTGACTTCCAGGGCTTTGGCGGCTCGTCCAAGAGCAACATCACACAGATGCCTCCGCTTGCCGGCGACGGCCAGAGCTTCCCCAGCAACTACAACACCAACCGCCGCACCTCGGTCTCGGCCGAGTCGCTCAACCCCGCCTCATCTGCCGCCGGCGACTTCACCGCACCTTTCCACCAGAAGACTCCAGATCAGCTGTCGCGTCTGAGGGCAGCCGTGTCGGGCAACTTCCTCTTCTCGCATCTCGACGACGACCAGTCTTCCCTGGTGCTGGGCGCTCTGCACGAGAAGCCAATACCCACAAAGGGAATCAAGGTCATTTCACAAGGCGACGTGGGCGACTACTTTTACGTAGTCGAGAGGGGCGACTTTGACATCTACGTCAACAAGTCGGGCAAGCTCGAAGCCGGCCCAGACGGTATTGGTAACAAAGTGGGCTCTGTGGGCCCTGGTGGCTCCTTTGGTGAACTCGCACTCATGTACAACGCCCCTCGCGCTGCAACAGTCATCTCCACTGAAACGTCGACTTTGTGGGCCCTTGATCGCGTGACATTCCGTCGCATTCTCATGGACAGCGCCTTCCAGCGACGACGTATGTACGAGGGCTTCTTGGAGGAAGTCCCTCTCCTGTCCACTCTGACGCCCTATGAACGATCGAAGATTGCCGATGCTCTCGAAACGAAGAAATACCCACCTGGCTCTACCATCATCCAAGAAGGCGATGTTGGCGAGTCCTTCTATCTCCTCGAGTCGGGCGACGCGCAGGTTTTCAAACGCGGCCTTGATACTGCCGTCAAGGAATACAAGAAGGGTGACTACTTTGGTGAGCTGGCATTGCTTAACGACGCTCCCCGGGCTGCCTCTGTGGTCAGCAGAACCGAGGTCAAGGTCGCGACGCTCGGCAAGAACGGATTTCAGCGATTGCTTGGTCCTGTCGAAGGCATCATGAGGCGAAATGATCCAAGCAAGCCTGGCTTCACCGGAGACCACATCGACCCACTCTCGAAAACTACATGATTGACATCTCCGTTGTTCCCCCACGATTACCCACAATCCAAGCTCCACCAAACGGTGAACGTGAACAATGGCAAGATACAACCGTTGTTCAAAATTCGGGACTCCTGGCGAGAATAGGTCGTTCCTGGTGCGATGTGCTCACACTCTTCGGCGTTTTCGCATGTATTCCTACATTTCCTACTGTCACTAAACGCTGCTTGCTGTGATGGATGGAGGAATGGCAGGTTTAGAGCAAGCAATGAGCTCTGCAGGCTACTTTGTTATCAATACTCCAATTGCCTATGAAATTCAAAATGAAATTAGATTCTACACAAGTGTCAAGCGCTCTGTCTCGTGCAAATCCTTGTATTTCATGTTGCATGATATCGTTTTCGAAGGGAGTCTGACTGAGCACACGGTGCAAAATCTCCTCTCGGACACACGCTCACTTACTCTGCCATAGACGCGGTGACTGCGCTCGAATGAGACGGGCAAGGTAAGCTCTCAACAATCCTATACGTTGATTGATTGGCTAAAACGTCAGCTACTTACCGCTACACAGTCATCATCTCATTACCCAGTATGGCTTTAGCAACCGACCCCAAGGCTGCCATGACCTCGAGTAGCAGGTGCAAACCTTGAAATTTGTAAACACACATTGGATATGCAGAGCGATATGGCTCAAGGTGATTCCTGTTGTTCATGATGCCCCCAGCTGACCTTATACATGACTTCTTCACAGCATCCATCGCAATCTAGGCATTGATGTTGTCAGGGGCTGAAACAGACTGACAATGTGCCAATTTTGTTGGTCAAGCCAGCGGACATGGGGCCACTCGCTGTCGGATGCCCCTAACGGCAGGCCATTCGTTGTGGCGCGGAATTGCACAGCCATATCTCCAACAGCCAAGTGGCTCATACCGGTAACCACAGTGTAAGGCAACTGGTGCAACCCATGTTGACAAGATGCTTACCGTGATCGAAATGTTGGCTCTATAACAAGGCGCTCTCGGGTATCGTCGTCATCTGAACTACCCCATGAACCCTGTCTGTTGGATCACACTGCTGCTTGACAAATAGAATCACCAGAAATCTCCCATTCGAGTGACAGCATTGACCAGGGAGACTCAACGGTCCTCAGTTCCATAACTGCCCATGACAGCTGCAGCTTATGTGCAACAGCATGGGTGTGTAGACACTAAAACCAAAGGGGGCAAATGGGCTGCTTGAGGTACTTACTAGCTTCTTCGCCTGCGCTTACCCTTCGAATCATCTCATATTTGCCATCTTGCCTATCACTTTAGAGACCGGTGGACGAACTCTTGATATTTCGCCACGTAGGATTGGCAGCTAAGACGAGCTTTGCTTCGCCTGGCAACCACTCACAGTCGAAGGAAACGCCTAGACCAAGTACACTTTAAGAGGATTCCCTGTCAAACCAAACTGATCACAGTATTGCCCTGTACACAATACTGAACAGTCTTAGCAGGTTGACCACTCTTCTGCATATTTACTTTGCCTACAACTTTTGCACCTGGCACAGACCCTATCTTACTGATGACTTCCAAGCCTTGCTGTTCCCGAGCCCCGGGCCTACATGCACAACAAGTCACGACGTTTGCAAAGCTCCGCCATTCAATCGCCCCGAAGAAGATACCTGGTTTTCCGACCCCACCGCTCTTCTCCATGACCATAGGGACCGCGCCGACCGGTGTGCCCGAAAGACCTCGGCCGTGGATAGTAGTACATTGCATCCGTCAACGGTCCCTACCCGTCGCTCGACCACTGGCCTACTCTGGTCGGAACCTGTTCCCGAACATGATCAGGTGGATTCGATAAAGGCATGATGGCGAATCAATCTACAAAGTGCATAACCTCGGTGTATCTTCCCCAGTGTGGCTTGTGACTGTCACTGGATCGGACAGTGACCAAGTTGGGATATGTACCTGAATCTTACGTTATCAAGCTCGGGCAGCGCTTCATATGTCTACCATCACACTTCTCTTACCATCGAGGGGTTCGAGAACAAAAAAACAACTGCCCAAGTCTTGCTCTCACACTTTGTCAAATACTTTTCTCATCTTTGTCAAATATTAGTTATTGCCATGACACCACGGCGCGAACCCTCAAGTGTGAAGAAACGGGTTAGCAGGAAACGAAGGCCGCCCCTGGCACCTGGACCTCCGCTACAGTTCGTTGTTGCTAGTCATCCAGATGGGTTCAAGGACGAGCAGACTATGAGGAATGTCCGATCACACGTCATGTACAATCATCGCGAGCAGGGAGAACCATCGCCTTCGGAGAGCGGTAGTGCTAGAGAGCGAAGTAATACACCCTACCATGAATCGCGCACCTCGAGTCCGTTTACGTTGAGCTACCATACCCCTACGGACGACATGATGCTTGCGCCGCCTATATCGCAACACCACAACGGGGCTTTGACCAGTGAACAGTATCGATTGATTTCAGCATCGCCATCGGCGAATCCTTTCAAGTCCCTTGCCACTCGTATCGTCTCCATGACAGAAGTCACAACTGGTTGTAGTGAGACGCCTGCCATTGCGATGGCTCAGCCAAACACACTCATCACCTCGAATGAAGCAACACCTGAATTGTTGGAAAGTCTTCAGCACGAGTACATCGACACTACCCCACTATTCTGCCATGGTACGTGCCTCGTGTTCAAGGACGAGTTCTTCTCACGCAATATTAGATGTAGATTGGATGCGAGACCTCTGCAGTGCTCATCTGTCATTTCTCAGTCACGCAAGTGCAGCATGCGTCTATCAAGACCTTAGCGAGGGTCTCTTGCATGACAGTGCACTCACCATCTGCGCAAAGTCAAAGGTAAAACCAGAGATTCGCAGTGTGCAACAAAGAAACCGCTAACAACACACACCTCAGGTGCTTCGGATGATCAGCGACCGGCTCCGTACCGAAGACCCAACCATCACCATTGCAAGCATACTGCTCCTCTTGATCAGCGAAATTGGGCTTCTCAAGGAGAGCGTATTCGAGGTCCATCAGCAAGGCCTGAACCAGCTCGCTGCCAGCGTTGCCCAGCTCCCATCGCAACTGGTAACATTCATGACCATGTACGTCCCCGTCCCCACCAACTGCTTCTTTTTTTGGAGACCCCCCCCCCCCCCCCATTTCCCGCGGAAGCGAGTTTTGTAACAAGCCATCTGCAGAATCTCACTCATATTTGCCTTGCTAAGAGGCCAGGACGCATCAGTGCTACCGCGCGCAGCTAGACATCGCATGTCTGTAACCTTACTGCCTGGCAGTAGTGACCCAGTCTCGCCACTATACACACCACATGGTAATATTCTAGGCCTACGCGATCACTGCTCCTTGGCTACGTTTGAGATATTCAGCGAGATGCACATGTACACTGCACATTTACTGGAGCGCTCAGATCCCGCAAAACATATTTGTCCAGCCTCACCCGGCTGCTCGGCTGCGTGCAAGGCCTCATCACAGCAGCTCCGCACACAATTGCTCTCACGGTGCTCGAGCGAACCCGGTGATGCGGCGCCTGATTGGATATACGAAAGTTGCCGCATCGCTGCATTGCTATATTCCTGGTCCATTATTCAAGACACAAGCGACGACGACGACGATGATGATGATGATAATGCACCTATTCCAAAGGGTGTACATACTTCGAGTTCTGTAGCTAATCTACAGTATCCCGCCTTAGTCACGGCCCTGCATACAGCGCTCGAACAAACAGATACAACTGCATACTGGAGTGAAGAGCTACGCGGCTGCTTTCTCTGGACATGTCTGGTCGGCGCTATTGCGTCGTGGGCTTTAGTAGTACCGGTACCGATGCAGAGTGGTAGTGGTGGTGGTGGTGGTGGTGGTGGTGTGCAAGACGAAGAGACGACAACGGCAATAACACATGCGAGGAAGTTTTTTGCGCTCCATGCCGTTCGAGCGGCTGTCTCGACACCGTTTGAGGATGCGGATGGGGTGATTCGGGGTTTAGCGGCGTTGCTGCAGATTCGCGGCGTGATTGTTTCGGGGATAGACGGTGGTGGTGGTGGTGGTGGTGGTGGTGGTGGTGGGTGAGGGGAGTTGATGCTGGCACTGGGAGAAGGGTTCTGGAGATGTTGTGGCTACCGTACCTACCGGGTCGGTTCATAGTCTGCCTACCTTCGACGTGTAATTTCGACCAAGGACAGGTTCTTCTATGCTGGAGCTGGGGCGTCAAACGATAGAGACTCAATTTGCTGCTGAGCAGTGAATCAGCGGTACTTCTTGCAACCAACAATTCGACCATATCCAAGCGGGATGGGGGACTTGGGGCAATCACTCGGCGATATTGATACTTTGCATAGCACAGGCGTACCGGTATCTTTTAGTTCATCCTTCCTATTAATTCCTTTCGCATTCCCCAAATTCCTCATCAATACCGTTCTCCACAGTCCTTTCTCCAAAGCCATGGGCATTGGTAGACGTAGCGTAGAACCATGCACCCCAATATCCACCAGATCCAGCCATCGACTATCCCATGTCTTCATTGAATTGAGCATTAGTTTCCCTTTGAACCAACCTCGGCCCCTCGGACTAAGAAAGTATGCATACACATGCCTCCATATAGCGGTATCCATGCCCCTCGCCACGCCACCTGCATGCACAGCCGTTGCACTGTACTGCACTGCACTGCACTGCAATGCACTAAACTTAGCCATGCAGCTAGCTAGCGCCGCTCAAACCAGGCAACAACCGACCGCGTTGGCCGAGATGAAATGCATCATATTGACTGAAGGTCGAAATGGAGTGGAGTGGCGTGGGTGACTCTATTGCTTTTTTTTTCCTTTCGAGTTCAACCGACACGGTATGATTTACTCGAGCCAGTTAGTTATGCTGACTGCAATTATTTTTTCCTTGTACTTTTTCCTGGTCTCTCTTCTACTCAAGTAGTATTGGTCAGCACTGATGCCTATTGCCTACCTAACACCTGCCTTACTCATTGCACTTTTTCCATTTCGTCTCGAGCCTTTTTCTAATGTTACGGGGCAAAGAGGTCCATCAGTTACGTACCAGTTTTGCCTTTTGCCTTTTGCCCCTGGGGGCGGAAACTAAAGTGGCTTGGTTGAATGGCGCTGCGGGGGTGGTGCGCGAGGCTTGTTGCATCTGAGGCGCAGTCAGTGACCCCATATACACTCTTAATTTTCTCCTTCCACTAATCCCATGATCGAGATTTATCAGGAGAGACTTATAGTCCTTTGTGAGGATAAAACGTACGTTTATCGTGCCGTCTATCGTGTTTTTGTAATTAGAAGCTACACCAATTTCACGTCGTCTTGTCACTACGTATCAGCCTGGCTGCATGTTCAGAAACAAGTGGCTCATGTACCAGCAATCAACTTGGTGCTTTAATTTACAATGAGTAGCTCAGCATACATTGGATAACCCAGAACACATCTCCACACATGTGATTAGCTCCTTTGATTAGATGGACATTGATCTCATTACTCTGCCTAACCTCAACTTAAACTTATGAACATACAGTAAGTCGCACACCGACCCTATTCCTCCTAGCGCTCCTAAGAACGCCAAATCAAATAAGAGGACCGGAAGGGCATGTGGCCTATGACGTGGTGCAAAGGCTCCAAAGAAAATGACATGAGACGGAAAATGTCCGCGCTGTGGTATATACCCGTGCCCATGAAGACCAAACGCCGCAGACAAAGGAGATCGTGGGGCATAAGAGAAGAAGCACGATGAGAAAGACACAATCTACATGAAGAAAGCATCAGGCAGAGTAGAAAGCGCAGTAAAAGCGGCAAAAGCACCGGCAGTACCGAGCCCGAGATACTTTGCTGTGAGGCCGACTTTGGCGAGAACTGATTTGGGCTGCTTCTTGGGACGCTGCGCAATCACGGCTGCTGTCTGGATGGCCTGAGCATCAACAATGACCTCATTGGCGGTGGAACTTGACTCCGGTACAACGACTGGTGTATCTTCAGTCACAAATGTATGTTCCTCTTCAAGGACGTCCGCCTTGCGCTTCATGTTGTTGACCGAAGCTGGTGTCAGTGGTCGATCTTCGACAATTTCCTCGATAGAGACCTTAGTCCTGCGGACTGGCTGCGGGGTCGAAGCAACGACATCTGACGCCAGCATTGGAGGTGGTGTCTGGAGGCTCTGGGCCTGACGAGCAGGTTCTGGGCTATCATGGAAGAGTGGTAGTGGGCCGCGTGGGTAGCACTCCATAGGTTCGCTTAAAGGCGCTAGCGGCGGTGGTGGAGGCGGCGGACTGAAATATGGACGGTGGTGTCCATAGGTGGTGTCCATGTATTGTACTTGTGCGTGCGCGAAGTCTGACCAGTTGCGGTTGTCGAACTGAATGAAGTTTGTCAAGGGACGGTTATGCGGCGCCAAGGGATGATCAGCAGGCCACGGAGGTCGCGGGAGAGCAGCGAACTCGACGTATGGATCACTCTCCGGGTTCTGACCGAACATGCTGGTACTAAGCGGTGCCTCTGGTACTTCCTCGTCCTTGTCGAGTGTAAAAGCGTTACGGGACTTGATCGTAGTGCCATAGACAAATGGCGAGTCTGAGGTGGCCAAAGTCTCCTTTGGTCCGAAATCAGATGCCTTGCACACAAGGGGCGACGATACATCATCTCCATCTGTGTTGGCTGCCTCTGAATCGGAGGAGTGATGGGCTTCCGCTTCAGAGCTAGTGACACTTTCAGTGTCATCATTCGCAAAAGCATCGAGACCTTCACCGTCCTCGCCATCGGTGGAGCCTTGAACGCTGTCCTCTCCGTCAGAGTAGTCCTCAGCTACAAACGTGGTGCGCATCGCAGATTCGGGGTATGATTCTGCTGGGGTGAGAAGGCTCTCATCCACGTCATCAAGATGTTGGGAGCTGAGCTCTGAGGGCTTTAGCTGTACATGTTCGATCATGGTGACTTCGTCGTCGTCTTCTCCTTTTTCGTCGGCTGCCCTGTCCATGTCAGAGCCGGCGTCGGAGTCGTCAAGAACCAGAGGGTTATTCTGGCTGCCGCGTCGAGCATGGATGTCGGTTTCCTCCTCTTCGCTATCAGCGTCCGGGACAGCGAAGCCGAGCGAGTAAGGGCGTGCCAGGTGGGCCTCAAACTCGTACTTGCGGGCGACAAAGAAGTCTACAAGGAAAATCCAAGTCAGCTGTGGTCGCAGTGGGGCAGAGGGGAAGATGCTCACGGCAAGACGTACCCTCGTTACGGTTGACGTCGACACCAAATTGCAGCATGTCGCCGGTGGCAAGCATGGTGGGGGTGTTGGACAGCAGCTTGCGGCCGTTGACCATGGTGCCGTGCATGGAACCGCTGTCGGTGATGTAGACTTGCGGGGTGCCGTGGCTCAGTGTAGCAGACAGGACGGCGTGCTCTCGCGATATGACGGGGCTGTCGATGTAGGCATTATGAGGGGCCGGCATCAGGTCCCGCTTGGCCACATTCTTGGACGCCCGGCCTACAGGGTAGGTTGAGTGCAAGGGCAAGTCGAACTCGCGCGTCTCGAAGGTATCGTGACGATTCACGTCCCTCAGGACAATACGAAAGGCTGGCAAGTCAGCACGTGAAGGGGGAATGGGAGTGGAGAGTGGGTGCGGGGGAATGCCTACAATCGGACATGGTGGTGAAAGGCACGGGTGTGGGTGTGCACCGAAGACGGGGGGGAGTGGGAGATAGATCAGGACGAGAGAAGAGGGGGAAAGCTATTGTGTCTGTGGTTGCTGGTGAGCAAAGGGCGAGCGAGGTGTTTCAAGGTGGCAGCCAGCAAACAAGCGGGGCTGGGCCGCAGTAGAGGTACAGTACAACCGTGGTACCGTGCTTGAAGATGGTGCGGCGAGGCGGGGCAAGGCAGCGGCGGACGGTTGTGGGTAGGTCAGTGTGCAGGACTACTATTGCAAGTGTATTGGGTGCCTAGGAGCCCTGGAGGTGAGAGTGACTATGTCATGTGATTGTATGATTGCGGGGCACGCCAGCACTGAACGAGTCTAGAGTACTGTGTGCTGGTGAGTGGCTGCCTTGTGAGAGCGGAGGAGGACAGCGGAGGGGGATCGGAGGCTGATGTCACGAGTCACCCGGCCCGTGTCCTTCACCGTAAAGAGGTGGTGGTGGTAGTGGTGGTTAGTGGAGGGGAGTGGAGTGGGAGTGGTAGGGTAGAGTACTGTACTACGTAGCTTATCAGCTTATCAGGCTGCATTAACTAGTTACCAGCCCGGGGTTGCCTGCGTCTACGGTACATGATAGTACGCTTACGGTCCACCCAAGGGCTAGCGGCGGGCGGGAGGGGGACCCCACCCAAAATCTTCAGCGGTGCGCGACTGAGGACGAGGAGAACATGGGAGACTTTTGCGCCTCGCAACATGACACACGCGACAACGACGACGATGATAGCAGAACACGGTGACGACGTCTTACGGTAGCACCGAAACCACTGGCGCGATCCAGCACCATCACCAGCACAAGCACCAGCGCCAGTTACCATTAGAGCCATCTCTCCCCAGGCACCCACCCCCATCCACTCACCCATCCATCATGGAGGCCCCGCGCACCTCGGCCAAGCAACAGGTCGTAGATCGCATCCCCGCCCGGATCAAGCACATCCAGTTCGGCATATAGTAAGTCGGCCCTCTGTCCCTGCCTGCCATGCATCCTAATGCAAAGACCAAGTCGTAGTAACACTCTGCAGCTCCAACCAGGACATTGTCAACCAGGCCGTCCTCGAAGTCTCAGACCGCAATGTCTACGACCTGGCTCCCGCCGCCAACAATGAGCGCACCCTCACGGCCAACGGGCCCATGGACATCCACATGGGCATCTCCAGCAAAAAGGGCAGCTGTGGCACTTGCGGCGAGGGCCTGGACAAGTGCAACGGCCACTTTGGCCACATCAAGCTCGCCCTGCCCGCCTTCCACGTCGGCTACCTCAAGCACATCATCGAGGTGCTCAACTGCATCTGCAAGGACTGTTCGCGCGTGCTGCTCGACGAGGCCGAGCGCAGAAAGTACCTGAGGAGCATGCGCCGACCCGACATGGACACGCTGCGACGGAGCGCCATCTCCAAGAAGATTGTCGACGACTGTCGCAAGAAGCGGACCTGTCCATACTGCAGTGCCCTCCAAGGCACCGTCCGCAAAGTGCCCGGCCATCCCCTCAAAATCATCCACAATCGCTACGACGCATACAACCGCTCGACCGCAAAGTTGAAAAAGGCCCCCGCCGGCAAGGTGGAATTCGATCAGTCATTCGAGACGGCAAAAGCCGCCAACCCAGACCTCGACAAGCACCTGAAAAAAGCAGTCGACGACATGCACCCGCTGAGAACACTGAACCTGTTCAAGAAGATCTCTCCAGAAGACTGCGAATTGCTGGCCATGATACCCGAGGATGCTCGACCCGAGATGTTGATCTGGGAATACATGCCCGTACCTCCCGTGGCGCTCCGACCCTCGGTCATGCAGGAGGGCGGCGCGACCGAAGATGATGTGACCAACAAGATTGGAGACATCTGCCAAATCAGCAGCATCATACGTGCTGGCCTGGCGCGAGGCTTTCCCCTGCAGATCCTCATGGAGCAGTGGGACTTCTTGCAGCTGCAAATCGCCATGTACATCAACAGCGACGCGCCTGGCCTGAAACAGCAAGGTCTACAAAAGACGATGCGAGGTTTCTCTCAGAGACTAAAGGGCAAAGGCGGCCGGTTCCGACAAAATCTGTCTGGAAAGCGTGTCGACTTCTCAGGACGTACCGTTATTGGCCCGGATCCAAATCTCAGTATCGATGAGGTCGCCGTACCAGAGCGCATCGCCAAGAACCTGACGTATCCCGAAAAGGCTACAAGATACAACATCGACAAGTTGAGGAGACTGGTAAAGAATGGTGCTACTAGGTACCCTGGCGCAAACTACATCTTGACTGACGACGGTCCCAACAAGGAACGAGGCAAAATCTCCCTCATCGCACTTTCGCGTCATGACAGGCGCGGGGAGAAGCTCGAGGGGCCTGCGAAGCGGCTGAAGATTGGCGACATCGTCGAGCGCCACATTGAAGATGGCGACATTGTCCTCTTCAACCGACAGCCTTCCCTACACAAGCTCAGTATCCTGAGTCATCGAGCCAAGATCCGCCCATGGCGCACCTTTCGACTCAACGAGTGCGTGTGCAACCCCTACAATGCCGATTTCGACGGAGACGAAATGAACTTGCACGTTCCACAAACCGAAGAGGCGCGTACTGAAGCTACCGAACTCATGGGTGTCAAGTACAACTTGGCCACCCCCAAGAACGGAACGCCCATCATTGCTGCCATTCAAGACTTCATCACCGCGGCATACCTGCTGAGTAACAAGAATAATTTTTATGATAGACGAACCTTCTGTCAAATCGTGAATTACATGTTCAACGGCGATGGAGCCTACGACCCAGATACTGGCTTGACACTCCCCATCGAGATACCACCGCCCGTTGTATGGAAGCCACAAGCGCTCTGGACAGGCAAGCAAGTCTTCAACCTCTTGATGCGACCGAACAAGGCATCGAGAGTACTTGTTAACCTCGAGGCCGCCTGTAAGCAATTTAAAAACACGCCTGGTCAGGCTCCTGACCTGAATGAAAACGATGCTTATCTAGTGATTCGGAATTCCGAGGTCATGTGCGGTGTCATGGATAAAGCAACTGTCGGTGATGGTAAGAAAGACTCGGTCTTTTATGTCATGATGCGAGATTTCGGTCCCAACCACGCTGTGCAGGGCATGAACCGCCTTTCTCGTCTCTCCGCCCGCTGGCTTACCAACAATGGTTTCTCGCTCGGCATTAGCGATGTTACTCCGGGTGAGAAGCTGGTGCAGAAGAAACAGGCATTGGTAGAAGAGGCGTACGCAAAGTGCGACAAGCTCATCATGGACTACAAGGAAGGAAAGCTGCAGCGCGACGCTGGTTGTGACGAGGAGCAGACAATGGAGAACAGGATCGGTGGTATTTTGTCTGGCGTCCGACAGGCAGCCGGTGACATTTGTTTCGAAGAGCTCAGCAGATGGAACTCCCCATTGTTGATGGCGAAATGCGGCTCCAAGGGTTCGAACATTAACGTCTCGCAGATGGTTGCCTCTGTCGGACAACAGATGATTGGAGGTGCGCGTGTTGCCGACGGTTTCCACCACCGAACACTGCCACATTTTCCCAAGGCTGCGCGTCAACCAGCGTCAAAAGGTTTCGTCAGTAACAGTTTTTTCTCTGGCCTCACCCCATCTGAGTTCATATTCCACGCCATGAGTGGTCGCGAAGGTTTGGTCGATACAGCTGTCAAAACTGCCGAGACTGGTTACATGAGTAGACGACTGATGAAGTCATTGGAGGATCTGTCAGCACAATACGACGACACGGTTCGCAACTCTTCTGGTACTGTCGTGCAGTTCCAGTATGGAGATGACAATCTCGATCCTGTGGACATGGAGGGCAAAGCCAAGCCTGTACATTTCGATAGGACCTTCTCGCACGCAGTCACATCGACCTGGGACAACAGTGAACCTACCTTATCTCCAGGAGAGGTCCGCGAGTATACTGAGGCAATGCTTAATACCGAGCGTAACAAATACCCGCGGTACAAGCTGGACGATGTGACGAGACTGGAATACCGCGACAAGAGCGACGCTGGAATTGATCAGAAGGAGTCTATGCGAGACTTCCTCGACACTGTGCAAGACTACATCTTCAAGAAAGCGGCGAAACTCGAGACCACCTTGGCATACCTCGGCATCACGAAACCGAACGTGCCTAAAGAGGAGCGCGACATGGAAAAATACAGTCTAGCTGACGGAATCGCAAAGATATCGCAGCGCGCTCTCGATGCTTTCATTACCTTGTGTCTGACCAAATACCATCGTTCACGAGTCCAACCTGGCCATGCCGTTGGAGCCATTGGTGCCCAGTCTATCGGAGAACCCGGTACGCAAATGACGCTCAAGACTTTCCATTTTGCTGGTGTCGCCGGTATGTCCATCACCCAAGGTGTCCCTCGTATCAAAGAAATCATCAACGCCTCTTCCACCATTTCTACTCCCGTCATCACCTGCGAGCTCTCCAACAAAGTGTCGGAATCTGCAGCCCGCATGGTCAAAGCACGTGTCGAGAAAACCTACCTCCGTGACATTATCTCTTACGTAGAGGATGTTTGGCATCCTAATGGCGCATACATTTCCATGCGTATTGACTGGGACACGGTCAACAAACTCTTCATCGACGTGCAACCCCACGAAATCATGGCGGCAATCAACAAGCACAAGCCGCTCAAATGGGGTAAAGCCGGCGCCGCAGTACGCATCTCGAACTCGTTGATTCGTGTCGAGATTCCCGACCCTGCGAACGCCAAGAAGCGTCCGGTCAAAACGAACAAGAATCACAAAGAATTCTTCGAACGCGTACAACAAGTCAAAGCCCTCATCCCCGACGTCGTGATAAAAGGCTATCCAGACTGCACCCGTGCCATCATCAAGAAGGAATCTTCCCCCAACGCTCAAGGCGAATATGAATGCCAGCTCCTCGTCGAAGGCTATGGATTCCGTGAGTGCATGACGACACCCGGTATTGAGCCCTACAAAACCAAATCGAATCACGTCATGGAAGTCCGCACTGTCCTGGGTATCGAAGCAGCCCGTGCCACCATTGTCCGCGAGATTGGGGACGTCATGGGTAACATGGATATCGACCCGCGCCACATGCAGTTATTGGCTGATGTGATGACGTTTAAAGGCGATGTGTACGGTATTACACGCTTCGGACTGCAGAAGACGAGGGATAGTGTGCTACAGTTGGCGAGTTTTGAGAAGACGCCTGATCACCTTTTCGAGGCGGCTGCCAGGGGAAAGACGGTATGTTGCACTCCTCGAGTGGTTTTGTTGTGGGTAAAGATCAGAGCTAACATGTGATTAGGATACTATCGACGGTGTGTCAGAATGCATCATCATGGGCCAAAGCGTCAAACTGGGCACAGGAGCTATGCAAGTCGTTAGACCGTTGGGACTGAAAATGCAGCATTTGAAGGAGAAGAAGTTGATGTTTGAGGATGGGTGGGATGCTTTGTAAAGCCTCCCATTCACATCATGTCAATTACTTTTATTTTAACGATGGGGGGGGGGGGGGGGCATGGGGAAAACGATTCAGCATGAAGCCAGGAGTTGATCAATAGTGTGCAGGGACTTGATGTGGATTCACGTCAATGAGGGGGTTTGGCGCATTGTTGATTGATTTGCGGAAGTATATTTGTGATTCCGTCTAGATACACCGGCATTAACATTACTTATTTCACAGCTACAATGTCTTACTAGCAACTTTGTAAATCAAATATATGGGAACAAGTACCTACTCATCACATTAACGCTGCCTGACCACCCTGCAAGACAAGTCACACGCAGGGTTTGCAAGCATTGTTCCACCGTTGGGGTATGTTTTACAAGCAATATACGCATCTTAGATGCTCTGTCTGCATGCTATTGTGCAGGTTGTATTGGCCCTTGTGATTGGGAGGATCGTGCACATGTGGGGGAGTGTGGTGCGGTTAGTCTAACATCACTCCTTGATTGCGCTGTCCTGCGTTACTGCCATGACCAGCATCGAAATACTTTCATCGCGGCACTGTCCTCTCTAGTATAATCAAGAGTCTTTAACTCGTTGTTTTACACCTTGATATGCACCGTGTGACTGTGATGGCCTTGTTTCGGCGCGAGTGGTTTCTTCGCTGGCATCGCTGTCGTTCGTCGCTACATTCATTGATGCATATGTTGATGGTAAGCTGCGTGCGCAGTCTTCGAAACCTTCTGACTCTCACTTCTCGCTTCTGTGTTTCCTTATCGTCCTTTGCTAGTCAAGAAATAAGTCAAGCATTAGTCGTGTACTTCATAACTGTGCTCTCATCTCCACAATGTCCCAAGTCATGAATCTCAGCGAGGAACTCTCAAGCTGTCACAGGCTTGACATGTCTGGATTACTGTTCTCATATTCCGTTCAACTCATTACTCTCCCATGTGAATTCTATACCTCACCGTCTTTCTCTCGCGGGAAGAAGTCTGATGTACTGCTATCTGGGAATCTCTGCAACAGTAGTTTTACATATTTGTGTCATGTGAACTTACCACGAGGTCTTTGAGTCACTGGCCATTCGCTATTTCAGTTGGCAAAGCTGCCAGTCTCGCCCCTAGCATGGTTTCGGTGATTGCGGTGTCACAGCAATTCTAGGTATACATGTTTCCCTAGGGGGCTCCATTATTCGCAAGAACATTTCAGATGACACCATGGTGTTTGGCCACGCAAGAGCCATTCCAAGTGCGCGAGAGTTGCAAACGCTCTGTTGCAGGTGAAGAGGCACAAGCCAACACCACGCACACAATTGCTATCAGGGCTCTCACGCGCAGCGACAATGCGTAGCAGCTGACAGGAGGGCTGGAAACATTTTATGACTATATAATTCTCAGCATTCGTGATTCTTTCAGTAAATTATCCCAAGTATAAAGATCTCTCCGTAACCAGAATAAATTTGCTAACCATCCGGCACCGGTTGTGCAGAAACCCCGTCGACGTCGTCCCAAAGGGTCCGACAGGGGTCAAAACTGCCCACGGCGATGTCAACGAAGTCGATGCTACTGCCAAACGCCCGGATTGCGAGGTCCTCGACCCTTCATCCCATGCTGAGCCGCAGCTAAGCTTCCTCTACGACACCGAGCGCATTGATCCTTGTGCCAAGAATAATATTCTCATGCGAAGTCTCATCGCGCCCATGCCTGGACTACACTTTGGCAGCACCGTGACTCTTGTCGACGACGAAGCTTTTTCCATGGCCAATCTTCTCGATGCGCTACCCGAAGTGGGTCGGGATTCAGATGGAGACTTGAACATGAAGACTTCAGATGAGGCAATGGATGATGTGGAGATGATGGAGCAGGCTGTCAACCCGGACAAGGACTGGGGTGATGTCATGATTCTTTGAGTTGAGTGTAGCATGATTGCAATTCTTCAATGAGTGAAAGGGGCCGCAGGTTAAGCATGGATTGTGATGGGGATTTGATCATAGAGCACGGCGGAGGGAAATGGATGGGTGATTTCTTGTATGAATGCTAGAAATGGGTAGGGCAATTATGCAGATAGATAACTCCAAAAGATCGATCATCATGTGTTGTTTATCTCATCCTCCCTAACTTACTCATCTTGCAATTTCTTCATAGGACGCTGTTCCCGTTAGTCTAGTCGGCAAGACAAGAATTTTTAGAACTGCAAATGGTAGCAAAGCTCGGATAAACGACTGTCTTGTTGAATTCAAAACTCCATTGTTCAGTTAATATATGTGTAGCACGAGGGCCTTAGTTATAGTTGCTATATCACGCCCACACAAAGCACAAGAGATAATATAATAGTAGATATTTTCCCCGCAGACGATCCAAGACAAATGGATCCTAAACTACTACAACGACCCGTCCCAACTCCAAACCCCCCCCCCTCATCTGCCCTCCCAACCCCCATTCCTAATTCCTCACATTCCCCCTAACCCGATCATCCCCCCCATGATTCCGCGCAAACGCCTCATCCCGCGCCTCTGGCGCCCCAACACCCCCGTCCGCAAAGTCCGCCGCCTTGTACGGCCTGCCTGCTGCGCGATTGAAGCCGCCGCCCTCGCTGGCTGGGATTTCGCGGTTGTTGCCTTGGCCGCTGGCGGCGGAGCCGTAGGTCGTGTTTGCGCCGGCGAAGTGCTTTTCGACGGTGGCGTCGATGCCGGATTCGAGGGCTAGGGAGGGGGGAGGGTTAGAATACTTGGGGCTAGGAGGGGGAGCAGGGGAATGAGGATGGGAATGGGGATGAGGAGAAAGGGGGGTTGAGGAGAGGAGTTTGCATACTTGAATCACTTCCAGTGTTGTGGCCCTGCTTTGCGCGGGTGGAGTTGAGGTCGCTCTCAGCGTGCTCGGCGAGCTGGACGGGGTCCGTGTTTTGATATTCCGCTGACATACTTTGTGTATGATAATTATGTTTAGGAGGCGTGGGTGGGTGTTTGGTGATTGAGTTTCAAAAGTGTGTCCTCTTTTTTTTTCGAGTTGAGGAGCAATGCTTTTCTCTTCTGTTTCGAGGGCAGGCTTTGTGTTGTTATTTTTCTATTTGAATACCATGATATTGCTCATCATGACATGATGGAGAAATGGGCACTGTCGATGATGTCACGCCGACCTCATCTTTGTGGGCTACATCTCCACTTAAAGCTCGCGAATAGGAGACTTTGGTGTTTACTCTAGATGGCGGGCAAGAGAGTGTGAATGGCAAATGTTTGTGATTGTCAGTAGTGTTGCTGGTTGCAGGCGTGATGGTAATTGATTGCTTCACGCATCGCAGCGATTGTTCTAATGTCGATTTTAGTCTTTTTTGCAACGAGCTTCATCATCTGTCTCGTAATCACTTTCTTGCCTTGTATTGATTCAAACCCCACATCTCTCTGCGGCATATTGATTTGCAGGAGAGGGAAGGGATTATAGCATTCGCCCCCACTACCCCTCTCGCCCGAAAGCTTCACACACATTCACAAAACGAGCCAAGCGCGGTACCAGTGAAAGAGCGACGGGTATTTTCCATTCCATATTCCCAAACCACACAAAGTAACTATATACACCTGTTCCTACCCACAAGCCCGACTCATCTCTCATAATCACATGAAGTGCATAAGCCATTGTCATGATCGTTCATGGAACCACTCGAGATGTTCGAGTCCCTCATTTTACGACACACGAGGCCCAGCCCACAGCCAAAGTACATGTCTTTGCCACAGGTGGAATCGTTATGCCTTGCCAAAGAAAAATCGCATCGCCATGCTTATAAACAATATGCCCCCGTAGCGTTCGCCACCTAGGCCTCCACATCGTATGGGGAGGACAGTGCATGTACGTGGAAAACCTCAATATTACAACCTCCTCTTCAAAGACGGCGTCTCCTTGTCGATTTGTCCAGCGCAGAAATAGCCCATACTTCGCATGTTATATGGTTTCACCATGTAACTCTGCTGTGGCCCTTCTACTGTCGTCAAGCCCATAATCCTCGCTCTAAAAAGTCTCAGACTCATTACTGCTAACATAGCTCAACAGACTCTCCTCATCATCTGCCTTGTCATTAGCAGCTTTCAATATAGATTCCATCTTCACCATTTTGCATCAAACTAACCATGGATGGGTTTTCGCCTAATGACCGTATCAGAGTGTTGCAACGGACTCTGTTGCTGCTGTTGCTGGGGTGCCGGACTCCTGGAACTCCCCATGGGTCTGGGGCCGGTAATCTTGCGCTCAGGAGTATTCATTGCGCTGGACCTGAGATGACCATTACTTGGTCGGGGACTGGGCGTTGGTGACATCTAATATATAGCACAATCAATTAGCAAATCATTCCGTGTGATTTGATGCTGACGGCAAGGGCAGAGAACTCACACGATGCCCCCTATCCGTCTCAAGCGAATAACGCACCTCAGCAATTGGTGCCAACGGCGTCAACACACCCTGACTCCCAAACTCATTGGGGCTGCTGTACATCTGCCTCGTCTGTCCGTATCCCGCAAGCGTTTGCGGTGGGATAAGTGGGCCGTCGTCCACGATCTTTGGGGGCCGGGGCGGCGCTTGTTGCTGTTGCTGCTCGGAAGCAGAGTGCTGGCTATATCCGCCATCAGAAGAGATGGGAGATAAATTGCCCCCGTGCTGGTGTGCTGGGCCACCTGAGAGACGATTACGTGCTAGCGCTGGCATGCTGCCCCATTGGTCGTAGTCGGGGGAGGTAATGGGCTCGTAGATTTGAGCTTGGGTCTCGAGATGATTTTGATGGCGCCCGGTTGGGCCAGCGCGAGGCTGGGGGTGCTGAAGGTTCAGCGAATTGCGGTGAGCCTGGTATTTGGGGTCCTCCATCTCATACTGCAGATGCTCTTCTGGGATAAGCGGTGATGGCGATCGCACAGAGCGGATAGACTCCCTCTCATCCTTGACCAGCGAGGAGTTGGAACGGAGCCTGTCGTCGGCACGCAGTTCGTAGTCATCGTCATCGTCATAGTACTCGCTATTCTGAGAGCTGGACCTCGAATGCGCGGAGTATGGTCGCTTTTCGCCAGATCCGCTGTTGCGCGGAAGACTCTCGTTGTTGGTCGAGGACGTTGTCTTGGACCACCTTGAGATCTTGGGCATACCAAAGATGGAGGATGAGTTCGATTTGTGTTTGCGCTTTGGCGTATTGTCCTGGCTTGAAGGTTCCCGAATCCCTCTTGAAGCCTGAGGTGGTGTCTGTTGCAGACTATTCTTCTGCTGGAAGGCCTCTTGTGTTGGCGTGGTCATGCGCTCCGTGTTCTCGTAACGAGCGTCGCGTTCATCATACTCCTCGTCGTCCTCCTCATGAACCGTGCTTATACGATTAGTCTGAAGAACATCGTACCCAGAGTGGAGGTCTTGGATGCGCCGTGATGTCGATGGGTTTGAGAGGTAGCCAGACTGATTTGGCGATGACGCTGTGTTGGCGCGGCCTTCGGGCTCGTAGCCAGGGTCAGCGCTCGCACCACTCGCCCTCAGGTTTTCGTAAGAAGTCATGCTGTTTGACCTGGCCTGTTGATCCAGAGCGAGCTGGTGTGACTGTTTCAGTCCTTCCATCTCATCGAGCAATTGCATCAACATAGACTCAATGTTCTTCATATCGCTGTCACCTTTCATACTCAAACCCTTCAATGCACGCTTGAACACGCTCTTCTTCTTCTCTCCAGAGTCGACGTGATCCGAAGATGATTTGTTGACACGAGGAGATGCCATGGGCTGAGGACGAGGGCCGCCCAATATGCGTTGCTCTGCGAGCCCAACCCGCTTGTCCGTGGTACTCATAATCATATTGTCCTGAACCTTGATGAACTGCTTCATCTCATCAAGCTGGTTCCGCATCTCAGCCGCGCTGCGTACAAGGGTGACCAAGATTTCTGTATCCCTAGCGTTGCGCTGTGCATCGCGTACAGTGAGGTGATCCATAAGCGCCACGATGTCCTTTGACTGAATGCGATCCATACCCTTTCCTGTAGCCGAGTCGTAGAGCGGCGACTGCAGACCGTGAGAGTTGCCACTGGTCTGACGTTGGTGTTTAGAACTGGAAAACAAGTCTGGGCCGCCAAGATCGGCATTGTCGTACTCATCGCCGTAACCATCATCGTCAAAACTCTTGGAGTGAAGACGGTTCTGAGGTGTATAGGCTTCACGTTGGTTAGCCGACTGGTAGCCCTCGTCTTTCCAGCCGGTTGGGCCTGACAGCGGAGTCCGGTTGCTCTGTGCGTAACCTGACTGTTCGTATTGGTGCTCACCTGGGGAGGGTTGATTGTAGTCATCTTCCACAGTGGCCTGACGACGGTGGTCGTCGTCATCATCGTCAAATGAACCAGGACTTTGGTCGCGCAGATGATAGGCAGCGGCAGCAGCAATAGCAGCAGCCCCGGTCCCGGCTCCGATAGCAGCACCCTTGTTAAAAGATGTGGGTGTCCGATCCCGCTCTTCGTGTCGCAAGAATTCATCAGTCTTATTGTGGTATCCGTCTCCACCGCCAATTGGTCCTTGAATGATTGAAGGGTTGGTGTCGACTTCGGACTCGTTGTCGGAGATGCCATACCCAATCTCGGGCATTGCCTCATGCTCTCCAGCTGGAAAGGCACTGTGATGCATCTGAGGTGTTTCATCGATGGACTGCGCGATAGACTGCCTAGGTGAGTTGTTCGCGCTGCCTTGCTTCATTAATGCTTCGGCTCTGTCGCGAATAGTACCCCACTGCTGGCCTTGAGGAACCTCATGAGTTTGCACGTATTCTCCAAGTGGGCTTGGGCTGACTTGTGACAGTCTGCTTTTCTTGATTGGGCTTGACACGTTGGACGATCGAACACTGATGCTGGAAGGGTCGTGCAGAGACGCGACTGCTGATTCCACTGCGAGTGGCGTGTGGACGTACTCAGGATTCGAGCCAACCTTTTGGAGGTCCTGTAGATCCGGAGCTATCACCTTGTTATCTTGGTCCAGGTATTCCACTCCGACACTGTCGTCGGTATATTGCGTCAGGCGATTGTAGTTGACAGGCGATAGATCTGACCTGTCCTCTAGCTGTCGTCTGTACATTTCATTCTGCTCGTGGTTCCTTTCGAAGAACTCTTCGGCAGCTCCTGGAGTTCCAGGCTCGCCAAGTATCGAACGCTTGCTTTCCAGGGTAACACCTTGTGGTCGTTTGCGCGTTCGCGCAGCTTTAGTACTAGCTGTGGATTCCATGGACGCAATCGAGAGTTTAGATTGACGTCCTTCAAAATGCTCACCAAGAGATGATACTGAGACCCCACTTTGGAAGGATCGTCGGCGTCGAGGCGAGCCAGTGCCAACAACATCTTCACGATAGCTAGCCTCGCTCTGAATAGGACTGACTCCACGAGTCGGGGTTTCACTCTCAATCTCATACTGAGATGCGTGCGGCTCGGAGCGCTCGATTGCACGAACTTTGGCAGCCGCTGCCGCCTCCAAGCTGGCCTGTGTAGTCTCCCGAGTCCGCGAGGTGTAGCTGCGATCACTCTTAGGAGTTGGCAGGCGCACCTCACCTGTCGAGCGATTACTATGAGACGTCTTGAAGGTCTGCTGAAGTGCATTTGGTGTCCGGCTGGGTGTGCGTGGACCTGGCGAAACGTAGCCACGAGCAACCTCCAGCAGCGGTGTCTCAATAAACGTGCTACTTCTTGATGATCGCGAGTCTCGTGACTCGGGTCTTTCCTTGGTCTCAGTGTCGGCGGACAAGATCGAATCGCGAGTAAGTTCGGACCCGTGAAGTTCACTGGCATTGAATGGAAGTGGAGGGACGCCTGCTTTCAAGAAGGCAACATCCTCGTTTTCTGTCACACTTGCAGAGCGGCTTCGGCTGCTTCGTGAGGAGCGATGCTTTCTCTGCTTGCGCTCCTCCTCTTTCTCTTCATGAGATGTGTGATGTTTGAGGGCAGCCGCTGTCAGACCAGCGCCGGTGAGACCAGCCAAAGCCGCATCTCGTGACGAGGTACCCTCCTTATCTTTGCTGCTCTTTCTGCGATGAGTAGATTTCTCTTCGCGAGTTGTTGACTCAGCATAGCTACGATCAGAGGTCGAGCCTCGACTAGATCGACGCTCGCCTTTCCGACTCGAACCACCAGACAGTATCGTCCCAGGATCATCGGCGCTGCGATTAAGCACGACCTTGGGCTTTGAGCCATGCGAAAGCTTCGGAGCGCTTGATGATTTGGAGACGCGGCGCCGAGATGGATCGCGTGAGCTGGTCGAATCCACAGTCTGATATGTGGCGCTACTTTTCCGAATGTCATCGAACTTGTCGCGGTTTCTCGAGCTGCGATTTTCCTCCTTCAATGCATTCAGCTCGGGAAGGATGAGGCGCTTGATGGCGTCCTCGACCGTAGCTACAAGCTTCGGGTTGACAATAGACGATGTACCAGACACGCCTGAGCGGGCAGAGTGTGCAAGGCCCGATCGGCGATCTGCATTCGATGATAGGATGCTGGATTCGGTACCGCTGTGTGCGCTTACTTCATCAACGTCCTTGCTGCTGCGGCGATGTGATTTTCGAGGCGAGGCGAGCTCCTCTTTGCTGTGTTTCGTCGTGCTCTTGGATCGTGCACGGCTTTCCTTTGATCTTCGGATGCCAACCTCTGCAGCCGCCTGCTGTGCTGCTAGCTTCTCCATGACGCGCTGTGTGATTCGGTCTTTGCTCAAGCTTCTACTGCGCTGGTGCTTGGGTGCTTTTAATGTGTCGGGAGGCTCGGAGATGACAGACTCGGTGACAACAGTGTCCCTCTCTAGACTTCTGCTTCTCCGCCTACCGGGAGGCAGAATCTCCACCTTTTCGCCCAAGAGGCTGTCCGGGGGCATGGAAGAGACGTCTGAAGGCATTGGGTAGAAGCGGTCGCCGTCGCTGGATATATCGCTACTGTTCTGCAAGACCTCAATTTCCACTGGCGGAAGCGACGAGAAGTTAGAAATGTCCGAGTACTCTGTGGTCCGGGTATCGATTACCTCGTCGCGTGGCTTGCTGCCGAGTGATATGCGGCGTATGTACGCGGGCTTGCGCGCGTGGTTGGTCGTCTGTGTGATATGGACGTGGTCGCTGCCGGCCTTGTTGGCCTTTTTGCGCGACGAAGGCGTGACCCTGACGCGAACGCTGGGGCGCGAGCGGACGATGCCTTCGGTCTTGCCGGCCTCGAAGTACTCGATGAGCAACGAGGTTTGCGAGGGGTACTTTTTGAAGGTGCCCCCCTGGGGCTTGGTGGTGTTGATGGTGATTGGGGTGCCGTCTTCGGGGACGGAGTAGGAAGTTTTGTCGGTGCGCGCCGAGACGTTGGTGTCGACGTCGTCTCTCAGATTGCTGTCGTCTGCGGAATCGAGTGTAGAGGGTTCAGTGGGTGCCGGGAGGGGGGGTCGTTTGCAGTCAGGACCCATGGTAGAATCCTGAAGATTCTTAGAAGGCGGGGCGGCTCAGCGAAGACATGGGCGCTGCTGTTCTTCGTGGACGTGGAGGGTTCAGGTGAGGGCGACGGTGCAGGGACATGAGGGGGGGAGAGGGGCGATGTAGTAGGTAGGCGCACGCTTCGAGTGCGGACCGAGGGGGTTTGTGGGCGACAGGCAGCCGTTAAACCATGGCCGAGGGGGGGAAGAGGGCCTGTGGCAGCGTGGGCAGCTATGGCGAGGCAGCGCAGCGCAGCGCAGAGCAGCGTCGTGCGACTGTCGGCGACAATTGCGAGTTGGGCGCCGGGCGGTCTAGCGATAGGTAGGTAGCTGAGGCGGACGGGTTAGCAGCAGGCCGGGGCGAGGAGCTGCACAGAGGCGCCAGGCGGGCTCTCGGTGCGACGGGGAGAAACTCACGGTGGCCAGGAACACGGGCGCAGACAGCGAGTGTCGTGCGGGTCACAATGGCTCAAAAGAGCTGTTGGAGGTGGTGGAGAAGAACTGCGGCCGTCGTTGCGGTAGTGGAGAGAGATGGGGCGGGTCAGAGGCCCCATGGAACAACACACAATCCCTGCAGGCGCCAACTCCCGCAAGCCTCTATTTCCACTAGGTACAATATTGCGCCTGTGGAAACATGTCACGATGCTGCGAAAGAGGTGTCGGATCGATCAAGGGCACCCCAGCAGACGGAGAGAATACGCAGACAGGGCATCGAGTATGGACATGAAGACGAGGACTGACTACCTATCCGCTTGCTATCGTTGGCGGACAACGTCCATCATCACAACTCACGGCGGATGAGCATCATCATCATCATCATCACGCTGCCCAGCCACCTTTCTGCGCGAGAAACCTCCCCTCCCAGGCCACACAGCGTGGCCCCCATCCCCTCGTGGACGCCCTCCCCGTGCAGGAGCAGCATGGCGCTGGTAGGCCAGACTGCACCGTCCAGACCCGCTGTGCAGCCAGTTTGCAGCAGCTTGCAACACGTACCCGCCGCTGTGCCAGCTTCTGAAGCAACCCAAGCAACTTTTCTCCCTCGGGGTGGCTGGGAAGGAGGAGGCTGTCTTTCCCACCCCCCCTCCACCCGCAGCCCAGGAGCCCCAACCCTCAATATCTACAGCCATTCTCGCTCCTCCAGCGTTTCAACACGCCAACACTGCACCTATCACAGCTGCAAACGTAGACTGATCTGCCTCACCGCTGCTTGTCCTTTGCCTCGTCATACACGACCACACTCCGTCAACGCTCTTACTAAAAAAATCTTAGTCTCCGTCTCGTTCCCAGGGTGATGTTGCCGACCCGCCCGCTCATTCGGGCACATCCGCCACTTTCTCACTTCGCCCGGTGATTGGCCGCTAACTTGCAGAGACTAGACAGCGCATCGTCCACATAATCTAACCCCAGGGCCAAACTGCTCGTCTCTGCACAGTAGGGCTCTAAAGGCGGCGGCACAGGCACATCGAATAAAATGTCGCAAAGTCATATGCTTAGACTCGAAGGATTCTTGAGCGATGAATTGGCATAAATGTAGCTTCAAAGACATTTGCAGTTGAGCAAGCTGAATGGTTCCACGCCACCATTGTCTAGCCTTGGCCTCACCGGGACAGTGTTGGCCTGCTGACTCTGATTGTAGCTCACTTCAAAATGGTGATCACAGCACGGGAACTTCGAATAGGGCAACACCAAAGTAATTTCATTCCTCAACGACAGAGCCAAGGCGTACCCAACTGTCAATGTACAACTCTACACATGGCTCTCGAACCCGCTTTTAGAACGCCGTGTACACCTGTAATGCCACATTCCATCTCCATCTAGAATCGCTTCGCTGGCTTCATCGGCCGCCTGCCCTGTTGCGGTTGACTTCCATAGGCTCGTCTTCCTTCTGGCTTCTTGTCTCGGCCTAAGCTGGCTCCCAGGCTGATGTCGATTCTTGGTGGTGTTGAGAACCCGAAGCTCTTTGCAACCTTTACTAGGTCAAGCTTGTGCACGTCGAAGACGGATCGCAGGCTGTGCGACGCGTACGCTTGCAGATATGACCGGTAACCATCCTTGGCTGACTTGTTGAGGTAGTAATTCTTCGAGATGAGTGCTTCGAGTTGCGATTGTATGTCTGTAAAGCTTTAGCTGGTCCCCACGCACAATACCTGGCCGGTGCACTTACTCAGAATCTTGTTTGCTGGCAGCTCAAACTCTACCAGAGGAACACGCGCCTCCTTGAGCAGTTTCAAGAAACCAATCTCGGATGGCAACAGGAACATCAAACTCCTGCCCTTGCCATCTGACCCTCTCGCCGTTCGACCAACTCGATGAATGTAGTCGCGCGGGTCATCCGGTGGATCAAATTGAATGACCCAGTCTACCTCCGGAATATCCAACCCGCGTGCTGCCACATCGGTACAGATGAGTGTGCCAGAAGTTGCATTACAAAACTCAAAGAAGCGATTTGTGCGCACTTGTTGCTTGAGCTTTCCGTGGAGCTCCAATACAGGCAGATCAATGTAGTTAAGCAGCTCCGCGTAGAACTTCACCGAGTTACAACTCGAAAAGAAGACAATAACCTTCTTCTTCTGGTGTTTCTTGAGAAAACTGAACAACAGCCTGAACCGCGTGTCCGAGTCACAGATGACGTAGCCTTGCTCAAGTCCTTCAACGGTAGAGTGTTCCTTTCGATAGTCCACATTGATGTAAAGTGGACCTGGCTTCAACGAGATGCGAGCCAAATCCTCGACCTTTGTAGTTTGTGTCGCAGAGAAGAGCATAGTCTGCCTGTCCGATGGCAGAATCTTGATAACACTCCGCATTTCATCTTCGAATCCGACTTCCAGAATGCGATCCGCCTCGTCGATGATCAAGCTCTTGAGGTTCTTGAAGACGAAGCCTTGAGTATTGTGCAAGTGATCAAGCAGACGCCCAGGTGTTGCAATGAGCAGATTGACACCCTTGACGAGCTTCTCCGCCTCTGCTCTTCGGTTTGCGCCTCCAATGACGATACCGAAGGTTTGTGAATGCTTCTCCATCAACTCGCGGGCGACGCCGAAAATTTGTAGCGCAAGTTCACGTGTCGGGGATACGACGATGACACCGGTACCGTTTCGCGGCTTAAACCTCATTGCCGAGAGCATTTCGATGGCGGGAATGAGGAAGGCAAGCGTTTTGCCGCTGCCGGTCTTTGCTGCACCGAGCACATCCTTTCCACTTGGACACGTTAGCGAATGTACATGCGAGAGCACTTGCACCTCTTACCTCAATAGAGGGGGAATAGTCTTCTGTTGAATTTCCGTCATAGTCTCGAAGCCCATGGTCTTGATAGCCTCCATGGTGCGGTCCGACAAGTTCAGCTCCGAAAACTTGGTAGGGTTTTCCATGCTAGGCATCGAGGTACCCGAAATCAGATCTGTTTGACCAAGGGCTTCGCCATTCGCGCCGCTGATGTGCCTGCCGTCTGCTTCCTCATCTGCCTCGTCGTTGGCGTCTGCATTTGCGCTCCTGGCCTTTGCAGCGATTTGCTTCAACTCTGTGTTGACTTGCGCCTCATCTTCCTCGGCGTCACTGTCTGCGCCCTCTTCAGGTGCGACTGCTTCCACATCCTCGACTTCGGGCTCGGGAGTGTGCTCCTTCTTAGACTTTTTGCGCGGCTTCTCCGGTTTCGCTGCACCATTACTCTGCGCAACCGATTCTGCAATTTCGTCGCCCTTCTTGCTCTTGTGCTTGCGCTTGCGCTTCTTGCTATCCATTTCGGCGGTCGTCATGTTGTAGATTGTCAGAAGTATGCGTAAGCTAAAGTTTGTCGCGGCTTCACACAACTTTTTTTTGGGAGGGCGCCAAGGGAAAAGTTCACTTCGGTGAAAGTCCTGGATGCACCGATGATTTGCCAAGCAAAAATGGAGCTAGCATTTTGGAGCTAGCATCAGGCCCCACGACCTCAGGCCCTTCCCATTCCGCATTGATTGAGAGTCTTGACAGGCAGTATTCTACCTAAGATCCAGCACGTGCATGGTATGTAATTGCTAGTACTGCGAGGACGCGATTAGATAGGACCGGAAATTCATACGGCTATAAGGAGAAAGCGGATGGTTGTTAGAAGGATTGCAGGTACTCGATGATTCTGACCGGTTGAGGTGTGCTGATAGGCGTCACGAAGCAATCGGAATTACATAGCAACATGAAATATGGCTTCAATTATGCCAGATCAGATCTCAACACACATTGTTGCTAAGGGCCTAGTCCCATATCCAACACCAAAAACTGTCCAATTGCGTCTACCTCAATCTTCCATCGAGACCCTGGAGATCGCGCTCGAGGTCATTTCCTTGCCAGTTACCTTGGTTGAAGGCTTCCTGTGGTCTCGGGTCTTCGTAGCCCGCGCGGTCGTAGTTGTTGGGAATAGGAACAGCGGGTGCCTGGCCCTGACCTCCGGCGCCTGCGCCGGGTTGTACGCGAACCATCTGCCGGAAGCGGTTGACTTCTGCAAGAATCATTTTCTTCATATCATTGATTTCCTCTACCACCTCGAACTGGAAGTCGAATGTAGTAGGACACGATGGCTCGTCCGAGGCATCATGCCAGATGTGTAGGTACCTGTGTTCTAGCGCTTCCTCGACGGAGATACGACTTGAAGGATCAAATGCCAGCATGCGGTCCAAAAGGTCGAGAGCGTCGGGGTTGGCGTTACGGAAGAGGGACTGGAACGAGATCTTCGCCATAAATGGGAGGTTACGGACGTAATCTTGAGCTCGCGGTGAGCCAATCCGTGACAGGGTCTCCTCGTTTGGTGTTCCGAGGTAGTGCAGGATCTGGTTCAGCTGATCGACGTAATCGCGACCCTTGAAGAAAGGCTTGCCACCGAGCAACTCAGCGAGAATACAACCAACGGACCACACATCAACTACCAGAGTCAGCGAAGTGTACAGGCGAGGTCGGAACAGGGTTGCTCTGTTTTAGTGTAAAGGATGCCGGGAAAATACAGCTTGCTGACATTTGAATGTAGAATACTCGATCACACATGCACAGTGGGTACTTACTGGCTTTTGTATAGCTCTGGAAGCTCAACATGATCTCTGGCGCTCTGTACCACCGGGTGGCAACGTACTCGGTCATGTACCCCGCGTTCTCCTCCGGGTCCATGGAGAAGCCTCTAGCCAGGCCGAAATCGCAAATTTTGAGCTCGCAGTCGGCGTTGACGAGCAAATTACCGGGCTTAAGATCGCGATGGAGGACGTTGGCTGAGTGAATGTACTTAAGACCGCATAAAATCTGGTAAATGAATGACTGGAAGTGAGCGTCAGTCAGTGGTTGACCAGACCGTATGATGGCTGCCAGATCGCACTCCATGAGCTCTGTGACGTTGTCAGCGACCTGTTGCGATTGTAGGAAGGGTGAGCTATACCCTCGTAGAGATAGCATTCGTTGAAGTTGTCTGGGCGAGGAATGTCCATATCGTAGAGACATGTGATCTGGTTGTCATTGTTCAGTATCGCGTATAATATGTGTGATTTTGCGTTTACACAAGGGCGGGGTCCGTCTTACGTTGCGATGTCCTGTCTGATGTTAGTGTTTCTCCAGAACGAGTCAGAATCACCAACTTACCTCTAAAGTGCTGTAGAAGCTTGATCTCACGCAGAGCACGCTTAGCGAGGATCTTCTTGCTGAAGACATTGGTGACCTTCTTGATGGCCACACCTTCACCAGTTTGATTGTTGGTAGCCGCGCTGCAGGGCGCACTGTCAGCGTAGTGCACACATTTGGGGGGTATATGGAGTCGTACCAGACAATGCCATAGGCACCCTGGCCTAGCTCCTTGGTCACATTGTATCGTTCGTCAACGATAAACTCCTGGTTGAACACCTGTCGGCCGTCAACAGCTGGCCAATCAGCCAGTTTTTCAGGCTCGTATTACCTTGAACACCTTGCGGTTGGCGAGGTCGCCCATGTTGGCTGCTAAGTCGAGGGGGACTCGGGCGAAGAGGCGCGGGGGTCTGTCGAGAATAGAAAGGAGGAGGAGTAGGAAGAGAAAGCAGGCAGGCAGGCAGGTAGGCGGCCGCCGTGGAGGGCAGGTATAAGGAAGGCTAGGCGCGGCGCGCTGTGATGGCTGCTGCGTCGACACAAAGCGGGGCGGCGGCTGTCGAAACCGGGCTGGCGGGGCTGAACAATGGCGGGATAGCGACCTTCTTCACCGGACACGTAGAGGCAATAGACAAGGCGATAGGACAAGGTGAAAGATGCAGAAAAGCGGTCTTGCCGTGCCCCTTCGCCTCCGCCGCGACAACCATGGTGGGGTCCAGCGCCAGTCGCAGCGGCCATGAGGGGCTGGAGTCGGCTAGACTAGGGAAGGCGCGACCCTGAGCACTTTCCTCAGACCGCTTCCTCCACCCGCACAACTAGCTCTGCCCTACGGCCAGGACAATTACCCTATCGAGCCTCCTGACCGTTCCATGGTTTACCCAGAAGAGCACGGTAGAGGCAACGCATTCCATTGCCTCGAAGGTGCACACTGACGACGCTCACTAATTTGTCGGGGAAATGATTTTCGTCATCTTCGTCGTCGCCGCCATCGCCGTCGCCACCGACTACACACCAAATACACTACATGTCAGAAATGCCCCTCCAACCCCGCTGCCTTGCCAAAACACCCATGCGGACCGATCCATGCCGCCCAACACCCCGTTCCATAGCTACAGGCTGGTCTAGCTTCAAGTCTACAGAAATCTGGTATCATAAGCAAACATAACGCCTAAATCTCAGCAAAAAAGAAAATGCGGCCCATTGCCATCACCAAAGGAAATACTACCGTCGTATTCGCCCAAGTAAAAGCCCTTGTCCCATGGTGCTGATAGTAACCTTTTCCAATCGTCATGATTCGTAAGAAAATCTTTGTCGAGAGCTGTCTGTCGAGCTTTCCATCGGTGAGATAGAGGAGAGAAGCTCGTCTTCAGCCTCTGTTCTTCTCCCGCTCCGAGGCTGATAAGCTGGCGACTGGAACAAGGTATCGGAAGCCTCTAGCAAAGCACCGTCTCTAGGGCTTCGTGGCGTTATGGGCGATACATTACTATGGCTTGACCTTCGACCGCTCAATATCCTTACTTCTGTTAGAGATATTGGTGCAAGCCGTCGAGGTGCTGCCTCTACAATGCCTGACATTCCGGGGATATTATTGGGATCAACCCCATTGTGTATCCGCTCCCGTACCACCATCGTCTCCTTTTCTGAGAGCTGCCGACCCCCTGCCTCTTGGGGGGTTGGAATGTCTCCTAGCATCTCATAGATTTGGCGCTCAGTATTGTCAACCTCATTAATTACTGGCCGCTCTTTTTCTCTGCTACCCAATTCATGGCGGACAGTGGAAGCGCCAGGTAACTCTGCCTTGGGAAAGACAATCGTCAACTCTTCGCTTCCTCGGAAGGGCGACGTTGAAGTCTCTTCTAATCGTTCGATAGAGGCCTTCTTCGATACCACGGCTGCAGCCAGAGCCTCATGCTGTGCTGTGTTCGCTTCCGGCTTTTGCTTTCGACGACGGCGCCAGATCCACCAGCCAATTGCGAAGCATACCGTGATAAATGCAAATCCAGAGCCAATTGAAATGCCGATAATGGCCCGGGAGCGGAGCGCTGGCTTCTTGGGGGCGTCGGGGGGCTCAAGATACTTTGTGTCGATGATTGGTCTGAGATCGACTGGATTTCCAAAGGTCCAGTCAATACCAGATACAGAGAAGTTCTGGCGCTCCCAATCCACTGTCAAGTAAGCCTCCTGTAGGAAGGTTCTGCCAAGAACCCACTGATAGGTCATGTTGCCCCTTCTAATAGGAAAGTACCTCGTCTGTTCTTGCAAGCCTCTATAGGGGGGTGATGCCACCAAGTCGAGGGCAGCATAAGGTAATGTGATCTGTACTGTTGACTCAGTGCGATACTGCTGGCCTAGAGTGAATGTTATGCTGGGATTCTGCGCCAAAAGCTTCGCATGTAAGGTATCATTGACGAGGTAGAGATCAGTGTCTGCATCATGCTCAAGCCCAAACACATCCTCAAAGGCCTGGCAAATCTCGAGTGGCAACCATAACTCGGCTACAGTCGAATCAATGAACATGTTCAGATCGTTTCGTTTCAGCAGGTCAATGTTCGACCGCGTAGTGGTGTTTGCGGAGAGGTTAGCAACGTCGACAACGAGGTCTCGTTCGTTATCGGGTGCGAAGATGAAGGTCAGGTCATTAGGAACGATTCGAGAAGCATCGTAACCGCCGAGCGTGAGACTGCTTAAAATGGTCTGTCCACCTACGTGCAAAGTCAGTTGGGATGTCAGACTTGCGCCAGGAGAGCCTTACGGTACTGTGCACCTGCTGTGTAGCCGAATGACATGCTAGGAATGCTGCCCTGGTCAAAGAGGTCCATCATGTAGCTTGGTACAGGTGCCTCGGATGCGGAAAAATTGGTCGATTTGTGATGCACTCCAATGTGACCAAGCCAAAAATTTGCTGAAACCAAGGTGCTTATTGTACTGTTCATGGTAGACGGCCCCTCTTCTCCTGGAAAACCCATGGCGACCGAATCAAAGCCATATAGACCATTACCAACGAGCCCAAGCGCCTTCTCAACCCAGAGTTGGTAATATCCCTTCTCAACCCATGTCGTAGATTCCGTGGCATTGAAGAGAAACCCACGACTGTTCTCACAATCAGAATTGAGGACCTTGTACTGCGTGGCCTGCCCTGTGCTGGGATCCGTCATGTTGGAAACACAGGCTAGGCGGTTGATGGCCCATATCTGTTGACTCGCGGTCGACACAAGCACTCGAGCATTCTGGCGGGGTTCCCCTATGAACAGACTGAACGTGTTCCATGAGCCATCGATGCCCGCCCAATCTTGATCGGGCGCGACTGTCACTGGTGCAGGAACTGAGGACACGCCCGGCGCAAGCTTATAACCGGTGACATTTGTGATATTCTTTTGTGAGAACTCAGCGGCGAGCCGTGGCAGAAAAAGCGTTATAACGAAAAGGATGCATATTGTCGAAGAGAAGCCGCGGTTCGCTTGCAAGGGGGGCATGCTTGGGGAGTATGCGTCACCTGGAGAGCACGTCGGGAGCATTGACTCAACCACGACAATACCGCAGCATCATCAGGCTAAGGGCGCATTGTATCCCACCACAGCGCGAGAGAAAGAAAGAGGCAACACAGGCAACAGCACGCCCAGGCAGTCAAGTTGTGTTGCGCCAGATCAGCCGAGCTTCCTTCAGCCAGGCCAAGAAATATAGGTAACTATTGCGATTCTGCGCCTAACGACGTTCGGTCCTCCGCCGCGGGCGAGATTAACGAAAAAGGGAGCCTGAAGGTCTACCCGCGCTTTGCATGCTCAGCGATGCAAATATTCTGTACTAGTACCGGCGCAGCATCATGGTCCACAGCTGGTTGTACTGCCCTTGACCCCTGATGCCAGTATCTGGTTCCACGAGCTCAGCTTCGACAGCCACCCCTCCCCATGAACGCCGATTTTCCATCCGCTATGCTTTCACCCGGCTAATCTCCCACAGGCATCTTTAATGAAGAGTTGACGACTGTCGTAGTTGACCTAGCCCCTCGTTCACCTTTATCCATACAGTGGCCACCGCCCATTCGCGCTGAAGCGAAACAGTCCATGGCGCTGTATGGCCTTCTTCTGAACGCCACCAGGCCCAGTGCGTTACAACAGCCACTCGACTCATGAACGGACATGTGGCTACTGTGAACAAGCATTGGAGTTCTTAGCACCATCCGTTTACAGCGTGGCGCCTGCAGCGCCAACTGCCCTACGATGCAGGTTCCTCTCAATCTACTCCCTTCGAGCCCCAGTCCACAAGCCGGGATGAGTTATTCTATATTGATGCCCTGAATTACTGTCGGCGTTTTTCCACATGGCATAATCAGCTCATTGAATAGCCGGGACGAGAAGCACTGCATATTCTCGTGAGCCAGGATGCATGAATCGCAATCTTAGGTCTCCGCAAAATATTGAACGGGGTACACCAAGGGATCTACTTGGGCATGCATAGTGGGTCGCACAAATACAAGCAATAGGAGTAGCCAAGGCTGGTCGCCTATATCCACACCAGAATAGCAGGTCGAGCAGCCATTGAGTTGTCTGCGGACATCCGACATATTAATGGTGCGGCTGACAGTAGGCGAGGTAAGATCCAGAAGGCTTCTTGCGCGAAAGCTAAAGCGCATGGTTGGTCAACTGTTATGGTGCACGTGAATCTGACGAGCATTTTCAGTCTTTCCTTGCGCCAGACGGCAGGCAAGTGTCGGACTCCGCGACGAAAGCTCGTACTTACCTAGCTTCCGTTCATGCTGATCCTGCTGATAACTACGCCTCACCCCGAGACCCGCGTGCGAGCTGCATGCTGTTCTCCCCTTACCGTACTCGCGCATGTCCACCGTGCTGCTAGCCGACTCAGTCGCAACGACGTTCGCTGTTGTGCGTATAGTACATCCGTCAGTAGCATTCTACAAATGGCATGTTTCCACTTCAGCCTTTCATCGTGCTATGGCTCGCCTCTGCCACAGCACAAGCAGTAATCTTACCTCCTAGTAGCGTGGGCGTTGCTGGTAAGTTAAAGTCAAGATAATCAAGCCTTGTGGCATTACACTCGCCTATGCTAACGAAGCCATCAAGCCCCATTCTCCAACAATTCCCTCATAGGAACTTCGTCCGTCACTACCATTGCAGAGTCTGCGGGCCTTCTCCCAGTGGGTTTGACACATACAGTTCACTCTGTAAAAGCTGTCAACGTCTCTAAGCTAGGTCTATCAAAAGGCGAAGATGCACGGACGTCTGAGACAGCTTCAACCGTGCTATCACCGACATCAATTGTACTGGATGCTGCCGACGATACATACTCAGTAGTGGAGTTCACTCCAGGCACGGCAACACCAACTGCTGAATTCCCTCCAAAAGCCACTGTATACAGCGCTGCATCCGCATACGAAAATGCTACCTCGACATCATCAAAACATGCCTCCAATGCATCGTGCATAGTTAATATTCCAAGCGCGAGCCTTGACTTCTGGTACCCTGCTACTTACAGCTATGCGGTGGGGACTATGACTACAGAGGCGGCAAATTTCAGTGATGCTGAGACATTCACTCTTGTCCCTCAAACAACGACGTTTGATATGTCAAGTGCCTTGGCAACAGATTACGCATGTACCATGAGCTATTCCTACATATCTGCGATGGACTGGACCTTCGCGATATGTATGGAGTATACGGAGAAACCGGTTGCCACCCTCACATCCATTGCATATCGATCTGCGTACTTACCTTTCCCAGCGGGCAATACTGCGCCAGTGACAGATGCTTTACTGTACGACATTTACACCGATGGCCAACCACCTGCAACTACTACACTTTCAGTTGCACCCAATTCGATACAGACTCAGACTTCTGGTACTCCATTTGTTCACTTCACAGTGTACGAAATCGAGTCCGGCGGTCGAACCGAAACTATTCAGTTGCAATCAGCCTTTGTATACCCTTATTGGTTCAGAGGAATTGAACAGCAAGTAGCAGCAACAGGCCCGCTTCCAAAAGGCTTTCTGGAGCAAATCCCTCAATCAGCCTGCGATTCTGGACAACTCCAGGCCGTAATCACTGTCGTCATCGTGGTAGATCTGTACTATCAGAACTGGCCGAATGCCAATCCTTTCATCATCCATTTTGAATCGACGGCTCTCGGTTTCGATGACACTCCAGTAATTATCAACAACAATAATGTAGCAAGCTCCAAGCCTGTTCCTTTTACTGTTGCAGACTGGGACTTGACTAGTCTCACCGCAAAACCAGTCCCAACACATGTCAAGCCGCAGGTCAGACCGGATTCTGTTCCTACAACCACCGGTAGAGCTCAAAACAACAATGGCAACAGTGCTAGTAGCCGGAGACCACAGACAGTCCGTTTCACCGCTGGCACTATTGGCACTCTTCCAGTTGTCGTCGGGCCATCCTCCCAAGTGATGCTAGGCTCACAGACACTACAACCCGGGGCAGCGCCCATCATAGTCGGAGATGGTACTCCTGTTTCCCTTGTCCTATCGGCTACCGCTATCGTAGTAGGAGGCATAACATCCCAGCTTCCACAGCTGTTCGACCCTGGCACTCGACCGCCACCAATCCTGACAATTGGCTCCTCTACATTTACGCCAAATGCCGCCACGCAATTCTTGTTAGCTCCTGGTCAGACGTTAAGTCCGGGTGGCGTCGTGTCTATCGATGGGACGAGAGTCAGTCTCGCGCCATCAGCCTCATTCGTTGTCATTGGTGGTTTCACACATGCACTACAGTCTGCAGCTCAAGCAACGTCGCCACCCTCAATCAATCGTCCACAAATCATAATTGGAGGTTCTACAATTACAGCTGAACCGGCTAGCGATGACTCAGGAGATTCTGGCGCTTTTGAACATAACCCCAATAATGCAGCCATCGGTAACCTGGGTCCAACATTCATCGTGTCCGGCCAAACCCTCGCACCAGGCGGCTCAGCAATCACAATTACCGGTACAGTATTATCGCTAGCACCTTCAGCATCATTCCTCATCATCAATGGTGCCACGTCCACTCTCCCAAATCCTAGTGCTGCACAGATAACAGCACCTCCTCTCACAATCGGAGAAAGAGTGTTTTCTCCTCTACAAGACACAGGCACGGAGTATCTCATCTTCTCAATGCTTTTGACTCCGGGTGGTTCCATCATCGTCGCCGGAACCCGGATATCGCTCGCGCTAGGTGCTACCGCTTTGATCGTCAATGGACAAACGAGTTATATTAGACCCCAAGCTCAGCCCATACTAACAAATGCGCCACTTCTTACCCTCGGATCACGAACATATACAGCTGTGTATGGGACAACTTTCATCATCGATGGCCAGACCTTGACGCCAGGCGGCATCATTACCGTAGACGGAACGACCGTCAGTCTTGCACCTGGAGCCACTGAACTGGTGTATGGAAGTTCGGGGCAGAGTACATCGACTGCATTGTTTCCAGCGACTACGACACAGAGCCAGAGTTTTTCTCGTGCATCAAATCCTAGTGCTGGTGCGAGCGGAGGTGATGGAAGGGCGGTGGCTACCAGTTCGCAGAGAGGAGCAGCGACGATGTTCCATGCACGAATGTGGACTGCTACGTTTGTGACCATTGTATTGGGCTTGAATCTGGTATGATTTGCATTTCTCAGACTGGTGGGAATGAGTTTCCGATTAGCTCAAGAGGATATATGAGCATTACATATGCGTTCGGAGAAGGTGATTTGATGAGGGCAAACCAATATGCGAGTTAGTTTGATACTTTGAGCTGAATGAAAGCACCTGAATTACAATATATCCATGTTCTTACACGTCACGTTTCAGTATTTACATCACGATATAAAGCATCTCCGGGCCCAAAGTAATGTCCAAAAAAATACTTAATTCAACTTATACAACACCAGGCCTCGAAGATATAACGTGCATGAGCTTGTAGGCCATCTATAGGAATAGCAAGAATTTTCGTCTACATTTACTGAACTCTCCAACGCACCATTACACACAAAGATGCACAACTTTCAAGACCAACACAATTTCACGAGGCTCGACTCCATCAATCCCGACATATTCAACTATGATCCAAGCGGCCCTACAAGTACCCATGCCGATCAAACTCCAATACCCTCATAACCCTCTCCAACTCCCCTTCCCCACCATCCAAATACACCGCTCCAAACAGCGCTTCAATCACGGTAGCCACCATCCGATCCGACACCACATCCGCACCCGGACTCAAAATAATGCAATCATGCAGACCGCGGCGCCTCCCTAGCCGCGCCAACGCCCCATTCCCGCACTTGTCGTGGCGTATCTGCGTCCACTGGCCTTTTTGCGGTCGCGGCGTTCGCTCCCACCACCATTTGCACAGGACGCCGGCCATGCGGGCGTCGCCTAGGACGGCGAGGGTGGAGTTGTTGGGGAGACAGTATGTGGTATTTGCGTAGGAGATGAGGCAGCCGGAGGCGTTGAGGGCGGTCAGGAGACATGGTTTTGATGTTGCGGTGTAGGAGAGGATGTGTTCACAGTTAGAGACTTTGGTTTCTATGCCGCGGATGGTTTGGTTCAGGTCTATTGATGGAGATGGGGTTGGCGCGCGGTTTGGGGCTGTGGAGTGAGATCGGAGGGGTGAGAAGGGGTTTATGGTGCGGAAATGCCGGCGGCCTGGGTGGTAGGGTCTGGAGGCGGAATATGCCCTGGAAGTCACTATGGTCTTCCCGTAATGTTTGAACATGTTTAGAGTCCGATACACCGGCTGGCTTCTGTCACGTTCTGTAGGTGATTTTGTCGCTGGTAATCCTGCAACGTATATACTAGCATTAACTGAATTATGCAAAGACGAGGAGCGGCCTGTGAATGGATCAGATTGCAAGTATGGAATTGTGGTTTAAAGCTGACGTACACCTGATGATTCCATTCATCATGATGCCAAGACACTAAGTCTCGCTAGCTCTCCTCGGATCTCCAAACCTCTGTGGTGATCCAAATCATCCCATTCATCTCTAGATTAGAGAATTGTCATCACCAGACTACCATCGACGGTAACCCTCATCTTTTGTCATCTGAAAGACTCTGTGGTCGCATACCCTAAGTCGCGCTGGAATTCCAAGTCACGACTCTTGTTCGCCCTCAGACGAATTATACTCCAGAGCTTACTTGTTACATTTAGTCCCCGACTAAGCCGTTATTTTTAAGCCATCTGAAGTGTTTGTTGACTGCCCTCCCTGTGTTTGCAGCTTAGAATCTGCTCCTGGGTCTGTTGATGGAGACATCGTGTCGCTTTCTAATACTTATAATGGCAATGGTTTTGGTGAGAATAAGTTCCCGTACACGGAGAGCAGAGCATTGCAGAACAATACGATTGCAAACAAGACAAAGGTTTCGTTTAGAATGAAAGCGCAAGAAGACGACACACCACGGAATCTGCTGCTAGAAGCGACGGTGGGCAAGCTTGATAGAGGGTAACATGATGGTTAGACGTAGCAAATGTGGCGGAGATGAAGTCTATATAACAGTAACTGAATTAGAGTGAATTTCTGGTGAGCCTCTACTTAGATCTCAAGCGGACCTCGAGCAAGCCTGCGCCAGTAGGATTGTAATGCATCTTTACAATCTCCAGCCGTTCATCGACTGATTTGAAAAGTCGCCTCCAATCGTTCTCGGTCCTCTCTTTTGCTCAAAAAGCATCATCATCATTAGATCCAGTTGACGAAACGTGTTCTCCTCAGATCTTGTAATGTCGCCGCCTGCGCGTTGCGGCACGATGCAGTCGTTGATCAAGAGTCTCGCATCCTGTGATCGGCCCTCCAGAGCGGGTATAAGACCGCACAAAATGCGTGCCGAGTCCTCATCGTTGTTGTTGTGGAACACGTTGCGCATGAGGTAGATGCCAGCATCGCGAACGGACTGGGGCTCATTATAGTCGGCTACCTGGAAGCTTAGACGAACTTGGACATCAGCGGGGTGTTCAGACGAGAGCTGGTGTTCTGAAAGATCTTGCACAACGATTTTAAGCTCTTTGAATTGCTAAAGCAAGCAGGTTAATCTCTAAAGGCACCACCAGGACATGGGAAGAACCTACACGAGCAAGCTGGGCACTGACGCCACCATTGCCACCACCTACGTCGACAACTTTCTTGTTTTTCAATGAGGCCCCTACAGATGGTCAGATTACTGACATGTATGCATGTGTATGGAAAGACTTGCAATCGAAGTTGTCACGTAGTACCGCAAAGGCATCGTCAACTACACATGAGTTCAGTACTAACACAGGCCGAAGATTTTAATTCAGACATGAGCTTACCAAGAGCCCAGCCGATCATGGCCTTCGAAAACCGAAGCGCCTTCTCCTGATTCTCTCCATAGTACCCGTAGAACGTCTTCCCAAAGCGCGTGTGGAAAGGACTGTTATCCTTGCCTAGGACCGACGTCGGCGATGCTTCAAACATGACATTCATCTCGGCTGCTCCTTTGAAGCAGTCATCAAGGGACGTCTCCGCCATGGCAGTAAATCCCGACGTTCGAAGGAACTCAGAATTTGCGGTATGACGGAACCTGCCTTCAATGTCCTCGAATATACGATGAGTAGCCAACATCTTGAGGATACGGGTAGTGCGATCTTGCTCCAGGCCAGCCTTCTCCGCGATTTCGACGGCAGTTAGACCTACATCGTTGTTGGGAACGATGTGCGGAAATTTGAAGGTCAGAGCGACTTGGGCAGCTGCGAGATCGACTACCGACCATGACAAGGTTCGGAAGTGATGGAGCGGCCCGTTCGTAAGAAGATGAAGGTCCTGGATGGCATCGTTCAACTGGTTCCGCAGGTTTCTGTACTCTGGAGTGTCGGGCAGAACAGAAGTTGAGACTGACAAGTCAGGCTGCAGGATGCCTTGTTGCTCAATGTAGGAAGCAATTGACGCCGACAGTTCTGAAACTTTGTTGGCGGTTGAAGTCAAAGGCATGTTGGTCATTTGGAGAGCTTGTTGGGGGGGCTGCCATGTTGGCGGTGTGGTAGTTGGCAAAGAACGGTGAAGCACTGCGTTTGTGTATTGAGAAGCTACCTGCTGATTCCTTGCACTTTGAGGTTGGCTTATAACATGACTTCTGTCGCTCGAGCCGTAATGACCGCGGTCGCCCAGCGTGTGAACCGTGTTGGTTGCCGCCCTTATGGCCATTGACAAAGGGCCGCCCTAGGTACATCCAACATGGAAGTATACTGCACGCTGATATGCTATTTTCCAGCCACAGAACTCTCGAGTCTCATTGTGCAGTCTGTGAACTACATGTGAGTGGGGAAAATTCTCTGGCAGCGCGTCCCTAGTAGCTTCGTGGGCCAAGTCCAGTGACTGAGTTTGATCTATCAAAGCAGCAGAGACAGTGTTGTTACCCCTTGGATTAGGAGAAACCGCAGCACCTGCAGCTGATCTGGGGATACAGCTTTCTGCTATTGAGCTTCATCGTAGTTCGAATGCTCATGATGTGTTGCATGCAAGGAGGCCACCATGCTGACTTGATTAGGGGTCACTGTCCGAGGTGTATTGGTTGTCGAGCTGTGTGCTCTGGACAAAGGAAGGTGGCGTTATGCAGGCGTTGAGACTATACGTAGTACGTAGTAAGCGCACGGCTCTCTGACAAGGATACTGGGGCGGTTCCAGCGAATGCCTCGCAGCAAGTGTGCGTGAAGTTTGGTTGTAGAGGGGAAGAGTGATGGCAATGCTGGGTACCTAGGTAGATCGAGCATAATCACGTGCAGCCGCGACACGTGACTTCCGAGCAACCTTGGAAACCTTGGAACGCTGGACATCACATGCAGGATCTCAAGCTGCCCGTGGCTCTGACAGGCGGCTGACTTGCTGCACCAGTGACCAACTGGGACTGGGCCACTGCAGACTGGGACCCGACTAGCCAAAGAGGGCAGAGAGCGGGCGGGCTTTTGGCCATGGAGCTCCGACCTCTCCCCCAACCACCTCGAGGCTCGACCGTCCAGTCTCCAGTGCCAACTTCCTCCTGCACCAGACTCGCTCCTTTCACCCACCCCTGACCGCACGCCCATTGTTCCGCTGCCATGGGGAAATATACTTTTACCTGGTACGTCGTGGGCAATTGCGCGCCGCTGCTCGCCACACAGCCGCCGCGCTCGCTGCCTGCCCGCCCCAGCTAACCCGCCGCAGGGAACACGAGGCCCAAACTGTCTTCGTGACGGGCACGTTTGACGACTGGCGCAAGACGGTCGAGCTCGAGCTCAAGGACGGCGTGTTCCAGAAGTCGGTCGAGCTGCCCAAGACACACACGCAGTACAAGGTATGTGACTGCCCGCCCGCCCGCGCCCTCGCTGCTGCCCGCCGCCTGAGCCGCCTGCCTGCGTCGCGTGCATGCGCAAAGCTTGCTGACCACCGACCGCTAGTTTGTCGTCGACGGCAATTGGTGTACCAACGACAGCGCGCGCAAAGAAGACGACGGCAACGGCATCGTCAACAACGTCCTGCTGCCCGACGACATTGTCGACGAGCCCGCCACCACCACCTTGTCGTCGGCCGCGCCCTCGTCGTCGACGGCTGCCCTTGCCGCCGCCGTCCCCAAGGAGGCCGACCAGACTGGCGCCCGTGACGATGCTGTGCCTGGCGCCTTCCCCATGACCCCCCCGGCAGAGACGCCTGGAAGCGAGCCGCAGACGTTCAACATTGCGCCCATTGCCGCCACCCCTGGCCTGGGCAACCCCGTCCAGCTTGCGCCTGGCGAGCCTGTGCCCGATGCGAGCACCTTGACCGACAACACGCTGCAATCGACCGTGAAGCATGCCGGCGAGGCCGACGACGAGGCCGCGACGTTTGCCGTGGACCCCATCCCGGCCACGGCGGGCGCTGGCAACCCCATCCATCTTGCGCCCGGCGAGCCCGTGCCCCATCCGAGCACCCTCACCTCCAACACCGTCGAAAGCACCGCCACCACCGATGCCGCTTCCTACGAAAAGTCGGACGCGCTGCCGCCGCTCGCCTTTACTCCCCAAGCCGAGCGTGAGGCCAAGGGTGGCATGTTCGACCTGCCCCCCGTCATGGGCAACATGATCCCCGAATCGAGCCTGCCCATGGGCGCAGATGCCAAGGTCGAGCAGGACACTGGTGTCACCATCCAGTCTGCTGCTCCCACCAGCACCACTGCTGCTCTCGCCGCCCAAGTGCCCAAGGAACCTCGCCAAGTCCCAGAGGCTGTCATCGAGAGCCAGCATGAGGCCGGCGCCGCCCCAGAAGCCTCTGCAAACCCTGAAGCCGTGCAAGAAAAGGACGAGGTTGAGCAAGAGCTGAAAGCAAAGGTTCCAGAGGCCCCTGCTACGGCAGATAACTCATTCCTCTCCAACATCAGCTCCAACGTTGGAACTGCTGCTACTACTGCGGCTGCTGGCGCGACGGCTGCCGCTGGTCTTGTTGCTGTCGCTGCGCACTCTGCCAAGGACAAGGCTTCCGAGGCCACCGGCATCGATGAGAAGACAACCGAGGCTGATGTCAAAGACAAGGCTGCTGCTGATGTCCCTGACGTGGTGGCTGAGAGCCAGCGCGAGGCCCATGTCAGCCCCGAAGCTGCTAGCAATGACGAGGCTGTTCGCGAAAAGAGCCAGTTCGAGCAGGAGCTTCTGAGCGAGGTCCCCAAGACAAACGAGACCGGCGAGCCTGCCCCCGCTATTGCCGTCCCCGACATTGTCTCTGAGAGCCAACAGGCTGCCCATGCTAGCCCTGAAGCGGCTGCTAACAGCGAAGCTGTGGCCGAGAAGAAGGCATTCGAATCAGAGCTACTTGGCAAGCTTCCTACCGACAACTCGACTGGTGACTCTGCACCCGTTCTTGGTGCTACTGGTGCTGTCGCTGGTGCTACAGTTGCTGGAGCTGCTGTCGCCGCAGCTACTCTCGCGTCCCACTCGAGCGAACCGGCCCGCAATGTGCCCGAGATTGTTGCAGAGAGCCAGAAGGAGGCTGACGCCAGCCCCGAGGCTGCTGCTAATACCGAGGCTGTTAGCGAGAAGAAGGCGGTTGAGTCTGAACTTCTGCGTGAGATCCCAAAGAGCAACGAGGCGGGTGAGCCTGCGCCAGCAATCACTGCCGCTACATCAGCCACTGCCCCTGGAGCACTCACCGACACTCCGGCTCTTGCTCCCGAGGTACCCGACGTCGTAGCAGAGAGCCAAAGGGAGGCTCATGCCGGTCCTGAGGCCGCTGCCAACCCCGAGGCCGTTGCTGAGAAGAAGGCTGTTGAGGCCGACCTTCTGAAAGAGGTCAAGACCACGGATGCTACTGGCGAGCCTGCTCCTATCGCTGCCATCAGTAGCTCCAACACCAACGCTGCTGGACTGTCTGACGAGGTTCTCGTTGACTCGAAGCCTTTGAGCTCATCTAGCGAGCTCAACGCCCCTGCCACCGAGCCTGCTCGCCAAGACAACACCAAGCCTATCGACGCGAACACCAACGTCACATTCGCCTCGCAAGCCCCTACCACTACACAGCAGAGCCAGCCTACAGTCACTACTGGTGTGGAGACGACGACTACCGAGGCGACAAGCAGTGCATCTGCTGCCGCAGCTTCGCCAGAGACTCCCAAGAAGGACAACAGGAAAGATTCCGACGTGTCGCCCAAGGGTACTCCTGGAGCCCAGAGCATCGCCTCTGGCGTTGACGACAAGAAGAAAAAGCGCCGTTCCATTTTTGGCAAGATCAAGGACAAGCTTTCCAGCAAGCATTAAGCGCCTTTTTGTTGCGCTTCCGCACCTTGAGCGTGTCATCTTCCAACGATCAAACTTGGACTTGGCAATACCCAGGGGTTCGCACGCTTTGTTTCATTGTTCATGTTCATCGTCTGTCACGGAGTTTGTTTTGGTCTATACCAGTTTCCTTGCTCTGTCTGACATGTTCTATGTGACCTATAGGTACCTCATCTCCCGTCATGTTTGAGCTCGAAGATGTATGAGTGCATGGCAAAGTAAATATCAGGGAGAGTTTGCGTGTTTTGGTAATATACCTGGCCTGTCTGATGTTTGCCTGCGTGTTTGGTAAATAGTCTAGCATGTTGTTCTCCAGGGATATCAGTACGTAATACGTTAATAGAATGAAGCCTCGGATCGATTGTACATGTGCTTCTTTCCATACCAGGCTTCATTTAAAAGCAAAATCGCTCTAATCATATGATACATGACATGTCTAAGATATCATAGGCTAACTATCGCGGCGTTGTAGGCATCACAGATACAGGGTAAAAAAAAAGCCATACAAAAGATGTGAGTTACTGCCTACACTCATTGTGCTGATTTAGATGCACAGTGTACCCTTTCCGTAATAGCCTCCCTGCATTAACTCATGCATTCTCCATACACGATGCTTCGAAACTCAGACTATGGTTGCACACTGTCACCTCCACACTCGCATCCCAATGCGCATTAATGCTGCTCACAATTGTTCCCAAGTTCGGCCAATGTCTATTAAACTCGACCAAAGTCAACACCTCAAGAAACAAAAAGCATACAACTACATATGTGTCCTCATTCTACAGTCTTAAGCGTAGCGCCCCAAATGCGCAACCAGGAAGAGCACAGCACGATAGGGAGCCACTACGATACGCCTGATACTTCTATTGAATTTGCAGAAGGCCAGTACCCGGACCATCACAAACAACATGCGCAAATCATGGCAATGTTGGACGAGCACCTTGCTTTTACACAAGCCTGGACTCCGGAACTCGAAGGCGAAGCCGAATTCGAATTCACTCCACAGACCGCTACTAGTCTATCTTGGAGACCTGAGCAGCATGAACGCCCCACCTCATCAGGCACAATGTTTGTAGACTGGGACGACGATGGTGCCCTGGTTGTTTCGTACCGCAATGGACCTCCCGAACACCAGCGCCGACCGCCGGCAGAGCCGCAACGTCGAGGTTCGGATGAAGGGGACATGCGAATTTCGTATCGAGATCATGTTTTAGGTTCTCGCATGTTGAGCGAGGGGCGAGAGGAGTACATGGGGCCGGGTGTTTGTGGCGGGGCATATGCGTACGAAGAGGCACTGGCACTGGCGCAGTCGAGGTACGATGATACTCCTTCCCCTTTGCTAACACCACAGGCTTTGCGAATGCGATTAGCTCTGCGAACTCGACGAGCTCAGACACCACCTCCTCCGCAGTCGCTGCGATCTCCATCTTCCCACAAACATCGGAAACCTGTGCCAGTGACTAGTAACAACCAGTACCGGTCCAATGGTCTACATCAGCAATCTAGGCGGCATGTAGCGCCAGCTGGCAGGTATCTGGAATATCAGCTACCCATTCCGTCTCAGAGCCATGGAGCGCAAGCATCACATAATCGGCATCATCAGGTTCATCCGGCACATACACATCACCAGAAACTTCAGCAGCACTCCAGACCTACCTTCGTACCACCAGTCCTCGACCACTCCAAACCTACCTTCGAATCAACGCTCCCCAACCACTCGAGTTCCTTACACCACAATTACAACTCTAACCTTCCTACTCATCAAACGGCGCCACCCCGTCCATCAGCCCACCACCTGCCATCCTACCCTTCCCCACCTAACCACCCATCGCCCACCCCAGCACATCACCACCTCCGCTCCAAATCGCTCCCGAACCTCGTGTCAGAGGGCGTAAAGAAGCGCAATAAATTCACTGGCCTGATGAAGACGTTGCTCGGGGGGCTTTGTAGCTTGGCAGGTTCAAATGGGAATGGTAGTAGGAAATTGAAAAGCGATGTTTGGGTGCGCGGGCGGTATTATGGTTGAGGAGGTGGGGATGGTTGGATGGGGAATTGGTGATTGGGGTTGGGTGGAATGGTGGTGGTTTGGGTTATTGATGGCGATAAAGAGGAATTTTATTAAATGGTAGTATAACATCAAAGGCATTCTGAGACTGGTAAGATGCTGTTATGGTCAGGAAGCAGGGTTTTATACGAGTCTTGCGATGGTGCGGAAAAACTTGTTTGGTAATATGCATATTGAAAGGACTTGGATCGACCTTAGGATATGATTTTCGTGGCTGTAGTGGTATTTCTTACACAAGTCTTGTTGATAAGACGCCTTGAAGCACAAGGTAATGGGCACTAGCGATATTTTCAGTATATTTCATTGAAGACATACTATAAATCAAATGTAAAAACAAACACAATGTCCTCTCACATCAACACAATCAAGACGATGGTTTCTCTCACTCTGCTTGGGGGGGGGGGGGGGGGCCGGTATCAAATGGCAAAGGGTAGGAATATTATTTCTAAAGAATATAGCTTGATATCACACTATGATCTATCTGTTTTGTTCCGAAAATTGCTAATACTAACAGCCCAGATAGTAAAGAAAGTCGAGCTGAAATGATTGAAGACTACAACAAGTACATGACTCCCATCTCTTTCCCTTTCTACTTATCCTTACTTCCTCCAGCGTCTGTGGGCTGCTGATTCTTACTTCCTCCAGCGTCCGTGGGTTGCTGATTCTTACCTCCTCCAGCGTCCGTGGGTTGCTGATCCTCTTCAGTAGCTACTTTCTCAGCTTTCTCAACTTTCACAGCTGCCACCGTATTCTTGTGTCTAGCCTCAGGAACATCACCAACCACGCCCTCGCACTTCGCACACTTGGTGTTACTCGTTGCCACACCCCCTTGATGATACCCACACGTCTTAACACCGCATACAAACCCTCTACTGCGGCCATCCTGCGGGGCCTCTGTCAACAAGATACCCACCGATTCAACAGCCACAGACGAATCAGAGGCCAGCGCCGTCTCCTCACAACGTTTGCACACTGAATCCCCCGCGCACTCTCCCTCATTGTAGAACCCGCAGTGACATATCCAGCCCTGTTCCTTTGCCGCCTCGGCATTCTGATCCGGATGCACCGTGTCTTTCTTGCCTTCCTTGTCTGCGGCTTCGCGCTCGCTAGCACCAGGGACGACGACGGGGCTGGCATGTCTGGCACCGGATTTTTCAACGGGAGTGTGGGCGCCGGGGCCTGCTCCTATGGCTCCGGTCGGTTGGGTCATGCTTGCTAGGCTAGGTAGTTAACAGTGATAGGATTTTCCTAGGCTGGAGGTGGGCAATAAGGCGTCGGATTAGAACTGCACTGTTGCTCCATGGAGGAGGTGGCTACGATGACCCTTTTTCAACTGGAAGGGCCATTGGTGCTGCTTGCTATCTATGGTACGTGGGTGTTGCTACACTTGGGTGTGAGCGTGTGCTTTTTGTTCACGAGATGGTCGGATTGTGTGTGCGTGGTAGACACGTGTGCTTGCGTTGTGCTGTCACTTGCACTATACAGCTCAGGAATTCGGCTTTCCAGACGTATTATGGCAAATGAGACGGTCTCTGGATAACTCAAGTCACACCTATGTCGCCGTAGTCATCTTGAATTGTTGTGAGGGGGGGGGGGGGGGAGGGGGGGGAGAAGATGCTGTTGGGGGTCTAGCTGGTCTACTGTTGGCGGACCTGCGTCATGTGCGAAGGACTGTGTTGAGTACTGGAGAGGAGTTGCTCATATGTAGTCGTGGGAGTGCATATATTTATCTGAAGTTGTTGTCATCACTTGAGAAAATATATTTTGGTTCCAAGCAAAGACAAACTCTTTTGTCATTACTCTGTCAACACGATCATATAAGTTCAGAATACCGCGTTCAAACATACAATGCAATATCGCCAATGGGAGATGTAGGCATGGTGGCAGTTGCTTTGGAATCCACATGCGGTAAGTCAAATTGGAGAGATTTTATGGCAAGGCTCTCGCTCATCATGTATATTGGCTTGCAATCCAACCGCTAATCACATACAGTGTGTCCAAATATCTCATTCCGAGTTTACAAGGCAGTGGAATCGAGTGGGATTGTAGAGACCCGTTTTCCATTCACTGATGAGGGTAGGAAGCCAGGCCAGTTATCATGGATACCGTAGTACAACCTTGCACAGGTACACAAGCATAGCCTAATCAAAGGCAACACCTCAGGGGCTGTGTAGACCATCTCATACATCTTCGGGCCAAACCTTTGCACTCTTCCAATCTTCCCCTATTGATCAATACTATTCGTTCCATCTTTCAGCCACCAGGCATCTCAAAGAGACCACGACGGCACTTTATGAAGAACATGGAGACCGATCCCCCACACAACCCCCTCAATGATCATGTGATTGGCTACCCCAAACTCGCAGCGCGCATGGCCGCGCGCCCAGAAACAATGATATTTCGCAAGTTCAGCGCGCTCAACGCTCGCACAATCTTGTACATGCAAGCTGAACTCGCCAGCCTGGAGGCCAGTCTGGACAAGGTGACAAAATACGACAGTCTGAGCAACGAGGCCAACAAGAAGCGTTATGCCACACACTTTGGCTCTTTGAGTCTATCACACAAGGACATAGACCAGGAACAGTACAAACTCGTCGCGAAGATCAGATTGAAGTTGCAGGACTACAGTATGCGCTTTTGTTTTTCTTTTTTTAGTCCAAACTGTACTTGAGTTACAAACCATACACGTCGTCGGCTGATGCAAAAGAAAAAATCGCAGACCAGATGCTACTCCAAGTATCGCAGTTGAACGCCCTCGTACCGCCCGACGAATACGACTTGTATAACGTGCAGGACTTCCTTGGGTCCGAGGAGATGGGGCCTCTGGCCCTGGAAGGCGAAGACGCTTACTTTTGGGGTTCGGCTAGCAGTCGCAAGGACTACAAGCATGATATCGTCACGCTCAAGCGCCGGCAGAAAGACGACGCGTTTTCAAAATGGATCGCCGAGCGCGCCATGGTCATGGTCAAATGCTGCGGAGTGAAGCTTAAACCGAGTAAGCAGCATGGCGAAGTGGTGTTGTACGATTCGTCTATCCTGAAGGGAACATTTTGGCTCACGAGTCTCGTCGCGAGTATACTTCCCATAGCGAGCATTGTGGTGTTGGTCCATTTAAAGAGTCAGACGGCGAGATTGGGCACCATTGCGGGTTTCAATGTTCTCATAACCTTGTGTTTGAACATCTTCACCGACGCCAAGCGCATTGATTGTTTCGCGGTGACTGCAGCGTAGGTTTTTTTCCTTTCGATCTTCCATCCGAAGCGGGAGCAAAAAGCTGATGAGAAGGTTAGTTTTACGGCTGTGCAGGTGGTCTTCATTAGTGTTGACAGTATATGTGGAAAGTGACGAAGAGCGAGCGAACAGCGTTGAGCGTTTCTTGGACTTCAGTATGGGGAAGCCACAGATCAAAGGTGTATGATAAGGAAGTCTTACAACTAACTCATCGAGTCTCCATCAAAGTGATGTTCTTACAAGATTATTGCATTAGGAGTACCGGTGCAAATATTCAATGTGATGATTGGGTATGTCCTGTCCACCGAGCTTCGTTGCTGTATCCAAGAAAAGGCGGTCTTCATTGCTATGGGTCAGCAGTATAGTCCGATTGATGTGCTTTCCTCCAAGGGGAAAGTATTATCAAATCAGAAGGTTATTAAAATTGAACTGAATCTTATAAACACATTATTTACCTATGTCGACCTTCCCAATGCTGCCCGGGCTTGTCCGTGTTATCTGACTGTGGCGAGGAGACGCCACAGGGTGTTGGCAAAGGCACTGTGAAGATGTGTTTTCGATGATATGATTGTGAAATTTTGCCCCTGGTCGTCTGCCATGTACATATTGATGGGTTATCGCCCAACAGTCATGTCCTGGCTCACACTTAGGATCGTGAGCAATCCTTTCGGCCATGCTCGCCTAGTACCGTAAAGGTCTAGTCTCCTCGCTTACTTCTGCCGCCCGGCCGCTCATCTGTGAACAGCCGATCATCTTTCTGCGACGCTTGTAGGACTACAAAACATATGCGAATTCACAGTCCTCGGAGACCTTGACAGTATTCCACCATGGCCAACGACTCCGCAAACTCAAACGCCTCCTCTTCCAGCACCAATGAGCAACCACCTACACAGTCAACGTCTGCAAACCCTTCACAACAAGGAGCATGCGCGCAGTGCGACAGGATTCTAGAGTCACTCAAGCAATGTCTCAAATGTCATAGCGTATCGTATTGCAACAAGGACTGCCAAAAGGCGAACTTCAAGACCCACAAAAAGGTCTGCGCAGGTCTTGCACAGGAATACACGAAGACACATGAGCCAAAAATGGCGACAAAGGCGCCACCGAGAAATGATGCGAGAGATCGTGGGTTGCAGAAGTGGCAGGTGTGTGAAGATCAATCTTTCATTACTGGTCTAAGCTGATCTGGACAAGTTCGACACTTGATTGATTCCTGGGGCATTGACGTAAAGCGGCCAGCATGAATTATCAAAAGAAAACGAGCTGTTATTTTCAAACAAGGAATTTAACGAGCTGTTATTTTCAAACAAGAGTTAAGATTCGATTTGATCTCAATCTAGAATGACATTCAGGGAACTCTCCAAAGGCGTTAGCCTTGCGTAGTGCTACCATACTGTATGAAAATCAACAGTATTCATCACTTTTGGAGCCGAATTGATCGTGCCTTATCATTTGGTATTAAGATTAATTGCGCCCTTTTGTACTGTTCCAGCCAGACAGATTGCATTCATGTCGCTAACGCCGTGCAATGCTGTGCATAAAATGGGTCTTTTCTCGATATCGACAGTATCGAGACGTTCCAACCAGTCAGACATACCTCATGATCGCATGCAAGGTTATGTCGAAGATCGTTATGTATCATGATAATCGTCAGCAGTCATACCTCATCCTGGTACATGCTCTCGTGATATGGCCTCCAACTCCTATACACAATGCATCTTCTTTACGATGAACACACCAACTTCTACACCTTTGCTCGGCCCAGCATCATGATAGCCACGCTTTGAAACACCCTCGAGAACTTCTTGGATTAGATGTGCGCCTGTCATCTCGTCTGATGGTAGCTTCTTGGATTTACGGAAATACTTTGTGATGTTGTCGCGAACCCTGGGCTTCTCTTGCTTGATCCACCAATCGTCTGCCCAAGCGGCTCGACCAAGAACAACTTCCTCTTTCTTGGCGTGTATGACATTGTACGTGGCTCTTTGATTGCCAGATCGATCGCCAAGCGCGTTGCAGAACTTTCGAACTTGCGCTTCGAGATGATCGTACTCATCCAGATAATTGACGGCGCTCATCTGCCCCAAGCTTCTGCCGAGCTCAGAATGCAGATCGTGGACTACTGTGACAGTTCGAAGGAGTGGATCGAGTATAGGGCCAAGGTATTGCTGGGTAAATGTTCGCGCACCTGTCTTGGTAGGGTAGATGAATAGCAGGATACCGTCATCAGTAGACAATTCACTAAGGCGATCGTAAAGTAATGAGCGACCTCGAAACGTAAACATCTCAGCATACTCGTTCGTATTCGTAGGTGGGATGTAACGCTCGACCACCGAGACATTAATACTACCCGGCGGTACGACGGGTCTTGGGCAGGGTGGAAGCAGTTTAGAGTCGAGTTGGTAGTCAGGAATGGCCACAGCGCTATCAAAGACCTTGCTTGTGAAGTATGAATCTCCTCCAACAGCTGGGCCAGGGGTGGATGGCGGAGACTTGGGTAGATCAGATAGAGTATAACGGCCAGGAAGGGCATGAAACACGTTGATCCACGAGGTCTGTGCCGAAGTCCTCTCATGGATGGCGCCAATGATTTGTCCAAACACATGGCCAGTCATTGATGGGCACGGCAACGCGTGGGACAAGATTTTGACCGAATGCAGGTCCAAGCATCCGGACTCGGCTACTGTGGGTTGCTTAGCAATGCATGTTTCTAGTTGGGGAAATGCACGCTTACTGATGGTGTCCTTGACCTGTTCAACCCAGTCTGACATGCTTGCCTCCTCACCTGGACTAGCAAGGGTAGGTACAATGATCGGTGCTTGACCTGGAACCGTCACACTTGCAGTCGTCGTAGCGAGACCCGGTGACACGCCTGGATCTGAGCTGGGGGGCGAGCCCAGGTCGGTTGTCGTTACGTTTACGAAGGAACCCCAGCTGAGCATCCCTGGTTCTGACGGAGGCGTGAATGTGGAGACAAGATGCTCCAGTTGGCCTCGTGTAGCTCTTGGAGATGCAGGAGAGAGAGGATGGGCTCCGTCGTGAGGAAAAGAATGGTCCAGTGGTGGGCTCAGTGCATGGAGAGGATCGTCTGGCTTTGATAGAGGGCCTGCACCAAGTGGCGAGAGTGATTGACTTTGATGCAGCGGATAGCGATCAGGATGGGGTGCAGCAATGCCTAATACATCAAAAGAGGGAAGGCGCAGTTTGTGGGCAGCCCGGAATACACTGGGAGAGGGAAGCGCTATAGGAAGGCCAGCGGTCAGATCGAACTGAGTACGATCATCGTGGATAGGCGACAACAGAGGCTTGGGCAGAGCGGAAGGCAACGGCATAGGCTGCGGGAGGGAAGCATCGAGAAGAGAAGCAATGTCGTTGACGGGCGGGCCGGCAAGGCCATAAGGTACCACTGTCTCGAGGCTAGGAGTACTCACGTCGAGGTCTCCATCCGGCGTCGCTGGGATAGACTGAGATAGAGCAGTCTCGACATGGAGCTGCTGAAGGTCTGGGAGATTTGCATCTGATAATGAAAGGTGAGGGTCAACCATTTCCCAAATGGCAACAGCGCCTGAGACGATTCACGGGAACGGAACAGCGCGGTCTGTCGGTGATACGCACACTGGCACTGTCCCAGCGGCGTACAGCGAGCGATGGGCAGAGTCACAGAGGCGTGGCTGAGAACCCTGGCGACAAGGTACGAACGGATACGGGAGCTCCGCCTGTGGAGGGTGGAGCGGGGCGCGGCAAAAACGGCAGTCAATGGAGAGACGATGCTGGAGACGGCGCACCTGTTGAATACAAGCAGTGAACGAGTGAATGGACTGCAGAGGCCGCAGCTGCGAGTAACGGCGGTGCGGACGCGCAAGGCGCGAATGCGAGTGGGTGCGTGGTGTGGTTCTGCTTTGAAGCACGGTGAAATGGCCGGAGCCCAATCAGAAACCAGAGCAGTCGTCCAAGCGCCTAGTGATCCACCAGCATCTAGACCAAGGGCAAGCGCTGCGCATTCTTACTTCACTGCCAGCATGGCCTGACCACGCAAGCATGGCAACACAGTAAGCCCTTCCTGGCCGCCTTGTCAGGTCCCGTGTATCTATGGTCCTTCTTGAGGTGGGCGCTGCTGATAAGGGTGCGATGCAGCTTGTGTGCGACCTTGTGTGCGTATCAATTCAATCTTCACATCTGTCCTCTCCTCTCTCCTCGCCGCTCCTCTCCTTGTATTTGGAGCCTTGAGCTCTTCGCAGCACGGGCATACTGCAGCCAGTCGAGCAGAGTACCTGGCTCGGCTCTCACGCCTTGTCAATGTCTGCAGAGACTGAACATGCGGTAGTAATCTGCCCGTTGTTGCTTCAGGCGCAGTTTGCGCGATTCTCGGCTATATTTCCCAAGCCAGTGGCCACATGGCTCTTTTGCTCTCATGTGTCCGTCAGCGGGCCTTTTGTAGGATCTGAGGACATGTTCGTATTCATGCCTGGTACAATCGAGAAGACCACTGCAGTAGTGTGCCTCCAAGCGGCCGGCCTTGTGCACCCAAACTCCGTCGTATGTACATAGCAGGTAGCATCCGCGGAATCAATCTTGGTGCGAGTAACTAGAGCAATTGGCTACGTGAGTCTGGGCCTCTTACAAACATGCAATTTCTGTGTTGACCGGCAGACCAAGCTGCAGCCCCAACTGGCATTTGACAGGTCTCCTTCGCACTAACCTCGTGCTGAACGGGGGCCTCTTGCTATTTCCATCGTCCTCTCCTGCATGATCGATCCCGCATCACAATGCATCAACGGCCACTGCAATCCTTCATCTCAGATCGTGGAGCAGCGTCCAGTGTTCCCACCACATTACGCATGTTTCGGTCCGACAGAGCTCGACAACGTCCAACGTATGTATACTACGTACACACGAAATTATGGTTAGTCAACGAGGGTGGAACCTTTGACCGACCGCTTGGTTGTCGGCAGAGTGCATGCGAACATTACATGAATATTACATGCCAAGGCGATACTAGGAGGGTAAAGCATTGTGCCCCGCCCCGTGAGAGTGCTGTGCTTCGGTATGCGCTCGATATTACATTTGGACAATCTTGATCGACCAACTGCGGGGGAGATCTTTCGGTCTGCGGCGGTTGAATCTGTCCGACGTGCACAAGTTGATAGGCACTCAGAGGAATGACACTATGGTGGCTGTGGGCAAGGTCGATGCCCGAAGGTGGCGAGGTGCGGACGGGACAAAACCGGTGGAGCACACATGAAAGTTTCGCCATCGAAATTGGGCGTAACCTCTACCCCGAATCGTAGCACAAGATAATCTCCTGCCTCAAGATTCCGAGACACTTGGAAATTGGACATAAATTCGTTTGAGAATTTCTGGTACTATAATTGTAGGCACCGTAAAAGTTAAACATAAGCTCAGAGACTCGCGCGCATGTCTCGATAATCGCACCCCCAAATCTAAGAAAAAAAGCTCCCTAGCGATCCATACCATATCAGCCCAACTCTGCAGGTGGTGGATTGTGCTGGGTTTGTTCATGCATAGTAACCGCACGTCGAAGCACTTCAGATACCATTGTACGAGAACCTCAAGGCAGGTTTACCCTGTCTGCGCCAAGACGCTAGCGCGAAAAACTTCCCTTTCTGCCTGCATTATCTTACATGCAAAACACCCAGTAACGAGTCTACAGCTAGGCCACTAGAACGGAACTACCACTTCTACACCCGATCCATTTATACAATAACTGACAAAGTTTGTTTGGACAACATACAACAAGGTATGCGTGCACATGTCAATCACCTTGAGCGAAGCCTCTAACTCACACTTTCTAGCTCCGCCTAGGCACGTACGAGTGCTGCAACTAGCCACAGTGCTGCAGCTTGTAGGACACCAGTGGAAATGCATGTAAGTATGCAGTCAAGGTTGCAGACTGCAACCTCCCAAATCTTTTTTACAAATTTCTCATCATATCACAGTCACAGTCTATCTTCGCATACTTCCCCCCAAACCCTTGTCACACTCCGCAGCCAATCCATTTCTCTACCTCCAACTGTTAGTTTGCCTGTTTTTTTTTTCAAATCATTTCTATAGTCATCTTTACGTCCCCGTCATCAGACATTCACCACAACCGCTGACCTCCGCCCCCCAGATCAAAACCCCCCAATCTGCACTTCTCTCTAATCATGAACTCCTGCTCCACCTCCAGCAAGAAGACGCAGAATATACCGGCACCGACGGCATTCTTGACGAGCATGGAAAATCACGCAAACGATCAAAGCCATCTGGTCTTAACCACATGCTTCGAGATGTAAGTCTAGCATTTCCCCCCCCTCTCTCTCTCTCTTTCCCCCCCACCAAACCCCCAAACAAAGTCCATCATTTACGCAATCTCCAACAACATATACAAAACACGATTCCAACCACTAACATTCCCCCCACAGGGCCTCACCTACCTGCAAACCCCCGACTATACCATCAGCACTCTCGCCTCCACGCACCCCACACGCCCCATGACCCTCTACCGCGGCCCAAACTCGCTCTTCCGCGCACTGGCGCCAAAATACCGCCTCAACAAGGCAGAGTATCTGCAACTTTACAATCTACGCCCAAGCACACAGGTCATGCTCGAACTCGTTATTGAAGAGGTATGTCCCGTCTCTTCATCTCCCCCTCCCTCACGCAGTGTTCAGAAAGGCGAGGGAATTTTTTTTTAGGACTGACAAGAAAATATTTAGGCTGGGTCACGGTTCACAGAAGACGAACTTCATGATATTCTCACAATCACGCAGCAGGTGTTTGATGAGGAAGAGGCGAGTATCCCCGAAGGAGTGGAGGATGTGAAGATGGACAAGATTCCGAATAAGTTGTTGGGGGCCAGTAAGAAGAGGCGAAAGGCGAAGAGTAAGAAGGCTTAGGTGTGGTTCTCTGTAGATCTGGCGACTTGTCCAAGGCTATTTGAAACTGGAACCTGGGAGCGGTTGATGTAGGAGCTTTTTCTCTCGTTCGTGAATGTTTCATCTACGAGGAATGGCAGCGCACAGTGCAAGGGAACATGAAAGCGAGCACATTGGAAGATATGATCGATTGTGTAATAGCAACTAGCGGGTATCCATCCCACGCATCCTCATCATGCAACATAACAGGGATGAAAATAACGATGTATACAAATGCCCCAATGCCATGCGCCACACTCGCCCATGTCGAGCGAGTCCAAGTCCAGTAAACGCCGAGCCCATTTTGAACATACAGTAAATCCCCCGATTACATCGAGAGCAAGAGCGAGTCTGGTCCTAGTTCTTCTTCTTCTTCTTCTTTTCCACCTTGTCGCCCTCATCACCGGCTTTCCTCTTCTTGCTGCCGTCTTTCTTGGCTTCTTTAGCGGCCTTCTTTGCTTCCTTTGCCTGTCGTTTAGCCTCGCGCTCGGCTTTGCGGGCTTTCTTGGCCTCCTTCTCTGCCTTCTTTGCGGCCTTGTCACCGCTGGACTTGGCGACGACCTCTTGCTCCTCTGAGTCGGAGTCGGACTCCTCAGCACCGCCATTCACGTCAACCATTGTCTCGTCCTCATCGTCGCTACCGACCTCTTGTACGAGCTTCTTGGCGGTCGTGCCGTTGACCTTGTCAGACTTTGACTTTTTAGCCGCGGGCTCATCGCCAGTCAGACCATCGGCGTCGGAATTGTACTTCCGTGCTTCCTTGACATCCCACTTGGTTTGCGAGCCGAGTGCGGTCTGGTTCGCGTTGGCAAGGCTCTTGAGCGGCTTGCCCTCGAGCGCCCTTAATCTTCTCTCGATGCCTAGGCGAGCATCGCGACCAATCTGAGACTTCTCCTCTTCCGTAGGCTCGTTGGAGGTATCCACGGACGACACACCCCATGTGCTGAGAGCATCGACACGAAGACCGAGCGCGGATTTAGCGGCAAGCATACGAGCGATCTTGCCCTTGTTCTTGCCAGTCGCCTGGCCGATGAGGGAAGCGTGGTAGATGAGCTGGAAACTGTTAGGAGAGATGCTTGTACAAAAGGATACCAGGACATACACCATATTTGGGGGTATCGTGCTTGGTCTTGAGCGCACGGAATAGAGCCTTTTCGGCACCGAGAATCTGGATCGTTGAACCAGGCGACTTGGCGAGGTTCATGAGGGAACCAGCGTGGGCGATGAGGCGTGCACCGACGAGCTCGCCGACAAGCGCTGTCAGGTTGGGCGCAAGGGCCTGCATACGGGAAGAGAGGTAGTTGCCGAGGTTTTGGCGATGTCTGCGACGGATTAGCATAGTGTTGGGAGATGATGGATGCAGAAGAATGCGTACTCGGTAAGATCCACCACCTGCTCAGCCAAGGCGCTGGTAGCCTCGAGGTCCTCGTCGGTGATTTCAGTTCCCATACTGATTTCTGCCGCAGCCTTGACAGCAGCCTCAATCTCCTCGGGTAGGATGCCAGAAAGGTCCGTTTCGCGAGCGTTTGTGCGGAAACCCATCTTGAGGACAACCTTGGAGTAGGCCAGGTTGTCGTTGAGGATCTTGGCCAGCTCGGGGAAGTGCCATCCGTACCATTCCTTGACACGCATAGCATATGTGTTGAGCTGCTTGTCAAGCACATCGAGACTGGCAATGCTCTGGATGATCATGGTGTCGACCTTGTCGGGCGAGAACTTGAGCTTGTGGCGAGAGAGCGAATGCGCAAGACCGAGGCGGGTCGAGTCCATCTCGGCGGGGATGAGGTCGGGGATGAGTGAGGTCATGTGCTCGCGGATTGCGCGGTAGACGTCCTGGGTGGATGAGTCGGAAATGGGCTTCAGCGACAGGCCGGGGAGCTGAGCGATGGCATTGGCGAGCTTGGGGTCGGCGACAGCCACTGCAGGATGTTAGCTGCCACCCAGGCAACAACGTGATAGGGGGCATTTCGGCGCAGCACGGGGACGTACATGAAGCCTTGGTCTCGTCCTTGAGCTCCTGGAGCAGGTTGGAGAGCATTGGGCTGACCTTGCCGTCGGTCAGGGCCGCGGCTTCGTTGAGCGCCGTGACGGCATTCTCAAACTTCTGGAAGCGCTTGAGCTTCAGGGAGTCGACAACGGCCGAGACATCCTTGGTGAGCTCGTCGCCCTTGGAGAGCAGCTTCTTGTCCTTGGACTTGAAGAGGGCATAACCGGCGCTGCAGACAAAGTGTTAGCTCTGGAAGGGTGATAGTGGTAGTGGTAGTAGGTGTGGTAGTGGTCGTGGTTGTGCTGGTGGTGCGAATGGAAGACGACGACAGGAAATCGCGTACCTCGTCTCGGACAGGATAAACAGGCCCATGGTCGTAGCTGCTGTGGGTGTGGGAAGTCGGAAGTCGCGACGGGTGAATGTGCGCAATGCCTGCCCGGCGTGGGAGCTTCAAAAAGTTGCGAACTTTTTCCCTTTTCCGCCAAGGCCGCCAGTCCCGAAGCGTACTAGCGCAACCGGAGCATCATCGACTGTTATAGGCTCTAGTTGGTAGCGGGACTCTGGCACTCTACTGTAAGTAAGCACTGTACCGTAGAGTACAGTATCTTAGTACTTGGAGCACGCTAGCTCTAGCCAATGGTCCCAGTCCAGTCCTGGCAGCGAAATCGACCGCCAGTGATATCAAGCACACATTCCATATTATAGAACGGCGCCCTCGCCCTCAGCCTCCACTCCCCCCCACCTCCCCCCCGCCTACCTACCCCCAATGTCAGCCTCTACCGGCGGCGAGCGAAAAGTCTCTGGGTCGCTCGCTCGCTCGGCCAGGCCACGCATCGGCGACCTGGGATCCACGCCCGAGACACCGCGCACGCCGCTCCTACGCTCCTTCTCGTCAACATTTGGCTCGCCCGGCGGCAGCTTCCGCACCGAAGACGAGTACGTGGCTGTCGAAGTAGGCGCGCGTTTTGTGCGCACCGGCTTCCCAGGCGAAAGCACGCCGCGATGCTGCATTCCCTTTGGGCCCGACACACAGCGCAGAGTGGGCGACTACAGGCAGTGGGACCCCGACTATGCTCAGAAGCGGCGCAGGCGGAAGAGAGGGCACGACTGGGGCCAAGAGCACGAGTTGTACCGCATGCATCTGCCCTCGGTCGACCTGGCCCTCGTCGAGGACAAGTTCGAGCGTGCCATGCGAGAAGCCTATAACAAATACCTGCTGCTCGACCCCAAACCCCGCCGCATCCTGCTCGCCATGCCATCACGCACCCCGCACGCCCTCCTGTCCACCATCCTCGACGTCCTCTTCACCAACTGCCAAGCCCCGTCCATTACCCTCATCTCCAACCCCGTCCTCTGCACCGTCGCAGCCGGCCTGCGCTCCGCCCTGGTCATCGACATCGGCTGGGCAGAGACGGTCGTCACCGCCGTATGCGAGTTCCGGGAAGTAGTCGAGAGACGCACCATCCGCGCCGGCAGGATGCTGAGTGAAGCCATGGCCAAGCTACTCAACACTCACCTCGATGACGATGCGCAGCCCGGTGCGCCAAGAGCAGACGTCTCGTTTGAAGAAGCCGAGGAGGTGCTCACTCGCGTAGCATGGTGCAAGTCACGCCCAAGATCAAACCGTCGCACAGTCTACTTCCCCGCACGCGAGGCGCCCGTGTTGGAAGAGTTCGAGGATGCGATTGAGTCGCCGCCGCCAACCGTGACCATCCCCTTCCCAAAACACACACCGCCTACGGAACTCAGAATGCCCTTTGCATCATTAGCCCAGCCAGCCGAAGATGCTCTCTTCGCCTCTGACATGGCACCCAGTGAGTTCGATGACGAAGATCTCCCAATACACCATCTGATCTATCGAACCCTCGTCCAACTCCCAGTCGATGTGCGACGACTGTGCATGTCCCGCTTGGTCGTTACAGGCGGTGTATCCAGCCTGCCTGGTCTCAAGGCCCGGATCCTCAAGGAGCTTGAGGCGCTGGTCCAGATCAATAGCTGGAATCCCGTCAAGAACTACGGAACCGCGAGCGCCCGTCACGAAGAAAAGCTGCGTGCGCAACGAGATGCTCTTGAACTGCGTCAACAGGAGGCCGGGGACACATTTCCTTCAGTGGACCCTAACGCAGCCCCACAGGCTATACCCGCAAACCTCCAGTTACCAGACCAAGATGCAATCGATTCCAAACTCGCCAATCTTGCTCTCAAGAATGGCCCACCGTCAGTGTGCTCCGCTGGTGGCACCATCAGGGGTGTGGACAGTCTTGGCGCGTGGGCAGGCGCGAGTCTGGTAGCGCAGCAGCGAATCAAAGGGATTGTAGAAATTGAGCGCGAGAGATATCTCAAAGAGGGGCTGCAAGGGTCGTCGAGGGAAAAGGAGGTGTCGGTCATTGCGCAGAGGCAGAGCATGGGGGCTGGCCTTGCTACAAAGGGTAATGAGAGGGCCAGCTGGACGTTGGGAGTGTGGGCATGAGACAGAGAGCTGTACCTGTACATTAGATTACACTAGATGGCGGCTTTTTTTCAGCACCCGCAAAGTTGTTATATACCCCCCCATGTCGTTTATTTTATTCATTAAAACTACCGTCAGCCTTTTGGTTGATCCAAGTCGAGTATCCTTTTTCTATCGCGAGAACAACGCTAGCGCAGAAGTGGAAGCATGTATTCACATATCAGCGTTGTGTGTAATGTCTTACCCACAAGTGTCGAAACCCGACAAACTCCCTCGACCGTGCAAATAGTGCAGCTGTATTGACAAGTATCCATTCCTCTGCTGATGAGCGCTTGCTGCTTGGTTGTCCAACCAGCCAACTTTGTATATTGACGTCATATAGCTAGCTTTTTGAGTCAGCGACCCACACCAGATCAGATATCTAGAGTGAAATGTTTAGTTAATATGATAAGTCAGGTCTACTAAGCAATTCCGATCGTTAACACCAAGGGAATCAATGCAGTGCAAAGCTCGACATGGCAGTTCTTCAATCAACAGCATAATGCTGCTCCAACACAGACTGCAGATATCTCCAATATGCGTGCATGCAGCGTGTATCTCTAAGATACCTAATCCCCTGCCTGCAAAAGACCTTGCACATGTTTATGGAGTACGGTAGGTACAGCGGCACGTATGCTTCCCCCTCGCGTCTGCAGCCAAACATGGGATCAAAACTCCACAACCATCAGCAGGCACAAGGAACGTATGGCGTTGAATGAGCGAAAAAGATGTAGGCTCGTAGCATTAGGTAGCGTGACCCTAACTACCATAGTTCTGATGAATTATTTCTGCGCTACTGAGGGTGTGGTGTGTTGAGGTGTCTTTTGTGGGGGTTATTTGGATTTAGTGTAGTATATTATACCACACCACATAATATACATCCACCACCCTCATCCGCATCCCTATCCCCGTCCCAACATAAACATCACCATTCCACAAAGTCACCAATACACCACACCACACTCCCATCAACCCATCACCACGACCCATCACCAAGCCCCATCTAACATCACTCACCTAACTGCCCGCCCAGCAAAACCAGTCTCTCACGAAAAGCACGATACCCACTTTCTTCCACCATTTCAACCGCCGCGTCTGCCAGTACGGGTACGCAGTCGTCCACATGTTATGTAAGTTTTGGCCGTCCGTTGGGATTGCTAAAGAGGGGGGATACAGACAAGTTAAGGTATTACTTAGTAAGTAACACATGTATTTGCATACTTATACTTATACTCCTTTGCGGGTTTTAAAACGGCAACTTTAGCTGTGCTTCTCGCAGATTTGACAGTCCACCCCATTGGTCTTTTACAAGTGGGTAGGTGGGTGCGATGATGAATTTTGCGTGGATATGGAAACATACTACTGGGAGACACGACCATGTTCATGTACTGTACTGTACTGTACTGTACTACGACTTTACTTTGAAAGCTCAGCATTACTATATATATCTATGATTCAAAGTATGGGGGTACTCATTGCAAAAGAATCCAAAAAAAAGGAAAAAAAAAACATCGACACATTCATATCCATTGCCCTTCCCATTAACCCGCACATTACCAACAATCTGCATCCAGAAAAGCTCTGGCAGAAACCACTGCACATCCCCAAGGGGTATCCAACTCCATAGATTTATTTAACCGCCATTGGCATTTCGTCTGCGCTGCATTGAAAAAAAGCATTCATTGAGCTTAGTAAACAATCCTCTCGTCAAAGACAGGGGCCTCCCTCGCCTTGCCATCATCAACACCCTTCCAGTACACCTTGCCCTTCTCGTTGAATACAGCTTGTTCATCCGTGATTTCGAGACCAGGAACAGCCTTGCGGGTATCCCTGATCTCGCGCTCGCTGATACCCATGTCGTCGTGTACGATCCAGATGACGGGGGTTGGGCTCGTAACGGACGGGTTGAAGAAGGCGCGTTTCTGAATCTCTACGGGCAGAGGCTCCTGAGGCGTGTGGTAAAACTGATCGAGCGATGCAGAGAGGTGGTGAATAGAGTGTGTCTCGGGGTTGAAGATCTTGCGAAGGAAAAGGGGCATCTTTGATGGCCGAGGAGCGTGGCTGGAGAGAGCCCCATTTTGTGTGCCTTGGGTCTTCTCTGCGTTTAGACCGTCCTCGTGATGTCCGTTGGTGCCACGTCCATTGGTGGGCGTAGGGTCTGCGTACGCAAGGCGTGCCTCTTCGTGCGCAAGCGCCGTCTTCATGGTAATCTGGAAAACTATAGTCAAGGCCAGCATGACACACATGATAGCCAAAGGACCAGCGGCGTAAGGACTCTCTGCAGTGGAGATGGCGAACAAACCGATGAGGCAGAGTTCGGAGAGGTAAACACCAGTGAGAAGCTGGCGGAGCGCCTTTTGATAGGCTTCTCCCTTGGTGTCAATGTTCGTCTCGTAAACGTAGAGGAAGTTGTAACGGAAAGCGATATAGACGAGGGTGAAGCCAAGAGTGGCGAAACCGAGGACCAGAGGGGCGATGCCAGAATAAGTGATGGCAATGACACCCAAGTTGATCCACTTGGGAAACTCGGAACCCCATGCAGGTGCCGAAAGCTTGGTCAGATTGTCAAAGATTTTGCGTGGGGTTTTGCCAGGCAGGACGCGGCCGAGGAGGACGACTACGACGAATCCACCAATGTTGAGGAGAGTACCAGCAGCGGAAGAAAGGCCCAACAGGATAAAGTAGCTGATGTAGAAGTTGGAGGCCTTTGGCAAATTCGTTGCGAGAAGGCTGAGGACACTGCTGGGGTTCTTGAGCACGTCATCGATTACAGACACGATAGCGCTGGACATGGTAGCGACCAGGAAGACTTGAACGACCTGGAAAGCAAAGTACCAGCTTTGAGTCTTGAGTTCGATCTGGCTGTATGTAACTTTGTTATGTTAGTACTATGCGAAGAAATATGCAGATGATTCGGGTACTCACCATAACCAGCCAATTTGGCCAAAAGACGACAAACAATGGGGACCAAAGCCATCAGGACAGCAAGCAATACAGCAGGCAGCAGACCAGTAATAACACCGAGAATGACTTGTGGAATGTCCAAGATCCACTGCAGCCACGTGAAACGATCGGCCAAGTAATTGACGTTGGAGACCAGACCGACAAAGGCGACGGGGATAGCGAAGAAAATAATCATGACGGTGATGAAAGAGGTAGCTGCGAGCCAGCGAGCCATGTGTTCAGCGGGCTTGATGCGCAAGTTGCCCCACACAACCTCTTGAGGCATGACACCAAGCTGGCGGGCCTGCATTTTGTCGTTCGGCTTGGTCTTGCGCTTCTGCATCATTTGCCAGGCGTCCTGTGCATTCCGCTGTGTGGCGAATTCGAGGAATACAGCTCCGACAAGATCACCTTGGCCGTTCCAGTGTTTGTCCTGCTCTGCGGTAATCTTGGGAAGTATCTCAGCCAAGTGCGAACGGCCATATTCGATAGTGTCGACCTTCTTTCCAATGAGAAACTTGAGTTTGTGAGTCGGGCGCTTCTTGGGGTTGATCCATTTGGTGCCGTCAGAGACATCTGCTGCGACAAAGTGCTTCTTGCCCTTTTCAGCCTTGAGCCTTTCCTTATTGGCGTCGGTAGAGAGCTGGACTTCGCCAGCTTCAAGTTTGAGAGCAGTCTCGTCACGATCCTCAACCAGCTCGTCGAGTTCCTTGGTGTTGGAAGCAACCCAGGCATGCTTGACGCCGGGGAACATTTCAAAGAGCGCAGCCTGGGTCAACGTGGTAGGCACGTTTGTAAAGACGATGGTGCGCGAGGACAAACGACTGGCACCCCATGGTGATTGGCGGTACGCTTGGCGCAGATTGACAACATAGAAGGATTCGCGGGCGACGATGATGAGGATTAAGCTGAGAAAGACAAAAGAGACCAAAGCGTGGGCATAGTAGCGGTTGACGTTTTTACCCTCGGCCCTTACGTTACTCATGGAGAGCAGGTCGAGCTGTGTCTGGCCCGCACCGCCGGTGGCATTGATGGGGAATAGGACCGGCCATGTGATGAGACATCCGAGGAGACTGATGGCGATGAGGACCTTGAAGAAGCGCACGAAGAGGTAGCCGTCAATTGACTGGTGGTCGAGGATGTACTCGTCTTTGAGGTTTTTGAAGTCTTTGATCCACTTGAAGAAGCCGCCGCTTTGGGCTGGCGTCTGACGCTGCTCTCCCAAATGGTTGAGGTAGGTCCTCGGCGCGTACACTCTACGGAAGTACTTGCGCGCAATAAAGAAAGCGGCAACAAAAGCACCAGCAAGAATGGCAGCAGGAATCAGGGTCGATACCATGCTCGAGAGCGAATTTGACGACTTTTCAGTGGCACTGCCTTGTTGCCCACCCTGAGTTGATCAGCATGTGAAGCTCGATGGTGCGGCAATGGCGACCGCGACTGCGACCGCGACCACCATCACCATAATTACTCACTGTGGACGACATGCTGGGCGATTGGGGACGTCACACGCCCGAGTTATCGACGAGGAGGATACGCGAAGAAGATATGCGCTGGGGGAAGCAGAGAGGGCTCAGGGCCGTGTGGGATACAAATAAAACCTGGCATCCAGCTAGTCGTCTCCCCTTAGATATGACGTGGTGCACGGTTGCAAAACAGCGGACAAGTCAAGCCACGGCGCGCTAATGGCCATGGCCGTGCGCTGTGCTTCAGCTGCTCATGGCCCTTTTCTGCAATCTGGGCCTCCGCCGAACGCAATTGCAGGTTGCAACCATGACCACGGCTCGAGATTGGCATCGCCCTCGCATCAAGCATCCGTGGTGGCTGTGCGGTCACAAAGTTCATCATGAGTGTCGGCTTGCGCACAGCTGGCAGCTGGCGCGTGTGTGGTGTGGGGAAGAAGTCGAGAGGTACGTGACATGGTTGACCAACTACGGGCTGGGCGCAAAAGCTATCTTGTGATTCGCAGTCGTCGCGAAATGCAAGCCAAATCTGGGTGAGAAGGAAATTGCCAAGCGCAAGCCTTGCGGTTGATCGACCTCAAGCGGCGGTGACGATGGCATGTCTGCATGCAGGCCTTGATGGCAGTCTCTCTGCGTGGTGGTTGGCCATCGCAACGGAATGCAAGGCTTCGAGCCAGCATGAACAGCGTCAGGGTCACGCATTGATCAAAGAGCGCAACACAAGAGAGCCGAGAGAGGGCACAAAAGCAGTCGTGCTTGGTCTCGAAACTCTGCGACAACCTTGCAAGGCAATCGCCGTCCCTTGCACGGCGCGTTTTATTGGTTATCAAGGTAGTCGTGCACTAGGCCACTTGGACACAAAGAACAGGACTGGCAACCCCCAAGTGACCACGGCTTTCGTCTATCTGCTTTCGCTACTGTTGCTATGCAGGTAGGGTAGGTTGATCACGATCGATAAGATGCCACCCCTGGAAGCATCGATCAATCGAGACTTTGCGCCACACCAAGTGCCTAGCTCAATCCATTCTCGATATTCCACTTCTAGGGGCAGCACATACAGTAAATACACATGTGCTGCCTTGGGCCAATAAGCATACCTACCTAGGCACATCTGCGACTGCAGCACATGACACTCTCTGCAAACCTTCCCTTCCCAGCTGGCAATTACGGTAAACTAATGCAAGTTGTCGTGTGCATGGAGTGCGTTGTCCCTGAAATTACTCGCACAGCCACACTCCGCAGTAACACCGTGCGCAACAAGAGGCCTGGCCTGGCCAACGTACTTTTTAGACTTTATTGTACATTACCTTCAAGGGGACACTCATGTGGAGCCGCGAAGCAGCGCAGAATCTACCTAGTATGTCCAGTACCATGTCTACTAGCGAGAGTACCCCCACGCCAATCAGCCTAAGCTCTGTTACATGCTCCCATCCTTCCTATACGTTGCAACTCACGCTCCAGAATCCAGATACATCTTGATAACATACAGTCCTGTCCTGCCATCGGCCCCAGCCGCGCACTCCCCGCACCCACCAGCCACATGCACAACTTTCCTTGAGGCTGCCACCTTTGACGCCCATCGGTCTAAGCCTACCTACAGGCGGCGTAGAAGCGACAACATCCTGCATAATCTCGAATTCCACCTTCTCGACGTGACTTACACGCCAACATGAAGGCATTCTCACGGCGTCTTCTCATCAAATCCTACACAGCTATGCAGCATCAACACACAGCACCTAAGCGTGCTAGAATACCACGACATATTTTGCATCTGTATGTTTCAATTTAAATACAAATCACGACTTTCGGATTGTCATGGACAGGCACCATGGAGAGCACTTGCGTGTTAGCGGCCACATCCAATAATCGCCTCGAGTTCCTCCCAACTCACCCGTTCCTGTGATGCTCCTAGGATGCTATCGGGAGAAGTGCCCCTGTATACACAAAACACTATCACTGCAGATGCGCTTTTGAATACTTCTGACAATAACTTCATATATTTCAAACACAGATCTGAGGTCATGCTGACCCAACCGATCCACAGGTCAAATGAGACGCAGATTGAGCCACAGTACGCGCCCCTCGCTTCGTAACGATTCACGAGCCAGAGGCAGCAGCAGTTAGCTCTCCAAAACAAACGATACGGATAAAGCGCTCTGGAATCCCGGCGCCGCCAGCAAGTGCTACACATCGAGGCAATTGGAAGGCAACTGGCGCGCGAGGTGTCCGCCGAAGCACATTTGAGTAGGGAGCGATTTTGAGCCAATTTGAGGCAGGCGGAAAGTACTTAAGTTGGCTTCTCGCTCCTCATATCAACGAAATTTGCCTGGCGCCAACGCTGCCGCCGCCCACCATGCCCCATCAGCGCGCACGACTAAGTCGCCCCAAGCAACGTCAGGCCGCCTACATATGCACCTGCAAGCCACCAGCGGCTTTCATCAGAATAAGAAAACTACTTTCTCCATTTCGGACCACCTTCAATCATGGGTTAGCCCCTTGTTTGCTCAAACGGAACGCGACGATACGGTAACCTCGGGAAGAAGACAGCACTTTACCCACTCTCGTAATGAACTATGCATGAGAATTGTTTCCATTTGACGACATCCACGAGAAGAGTTTTCTCGATGTGGAGAAACTGCGAAAAAGCGTTCGATGCGGCCTCGACTGAGTTGAAACGACATGTGCACAGACCTGCAATCTCCACTCAAACTTCGTTTCACTGAACGGTTTCTTAGAGACGGAAAAACTACCCGATAAGGCAATAGCCTCTGAGCCTCTCCCCTTGCGCTTATTACGTTCGTTCTTGAATCGAAGCGTTCGTGCAACGGCTGTCAAAACTGCAAGAAACTGTTAGAGCAGGCGTGTACAAGCAGCCGCGCAAGACACCAAGGCAAGAGGTCAAGCGGTGTTTCGAGGTTGACTGCATGATTTTGTTTATTACAACCTGTCTGTACATGTCGTTTCTTTAGGCGCTGAAGCCTTTAGGCGATGTTCATCCGTCTTGGAAGTTTCATATTTCCCATTGTTGTTCGACTGTCATTCGTCATTCCGGTTCTCGAATCCCGATGCCAGGGTTGTGCATCGAAGCGAAGACCTACAAATCTCCCCATGACAATACTTCATCACATTATTCTGGGTCAGAGGATCGCGACCAGCCTCAAATCAACCTTCTGCGGCAGCTACTTGACGCCACCCTCCCCGAACGGACGCTAGCGCTTGCTGGAAGATGGCAAGTCCTTGGCACCAACCCATCCACCTGGGTTTCACACATGTCAGTCCAATACTAGACCGTATTGTGTCGAACATGAGCCGTGCATTCGACACGGGTATAAGAGTATCTGGTTGACCTGATTTTCAAAGGCCATCAAGCTTGAAGCTGACATTCATTTTCACACGCTCTTTAGCATACACTCACTTTCGTCGATTCTTCATTCGTCCAACTACCTTTCGTTCATCCCATCTTTTCGAAATACTCTTCACTAGCCAATCAATCCAACAACCTCCAAAAATCCTACCATCAATATGAAGACCACCGCTGCTTTTGTTTTGGCTGCTGCCAACCTCGTTGCTGGACACGCCACCTTTCAGAGCTTCGTCATCGACGGAAAGAACCAGGGCCATCACTTTGCTGTTCAAACTCCCTCCAACGGAAACAACCCAATCATGGATCCTGCATCAACTGCCATGATTTGCAACGGCGGCAGCGCCACCGCAGACCAGGTCGAAGTGGCTGCCGGTTCCTCCATCGGCATGCAATGGTCAGTGAAATTTCCCACCACCGCAACACGAACAACAAAACTGACAGTTGTGAAGGCACCACAATGATGACGGCAAAGGCAAGACTGAAGTCACGGCTCTCCCGGGCGAATAGTGCTGACTTCATTTAGACACCTTCCCTACAAGCGACTCTGACGAGCCGATCGCTGCTTCTCACAACGGCCCAGTCATGGTCTACATGGCACCAGCCGAGAGCAACGGCGAGGGAGCTGTCTGGACCAAGATCTTCGAAGAGGGTCTTTCTGGCGGCAAGTGGGCTGTCGAGACCTTCATCGAGAACAAGGGACTCATCACCGTTGACCTGCCTAACTTGAAGGCCGGTGACTACTTGATCCGCTCCGAAATCATTGGACTTCATGAGGCCGGCAGGCAGGGCGGTGCCCAATTCTACAATGGCTGCGGTCAGATCAAGGTCACTGGCTCTGGATCTGCCACTCTTCCTGCGGCTGGCGTCGACATGACCAAGGCCTACTCAGCCAGCGACCCCGGTGTCTTGTTCGACTTGTACAACAACCCCACAAGCTACGAGATCCCTGGCCCCAAGGTCTGGGACGGCGCCTCTTCTGGCAGCGCCCCTGCTCCCAGCACTCCATCCGAGCCTGCCGCCACCCCTGTCTCTCCCGCCACCCCCTCCAAGACTGCCACTCCTGTCGCCAGTGCCAGCCCAGTTGCCAGCCCCGTCGAGGAGGCCGATCCCGCTACTCCCACTGCTGTCCAGTCTGCCACCCCAGTCCCCACCTCTGGCAGCGGTTCCGGCTCGGCTCTCCCCGAGACCTTCACCATTGACCAGTTCATCACCTGGCTCAAGTCCACCACCGGAACTTCTTCTGCCCGCCGCGCCCGCCGCGCACACCCCCGTGCTTTCCAGTTGTAAATGTAGCACATTTTACATCACGACCAGATGTCTTTTGTCATCATGGACTTGCATGACCAGGCGTCGCCGCGGGTTCGCATTCCTTGGCTTTACAGAGTATATTCTCAGATGGGCATGACCCCCTTTTCTTCTTGACGCTGCGTGGTCAGCAAAATTTGCCCTTTTTATGTAAATGTATATATATATATATTTCGTGACGAATGGAAATCGAACGGTATTTCCACAAAAAAAGCCCCTCGCTTCCTCTATCCCAGCCCCTGAACGGTGATTTATGTGCATGCATGCATGCATGCGCATTGTCAGATACTTTTTGTCTTGCGTAATGGTTCAGTCTGTATAAGAGCACGTTGTGCTTGCTGTGAAACTCGTTGTGGGTTTGGCGACTGAGTCCGATAGCTACAGCGCGAGAGAAAAGGGGCCTGGTGTAATAGTATCTAGATGTCATCAATGTAGCCGCAGGTGGCTCGACAGATGTGTGATTCCCCAGGCTTTTAGAGCTAGGTTCAATTCATTGGTCAACTCTGACCATAGTTAATAGACTGAAGAAGTCGAGATCCCCCTGCCTTACTTAGTAAGAAAGGGAAGCGTCGTGATTGCGCCATTAAGATTGGAATAGGAACGCAAAGCCACAAGACCATCGATACTTCTTGTACATAATCGGCTGTCTATAGGCCTTTGACTCACCCTGATCAATCCTTCCTAGTTCCAGTCCTTGTAGTCGCGCCTTCCTCCTCATGGCGCCAAGGAGAGTGAGCCATAGGAAGACCATTCCATATGTCGTCCCCACTTGATGCTCGTCACCTCACCTCCCTCCAACACATTACAATACTTGTCATAGAGTCCCCACGTCGCCATCATGAGTAGTGGCGAGGACGATCCGAAGTGGCGTCTAGGTGAGTTTTGACCACTATTTCGCCAGCCCAACTAAACAGTGGTGCATACAGAGCACTCGAGTAACAACAGGTCTGTATGCAACCAGGCAGCCTGCAAGCGTGCCAATGTCAAGATTACGAAGGGCGAGCTGCGCATTGGCACAAACACATTGTTCAACAACGACATGGAGCAGAGGTGGTACATTGCGTGGCGCCATTGGTAAGTCTTACCTTGAAAGCGCTCATGCCGGGCTGCAAATATGATGATCGACCGATACTAGAGCTGTGGCTACTGCTCGTCTGCAATTACAAGGCCACAATGATGAGAAGTAGTAACGTGGAAACAGGGGTTGTGCCACCAAGCAGCAGATCTCAGGCCTCAAAGCGCTCACCGATAACGACCCCACCAAGGCCTCTGGTTTCGACACATTGAGTCCTGAGAGCCAAGAACGGGTTCGGTTAGCATTTGAGGAGGGGCAGCCGGTCGACAAAGAGTTCAAAGATGTTCTAGATGATCTCGCAGCTGTTACTCCACGCTATTTTCGAGAATACGCAGACGCACAAGGGTATGTGTGGAATGTGATACCGCTGGCAACTGTCAGACTGATGAGGCTTAGATACAAGGCCGATGTGTCGAACAGATCTGCAGCTTGTCGAGGCGCAGCCTGCTCACAGAAGGGCACCAAGGTGCTCAAGGGCGAGTTGAGGCTGGGCATCCTCGTCAACTATGACGGTGAGCATGCGAGTTGGTACTACAAACACTGGCAATGCATGTCGGCATACGACCTGAGGCAAGCTAAGCAGCGTTTTGACGACGAAGACGACGTTGATAATACTTTCGATGGCATCGACGCACTCCCAGTAGAGTACAAACAAACCGTCATCGATACACTCAGGACAGGCAAGGTTATTAGCGAGCCCCCTCAAACGAAGCCATCAGCGCCGCTCAAGCCAAAGGAGACGCAAGCTAGGAAGCAAAAAAGGGTCAAGGTCACTGAATCCTCCATCAAGGACGATGATGGAAATGAAGACGAGGGACAAGTAGACGAGCCAAAACCGAAGCGTACCCACAAGAAGCGTGCAAGGGAGGAGATGGGCAAAAATGAGGTGGAGTATGTTCCCAGGAAGACGAGAAGCAGGCAGGCGAAGATGGAGTAGGGGATGATGCAAATGCAGGCCCTGGCTGGGCAGATGCGCGAGGAGGCAGCAGAGGAGATTCAATGATCATAGTCAGACAATGAATGGGAGACACATATAGATATAGACATGTCCAATGTAATGCACTGCTGCCCTGTTGAAGCTAGTGGACTTCGTCGTTTGTTCGAGGCGAGTGCAGAAGTGCGGTTAAACCGAAGATGATGGGAAGTTGGGAACGCCATCGAGTCATGTGCGGGTGCTGCCTGCTCCGGCCGCTGCCGCACAACTTCGAGTCGAGACATTAGAAAGCATTCTTGTTGCAAGCTGTCCACAACTCCACACTTCTCCGCAGACCTTTACTTACAGTTAAGAAACACGCGTCCCATACCGCCATACCCTTAATCTAGACAACAGGTCCATCATGCCAGGCAAGATCGTCTCAGTGACGTCATCCGCGCACTTCTCGCAACTCCTCTCGCAGTCGACGTACACCATTGTCGACTTCTACGCCGACTGGTGCGGGCCCTGCAAAGCGATTGCGCCCGTCTTCCAGAGCCTCGCGGAGAAGGAGACGAAGCCAGGCAAGCTACAATTCGTCAAGGTGGACGTGGACGCACAGCAAGAAGTCGCGCGCAAGTATGGCGTCTCTGCGTAAGTGGCCCCCGAAGCCTGTACCAACTTAGCCCCCGTCGTAGCCTTCTAACGAGTTTTGGTCGCATCACAGCATGCCCACCTTCCTCGTCATAAAGTCCTCGTCCGTCGTCGATACCATCCGCGGCGCCAACCCCTCTGCCCTCACCGCCGCCGTGCGCAAAGCCGCCAGCGATTCAAGCGGCCCCGGTGCCTCGGCTGCTGTCTTCCAAACCAAGGGTCGCACGCTGGGCTCAGCATCAGAACCTAGCCGGCCGGCTAACGAGAGCCCGTTTGCTGGGCTACAGCGCCTTGCGGTGGGGAATGGAGGGCTTAGTGACATCGTGGTGCGATTCGTGGCGCTGTATGTCATCAGCTTGTTTGCGTTTGATGCGTTCAAGGCGGCTGAGGATAGCGCGTTCAATGTCAAGGCGAGGAGATGAACAAGAAGAAGAAGATGATGATGATGGTAGCATAGTTCACGGCGTATAGGATCAGGCGAAATACAAAATGGCTGTTTGTGGTTTGGCTTCAACGTTTTCTGAAATGGTTGGCAGCGGTCTATACATTCTGGGTATTTGATCGCAAGCCTCTCGACAATTTTGGAAACCTTTTGTCATCTCATAACATCTTTATGAGTTGCAAGAGGTTGCATAGAGTCAGTCAGTCAGTCAGACGTTGGCACGCGAAAATAATCAAGTTTAGCAATGCTAGGTCATTCGAAGTTCAAACGATTCGCGGCTGCTAGTAGGTGCGGCATGACTCCCAAGGCTGAATGTTCTGTCTACAGCGACTACGAGTAAGAGGTGTTGGTCCTTAGATCACGATAGAGCCTTCTAAGATGGGAAGATATAGAGTAGGGATGTGAACTTATTACACAAGAGACCTGGGATTATTGTCCTAGCGAAACTACGCAATATGGTAGTAGTTCGTAAAGGATAATATTCGCTAGAGGCGAGTTAGTGGTTTATATGGTGAGCTTAGGGATATATTAGAGATGTATTATTATATACTAGCTAGTAAGAGGAGGAGACTCTTGTAAGATATTTTCTTAGTAACATGAGGCATTAGCAAAGTGCCTTAGGGCGCCTCGGATCGTATCCGTATTTAAGCCTTAGTCGATAGACGCTAAAATGCTTAGCTTCGCTGACGGGACACGGACAGTTTGGTTTCCATAAAAGATCTCCGGCGCCAGGGTGGTCAGCACTATTGTGCCCTTGGTTCCTTCGTAGCACCCTCCACGTTGTGAGACTGCTCCCCGTAGAAGGTGGCCTAGCTCCACAGCAAGATAAAGGGCTCTTTGAAGCTACACCTTCGCTAAAACAATCAAGCATCTCACAATCGTTATTTCTCCAACCACTCACTTGCCCGCTCACACGCGTGTTCCCAGCTTCAGCTGAAGATGCTGTTCAGAACCAATCTCGTGCTATCTAAATCGTGGCCTTTACTTGCACTCACTACCGCGGCAGCATTCCTTGTCTTCGTACTCTACCAGACCCACGCCTTTCGGGATCAATTCCCCTACCGACCATCCAAGCCATGGAGTACCGAAGCTCACCCTGTGCAAGACTCGCCGCCTGAGCTTGCGGTTGCGACCTTTCTCACGGGCCAGGCAAGCGATGATACGTATTTCAACTCGACGAAGCTGCTGGCATACCAACTTCTCCATGACAAGCCCACCCGACTTACAAACCCAAACATTACCTTTGTAGTGCTGTGCGGCAAGAAGCTGCCAGAAGAGAAGAAGGAAGTGCTCAGAGCGTTTGGAGCGACCGTCATTACCCTCGACGATGTCCAGCTTCCCGAATGGATCCACGTCGGCGAACCGCGCTGGTCCGAGCAATTCACCAAGCTGCGCGCATTTGAACGGACCGAATTCAAGCGCATTCTCTACATTGACGCCGACTACCTGATTATGCACCCCATGGACGAAATCTTCGAGGACCCCATTATCCAGCACCTCTCCACTCCGCTGCTAGACCGGCCCGCCGAAATCAAAGACGACGAAGGCCCCTTACCCACCAAGTGGCTCTTTTCCGCCCGCTCCGAAAATGGCGGCATCGGCGGCTACGCCCACGACGTGCCCCCTCTCTCGACAAACTACGCCAACGCGGGCTTCTTCCTCATCGCGCCCGACCGAGACATGTACGACCATTTGATGACGGTCATGCGGTGCGAGGGCCGCTTCGGCACCACTTTCATGGAGCAAGACATGCTCAACTATGTCTTTAGGCGCCAAGGGCCCATGCCCTGGCGCGAGCTGAATTGGAAGTGGAGCGCCAATTTTGTGAATGAAAAGGATGTCGAGTTTGGCGTGCATAGCCTGCATGGCAAGTTTTGGTGGGAGGGCCCGGATGCGGTGCGCGAGAAGTGGGCGAGCACAATGCAGGAAATGGAGAGGTTTGAGCAGAGTTTATGATATCCCATGAGCGCCTGAGATGGTGCACTTTTTTTTTCTTCTTCTTCTTCTTCTTCTTCTTCTTCTTCTTCCTCTGTACGATTAGGAGGGGGCCTGCTCTCGAGTCTCTATCTTGACTGTTTGAAACCTGAGCTTCAGATTCCGAATCACGTCTCGGAGCTACCGTATCAATCAACGTAACATTAGACAATACACAATTGTCAACTCCAAGCACAACGTTTTCCCATCAGCTTTGAAATCCACCATATTGCCCCCCCCCCACCTTAATCGCCTACTCACCAAAACCAAGGCGCCAAAACATGTTGATCTTCCATGTACCATACTGTACCCATACTGTACACCAAGACCCCAACTTAGGACGCGAGGCTACACAATTCCCACCAACCGTCGCGGATGTCTCAAACCCCCTGCTACCTGCAACATCCCTTGCGTAACGTACCCGGTACAGAAGTGTTACCTACCTACCTACCCCTTCTTACTCTAGCCCGCCTCATACTCCCTACTCCAGGCAATACCGGTACCCTGTGCTGTCCTGTCTAGGACACATCACATCACATCACGACACCAGCCATGCATTACTTTACATCATCCGCGTGCGCAGTGTTTCGCTAGGTGTGAGGGTATCAACACGTTTTCTTTGTAGCTTGATTTGACTTGGGTACTAGCTGGTAAACTGTAGTAAGATATGGCAAGTCAGAGTAGTGTGATGGGTAATTTGCGCTGTGGTGGTTGAATATACATCTACCTAGCGCTGTGGAATTATGATAGCGTTGTATGATACGGTATGGTAGGTACGGTACATAAGTTATGTCTAACACTTTCTGCCCCGGGAGGCAGTTTAATTACGAGACAGATGGAATCCGGGTACCTTGATTTGAATCAACTTTCTCCCCCACCGAGCCCTTGACTTCACCTCCCAACCCCCTTCCCTTTTTCCTCCTCATAAACACCAATTCCCCACTTCTACGCCAGATCCACACACTCACACTCAACCTCATATCCACACTCTTCCTCTCACTCTTCCTCCTTCTCTCCCCCCTGCCCTTTTCCCCACGCTGCCCATTCCGCACACACCCTCCAGCCCCGCCTTCGCACCCGCCCATCGCAGAATCCACGCGTCCAGCGTGCTGGGCGTGAGTAGGCGCAGAATAAAGCCGGGTGTGGAGATCGCGGAGCATGCTGGTGTGGGCTGTGTCGGCGGGGGTTGGGAGGTGGCATGGGTTGCGGGATGTGAACCAGGAGGGTAGGTTGAGGAGGTGTGAGGGGTTGGATGAGGTGTTGGGGTGGGATGGTGGGTGCATGGGGTGAATTGGTGTGGTGGGGAAATGGGGGACGAGAGGGTGGTGGTGGTGGGGAATTTGTTGTAGGGGTGAGGTGGTGCTGTTGAGTAGGGGTAGAAAGAGGGCCATGGGGGAGCAAGTGAAATGGTAAAGGTGTGCGATTTCATATATTCTGGTTGATGCTGTTGTGTTTGTTGTGTGCTACGACGGCAAAGGTTTGCTAGCGTTATTGTTATGCTCTAGGAAGCTTCATGAGTGTACCGTTGTCTTACAACTGTGAGAGCACAAATGGGAAAACTATTTGGGCTGAGGCAGACTGGGGTGAATGTGAATATCTGGATAGTAGAGAGATCAGACATTCAAACGGCGGCAGAGAGGGCCAACAAGTGGGACACATGTGACGCATACTAGGACAATTGTTAGGGTTTGTAGTATACATGTTTGACCATAGATAGTAAGGCAAGGCCGAATAAACGAAAGAAGATGCAAGGGAAAAAAGAGATTCTCATTGACTGCCAATTAGCCTGAAAGTCGCAATCTCACGTCGGAACCCTTCGAGGACCAAAAGCCCTGGACAACCAACAAAAGGTGGAGAAAAAGGATATTGAAAAAAAAGCTCGTGGGTATCTACAACTTTGCTCTGCGCTGCAAATACAGCTTCACGCCAATAGCCGCTGCATCGTGTTAGTATAAAAAAGTAATGCGCTCTCCATGGCAGCAGTCATGACATACCAATAGCCACAGCCAGGCCCTTGACGCCCACCAGCCGCATCAGCCAGCCACCCAAGCTGAACTTTGTGCGGCCATTGCGGTCAAAGTTGGGCTTCAGATTGTTCATACCGGCGAATTTCTTCTGTTTCTTGGCCGTGTAGGGGGGGTAACGGATATCGAGGAGGCTCTCGATCCAGGCCGGTGTGGTGGTGACGGAACGGCGATGTGTGAAGACGTCGAACGAGGCTTTGCCGCGGTAGGCGCCCTGGCCGGAGCTGCCAACGCCGCCAAAGGCAAGAGTGGGGATGGAGGCGTGGAAGAAGCCGTCGTTGAGGGAGGCGCCGCCTGAGCGTGTCTGGTCGAGGATCTGGGCCATTTCCTTGCTGTTGCCGAATGCGTAGGTGCCGAGTGGGGTGTCGTGGACCTCGTTGGCCAGTTTGATGGCCTCGTCGAGGTTGTCGACGGGGAGGAAGGGGATTAGGGGCCCAAAGCTCTCGTCGCTGACGAGGCTGTCGCTGATGCTGTCGACCTGGACGACCGTGGGCTCAATGAAGAGGTCGGCCTCGTCCATGGTGCCGCCCAGGACGATCTTGCCATTGGTGGCGTCGAGCATCTTCTTGAGGCGCTGGAACTGGCGCTGGTTGACGATGCGGCCGTAGTCGGGCGAGTGGCGGGCGCCCTGGGGGTAGAAGTCGGCCAGCGCATTCTTGAGCTCGCGCAGGAAGGCGGGCACCAGGTCGCGGTCGATGAAGATGCAGTTCTGGCTGACGCACACCTGGCCGGCGTTGAGCGTCTTGGCCCACAGCAGACGCCTCGCCGCGAGCTTGGGGTCGGCGTGCTTGGTGATGATGGCGGGGTTCTTCCCGCCCAGCTCGAGCGTCAGCGGCGTGAGCGTCTCGGCCGCCTTCTTCGCGATGATGCGCGCGACGCTGGCCGAGCCCGTGTAGAAGATGGTGTCCCACTTCTGGTCGAGCAGCGCCGTCGTCTCCGGAATGGCGCCCTGGATGCACGTGTAGCAGCTGGCGTCGAGCGACTCGCGCAGGATCTTGGCCATGACGGCCGCTGCATGGGGCGCTGCCTCGGACGGCTTGATGATGGCGGTGCAGCCGGCGGCGATGGCGCCAATGAGCGGCCCAATGGTCAGCTGGATGGGGAAGTTGTAGGCCCCGATGATGAGGGCGGCGCCCAGCGGCTCCTTGCGAATGCGCGGGCCCATGAGCCTGTTGGTCAAGGGAATGTCGGCCGGCTTCTCGTCCTGGGCGAAGCGCGTCAGGTTGTTGGCCATCCACACGCAGTCGTTCATGCACCACGAGAACTCGGTCAGGTACGTCTCAAACTCCGACTTGCCCAGGTCGCGCTTGCACGCCTCGATGACGAGCGCCTCATTGTCCTTGAAGCCCCAGTACAGCTTGCGCAGCTGCGTGATGCGGAACTCGAGCGGCCGCGTCTTGTGCGCGAGGAAGCTGGCGCGGATGGTGGCACATGTCGATGCAATGTCGTCGAGGGGCGTGTGCTCAAACGGGGGGATGGTGGCGGCCATGATTCTTTTTCTTCTTATTAATATTAATTACTTGTGTTTTGCGTGTCGATGTGCGAGCGTCGTCGTTGTAGCAAAGACCAAAGACGGAAGACGGAAGAGGAGGAAGAAGACGAGGACAAGTCAGGTAGCAAGTGGAGGAAGTCGGAATATAGACTCGACAGGTCCGAGCATCAAGTGTCAAATGTCAAATCTCTCCTCTCTCTCACAAGACAAGGACTCTCTCTACCTAACATATGACATCCCCTAGCCTAACATCAAGTGCCTCGGCCCAAGGACATGAACTGCCCATTGCCCCACCCCTCCCGTCCCCCTGCCCCCAGCCGCCTTGGCACCCCCCCCCCCCTTCTCTTTCCAACCTCATGTCATTCTCATGCCTTGGGTTCCAATGACTTCATAGAGAAATGCACCAAATGATTCCAATACCATTGAATTCCTGAAATGCAACTTTCGTGCACAACATGTGTACAATACCGATACAGAAGCTTCAAATACCCCACTCATCCCAGCCACGTCCCAGCATCTTCTCGAGCATGGTAATTATCCCATCCAAAAGCTCGCCCAGACTTTCACCCGTACTGCTCGACCACCCATCTGCAGTCTCATCCTCCAGAGAGACACCACGCAGCCGGAGCTTGACCCAAAGAAGCAGACTTATGCACCCTGTCTGACATCGGCCAAGGTCGCTGGCCGTCCAGCGCTGCGAGCCAACTTCCTCGAAATCAGTCAGGGCTGACGAGAGAAACTGGATGGTGTTGATGGTGATCTGAGCATGTGACAGCATACATGTGCTATCGTGTCTTGTTTGCGATGTGGGCGAGGTTGGTATGCCGGGCAAGCATCGCAAGGCAGGCTGCGTGCCGGCATCGACCACAAGAGGCGGCTGGTCCAGAGGCTTGCACAGCGATGACTGTGGACTAGATGTCACACTTGACAGGGCTCTAGATGTCAGTGGTAGAGACAGGGGCGGCTGACGGTGGTAACACGGCATCTGTGGGCGCTGATGGTCTTCTTTGAACCGGGTGCTAGCTGCTGTTGTGACTGACCACAGTACCAGAGCGGCGAAGAAAATGCCCAAGTCAGTGCCTACTTCGGGTGTCATCGAATTCTGCTGCTCTCCCAGTGCCGCTTCTAGAATGGCAACAGACAGCTGCAACGCCGTCTTGACTGGAGCAGTATGCGCGAGTATGCCATCTGTTGCCCAGAGTTGCACCACCCATGTCTGAAGGGTTCTTCGCAGCCCACCAAACGCTTGGATAGACGACACTTTTTCAGAAAAGATCCATGATTCGCCGGGTATAGCCAATAGCGCACGGATAGGAGTGACATGTACCAACTTCCACGTGAGTTGCTGGCGCACTGTACCCGGAGACGAATCCAGATGACCATCTAGGTCGAGAGTTGGAGGTTGAAGTGCATACGGTGCGGTCGTGTCAAACCGATTGTAGTATGCCGCCAGTAATATGGATGACTGAAAGGTATCAAGTGGCCTCGAAATCAGATCTGAGCTGATCTCGTAAATGTACCAGAAGACTGCAGGATATTGCTGAATGGCAGACTTCCATTCGTACGCAGATTCCGCATCCCATACTTCAAGTGCGGCAGGAAATGGAAGGTCGTAGCCAGTTGCTTGGATGAGTGATGATTTAGGTTCGCGAGCAAGCAGTAAGGCTTGCTGGGACTCAAGGATGTAGCATGCCTGAAGCAAACGCTGCCAACTAGTGAGCTCAACCCAATGCTGCCATTGATCAGAAGCATCATCGTTGCTCTGATCGAGAGGAGAGACGATTTTAGCGATACACGTGTTCACGTGTTTGAATTCCGAGACCGACTGGTGGTATTAGCCAATCTGTCAGTCTGGTTCGGTGGCTGACTTACCTTGTGATATACTTTCACGAAGCGGCCAGACAACGTCTTGGCGGACCGACGGGACCGGAACTGCGAAATGTACTCAATAAGAAATGTGGCTTGGTAGTCTAGTAATCGTTCCGACTCCGTCATAGTGTCCTGTTCCCTCTGCTCAAAGTTAGCCTCTATCCAGTTTCGTGTGCTAGCGCACCCACCCGTTCAAGCAGTTTGAGGCATCGATCATGCAAAATCCTTGACTTCCGCTTGACGCTTGCATCGCTGGAGTACTGGCCACCGATGGCGATCATCGCAGCATAAAGCATTGGTGATGCGGTCAAGCGTCGAAAGGTAGGTCGATGGATGATGGGGAAATTGGGATGAAAGAATCTCCAGTAACAGTCAAGATCTTGCTCAAACGGGTGGGTGTGTGCATTTGGACCCATACCGTAAGGGTGCTCTCCAAAGAGGATCACATTTTCTTCGTCATCCCTCTGCATCATCGTCTTCGGGTCGTAGTGACAGAAGCCTGTCATGGGATCGACACTGCTCAAAATAGGCATGCTCGTCATTGGATAGGTTCCACCAATATAGTCTAGACCTGGTGCATCTGATGTCTTGTCCCCTGAAGCCCATGTATATGCCATTGTGGAGTTTGTCGAAGCAGGTGACCGCGATGCGTAAGACCAAGGAGGTTCAATGAGCGATGCGTTGGACGATGCGCGTGTCCTACTTGGCTCGGGGCAATATGGCATTTGAGGGAACATGTTGCTATAGCCGTTCGACGCGGGATTTGGTGATACATAGCCATCCGAGGATGAGTAACCGGGTGACTGGCTGTGAAATTCGGACCAACTATACATAGGTGTCGTTCCATCAACTTGCATTGAAACTCCTGTTGAGTTGCGATTTGCGAAGGAACGGTGGTGCTTTGCCTGGCTAGTCACAAGTCAGTATACGTGGCACATCTTCCTATTCAAAGACGAAATTGATCATAGATGAAGCGCAGATTGCAGTGTAATGAAACTCACTTCGGGGACACAAAGCTTGGAGAAGAATGGATGACATGATTGAAAGTTGACGTAGGAGCTTGAACTGTTCGAGGAAGCTGAGGAGTACGAAACAGATTTGTAGTATACCTTGTGAGCGTCGGGGACTCATGTACAGGTGACGCAGGTTGCGGTGTGTGGAAAGATGGGTCAGCTGGTAGCACTGCTACCATATTGCTCGGCAGATTCTCAGGCGCTGAAGATTGCCGTGGTTCTGGAGAGCCTTCCGGATCCGGGCTGAATGTGGATGCATGCCGGGAAACTCGTCCAGGTTCGTTGCTAACATCTGTCAGCACGAGCCTCTTCTGAGACTGGAGAATAACCCACTGCCGTTCCTGATGCCTTTGCAAGAGATCAATCCGGTAGAATGTCTTGTCACAGTCGGGGAAGTCGCACAGTAACGCACCATCCTGTGCATGGTTCTTCTGGTGTCGCCTATAAATATTAGAGGAGGTCAGAAGCTTAGCGTATGATCGACTACCTTAAGTGCTCTGCACGAGTGTAAGACTGGATAAAATCAGCATTTGATGCAGACTAATGGGTAGATGACAGGAAAATGGTAGGAGACTTGATTCGCAAAGTATTCACAGCTCGAGAGCAGGGCTTGGCTGATGCTTGCATATATTACTGGACGGTATGGGACAACTCACTCTTCCACAGTTCTCGCAGTGGTGCACCTTGAGACCTTTTTTGGCTTTACTGATGCGCCCTGTCCGTGTATAGTTCACCGATGACGGCGAAGACGCCATGTTCGTCGGACTAGCTGTCGAACGTCGCTTTGGCCGGGATGAATCTGGGTGCGGTTTCGATGATGCCTCTAGGCTAAGGCGAGGACGACGGTGAGTTTTGGGTCTTGTTTTCGTCTCTGATGGTCTACTTGGTGATGGAGAGCTGGCTTCAGATTCGCTGTGAGCTGATGCTAGTTGCTGGACAGTACCGGCGTCAGGCTGCTGCAGTTGAAGGATGGTCGGCACTAGTGGGCAGCCGCTTGTCTCACTGGGTTCCGACATGCTGAGGAACAGGGCGAGAGAGGTATATATCTGTTCAGCAAATTTTGGGGCCAGGCAGTGTCAGAGCCTCAAGTGGAGATGGTAGGAGATCGAGCTAAACGTTCCAGATTCGGTGGTACGGCAGACGTGTATGAGCTAATGACGACCTCTTGGGCAAGATTAAGTAGCGACTAGTGGAAGGTGGCAGGTCATAGGAGGACAGGAGGACGAATTAAGAAACAAATGACAGGGAGGGCGTAGAGGGGAGCGAATAGCAGTGGTGTTTAGTAGGCTCAAATGGGCTCAAGAGCCGTTCCAAATCCGGGATTTTAGCTGTAATAGAACGCGTGTGCTGCGCATGTGGACGGGAGAGAGACTGGAAATATCTGCGGGCTGTGCCTGAGCCAACCCCGGCCCAGAAATAATATTTGAGATGTGGACGGAACTGTGATAGAGGGAGATGAGGAGGGTAGAAGGCTGCAAGCCTGAATGCATTGTAGGCAGGGGACTATGCTGGGGTGAACGCCAATGGCAGTGCATTGGCCGATCACAGTGTAATTCCCAGAGCTTGAGCCCACGGGCATGGCGGGCGGGCGTGCAACCGAACGGTTCGGTCTGTGATACAGAGCAACGAGGCATCCGTTCTCCATAATTGGGACCAGGACCAGGGCTGTAAGTGGAGGGTGGGAGGCCTTCGCACCGCCAGGCTGCGGACCGTTCCCGTCAAACCATCTCGAGCAGAGCGCGGCATTCGTTGCTAAGAGTAGCGTGGCTTGGGTGGAGGACCCGAAATAGAGACTCGCGCGAAGCATGGCCGTGCTCAGCCTTCCTGCAACGGCGCACCACGATTCCGCTTACCATGACCACCAGGATGGCAGAATGCTGTCCTCACCGAGACGCAGGATCTTGGGCTGCGAAAAGGTGGAGAAAATCTGCGTCGCAATCGCGTGCTGCAAGACTAGGCGACGTGCTCTTCGGCGATGGTGCCCCTGCTGCAGAGTGAGTATGTAGGTATTGTCAGACAGTCGCGCGCCGAGCAAGGTCTCGATTGGCGGGAGCATGGAAACGTCAGGTGCGCAGAGCGGCAGATGTGTAATCCCAGTCCCGCTGTAGCCCTACTGGGTTGCCATGTACAGACATCGGGACTCTGCACACAACAGCGACGTCTGCTGTAGCCGAGTGGTGGTCGTGCCCCTGACCTCGGCGAGGGTTGCAACGCATAGCTCGTTCAAGCGCGATATTGCCCTCATCAAGTTGCTGTACTGATTCGCCGGTGCTGAGATATCTGAAGCGTAAGCACGGTGGGCAATCCCTCCGCACACGCTACAGGCATAGTAGAGCAACTACTCTTACGAGGCTCCAGTTGATCCCGCATTCCCTAGCTGCTAGGCCAATCTCCACACGGGACGACCATCTGCCCGCTATGACCACGACGCTGCTCGTGTAGCGGGAGGCCTGATTTTGTCTGCCCGCTCAGGCAAAGCTTGGGAACATGTTCACCAAACTTCAATCAGCCATTCTTGGCCCAAGCGCAAGTCAAGCACACCGCCGGAGCAGCGAAGGTGCATATCTGGCATATCTGTGCTGTTCGACGACCTTTTGTGCTGTTCGACAACGGCCAGCCATGTATTAGAACTAGAGGGACTAGGATGTACATGAGGCTCTAAGCGCTGATCTCAGCGGCAAAGAGGGACTGCAGGACGCACGTCACAGCCTTCACCGGTTTCCTGGGCTCAAGCTCCTGCATCGACACTGTGGAGGCGTGAGTGTCCAGTTTTGGATTTTGGATGAACAGAGTCGGGGGCAACGCGTCAGGGCTGACAAGGAGTCTTCCTGCAATTGAAACGACTGACTGGTGGCGGAAGATGAGCCTTGCCCTCCAGACTGTCGGTATAGCCTGTATGTGCCTACATACGGTTAAGGTTGGTTTCTGTCTGATGATCCACCAGACTGCTCCACATCCAAGACGCTGGGTACCTACGGTAGATGCTGAGGATCGTCACGGACAGTCTGACATGGCGAAACGATACACGTGGAAATACTATGTGCAAGATGCAATGAATCGAGGGGCGCGTACAGCCTTAGCACACGCCAGCCTACCTACATGTCTCGACTCCCCGACCAAGCTGTAAACATGGCCGGGCCGGTTGGTACGGCGGCAGTCGCAAGTCGCGGTAGAGATTTTGTCGTTTGACGTTGGCGCCATTTGCTACTTTGGCTCAAGCGTGGTTCTCGTCAGTCGATGTGCAAGGCTGTTGACACTAAAGTGAGTCCGGCCACTTCGTTTCTACAACATAGCTGTATGTATTAGCTTTGGATATGAAGCAACTCGCTAGCTGTATCGCCAATGCACACTGCATCGAGAAAGAGGAGCTGCTGCGAAGCTGACAGAAGTAAGGTACACACACACAGTGAATGCCTCCACACTGGCTAGTAGCCTGCAGAGACTTGACAACCGGTCATCAACGTGCCTGGTGGCTGGGTTGGGATGTGATGGCAACACGTGTCTGACAGCGCTGGAGAATGCCGGACTCAAAGTTGCTGGATGTCATGGGCAGACGCAGCCGGAAAAGGATGCGCAACCTTGTCCGCGCAGCTCTCACTTACCTACTCTTGGTCACCTTTGGGACGTGAGGCGCAAATGCAAGGTTCTCGAAACCCGACACTGCGCATGACAAGGGCAGATAGATAGTCCCCCGGACTATAGGTCTCGACCGATATCAATCAGCCAAGACCGTCTGAGTGTTTGATGCCAAACAGAACATGTGGCTATGATGGCGCTGGCCGCTGGGGATCGTTAGTTGCGGTGGATTTCCGAGTGAGGGCTCTGGCATGAAAGACACTCGACAAATGGTCGACGGCCAGCTTGCAGGGGACCAGGTGGATCGAGATGAGACAATGGAAAGGCCGAGAGCATGTGCTGTCCCATCCATCAGGCGATACCTAGATGGTTTCGTGGCGTCGTGCAGATCTGCATCAAAGTGGCTCTCCTTGTTGCATACATACTCCACCGTACAGTACCAAGAAGTCGAGGTTGCGATTCAGCCCTTCGGCAGCCAGTGCACAGAGATTCTCGCGCGGGTAGCGAGCGGGCCGATTGCGCCTGTGGAGAAATGATGGGTTACCTTTTTTCCCCATTGGCAGATTTAGGCATGACAGGAGTACATACATACACAGCAATGTAGGTACGTACGGAGTAGTAGGCACATGGTTGGGCCCTGCAGTCAATGTTGAGGTTGGTGACCCAAGCCAAAGTCGCCGACATCGATGCCTGGATGGCTCCTTCCGAGAGAGCCCCAGCAAGGGAAGGAAGGCACGCGTCATGCTGCACTGACTGCTCTTTCCGTCTTGTCCCCAGGCACTGGCCGTCAGGGAAGGCACGACCTCTTCAGCTACATACAGGTGCGCTGGGCGAAAGGGGCATCCAATCGCCAGCGGGCAATGGGAGCAGCATTTCCTCTCCTGCTCTCCTACATATCGCTCTCCTGCAGGTGCCGCAAGTCGGCTGCTTCAATCTTGTGGACGTGGCTGAAAGTCTGCCAGCCTCGCCGTCAGCTCTCGATGCACACGGATGCTCTCGCCATGCTGTAGCAGGTACGGTGCATGCTGTGTGTGGGGTGTGATTAACACGGCGGGCTGTTCCCTCCCGCTGCTAAACTTGGAGACATACATGCATCGTGCATCATCCAGCCATCCATCCATAGCCTGGCCGAGTCTGCCTCGCCAAACCCATCATGGCACCATCTGCTATGACCAGTAGTGCGCACATGAGCAATCTACTTTCGCAATCCGACGATGCCTTTGAAACGACCGTCGAAGCGACCCATTCACACGCCGTCGCATTGCTCGCCTTTCTCATCGTAGCTCGCTCTGCCTTGCCCAAAATACTCGACCATCTCGTCTCCACTGCCGCACAACGTCATGACTGGGGATGCTGGCTAACTGTGGCAGCGCATGGTTGACATGGCCAACTTTCTTACAATGTAAATGTCCAGCATCTTGACCCATTCTCGAGTTGCGCTCTGTCCTTGCTGTGGCCTGGCGTCTCTCGCCTACCGTCTTTATCCTACTGTCAGTAGCGGCTGACGCTCGCTGTAAGCGCCGCCCAGGAATCGTCACCCATTTTCTCACATCAGCGCACTCTTCTTTTCGCGCAGTCGTAGAACAGAGCCGCTTTGCTTCCATGCTACACAGTGCGTGTGTGCTTGCCACCTCGCTACACGTGTGCGGCCCTCGCTTTTCCAAACGTACGCTACGGCTGCATGAACACATGCATACATACATACGTATTGGCCAAGTTTATCAAGTACGCTCTTTAGTCTCACTGTCTTGCATGGCGAACCTGTCTCGGGCCCAGACAGGGCGAATGGGTCGGTGTTGGAGTGAAGGGTTCGATCACGTGATGCGTACCCTGGAACATTGAAACCCAGCAATTTTGGCTTGCGTAGGTAGGGTTCGGTGTTGGAGGACGACGTTGCGTCATGATTGGTCTCTCAGCGCATCATCCACGCGTATCCGACAGAGATCAAGACGTAAGTACATGGCAGGTCTTGTGCTTCTATGGCTCCAAGACATGGTCCACTTGAAGTGATGATACTTTGCTGAAGATGCCAAGAGCGCCCCCGCCAGAGTAGTGCGACGCTTCCAGCTCGTCAAGGCTCCGGCATCGCTTTCTTTGCAACTACACTCGTTCTCCCATACAGTCTTGACATCCATCCACGCCTCATTTGGCTTCGATGCTGCACCAGTTTGCTGCAGCTCCCCACAATGGTGGTCCTGTTCGACCTGGAAGACGTCGACGCGCCTGGCTTACCATACGTCAAGCCGCTGCACCACTCGCTGTCCTGGGTGGAGGCGGCGGCTGGGCAGACGGTAAAGGAGGCAGACGGTGAAAGAGCGAACCCCAATGTCAATGGATTCAGCGCCGCCTTGAGCTGTTATCCGTGAGCCAGAACCATGCGCAAGGACAAGACTCCGCGTCCTGATGTATACTGACCGCAGCCACGGCACAGAATCGTGAGACAACTGGCCAGCCAGCTCGACCTCAACACGCTGCATGACTTGTCGCGTACGTGCAGGCAGTTCCGCGCAAACCTACTCGACTTCCGCAGCCAGCTGGTCAAGCACACGCTACACTGTGGCAATGAAGGGTCCAGCAGCTCTGCATCTCCGCGTCAGCTGACCAGCGGCCGCGTTGGCCAGTGTGCCCGCGACATGGTGGGCGACTGTCAGCGCTGTGGGACAGTCGTGTGCCGGGTATGAGGGCGTATCGTGATACACGACCAAGGACCGGCCGCTAATGGCTCGCAGAACTGCACCATGAAGCCTCCCCCGACACCCACATTGCGCGCCCGTCACCGTCGCCTATGTCGGACTTGCACCAAGGCTCCGCTTGCTCTTCATCTGGCCAGCCAGAAGCAGCGCGCGGCCTCGTCGTCGTCGTCGGCCTCGCCATCGCCATCCAGTTCCCCAGGCCCGCCGCCCTTGCTGCTCAACTCCATGTACCAGCCTCCTCGAGCATTCACGGCCCCTGCCTTTGAACGGGCGCCCTGCAACTGCGACAATGTAGTCTGGCTGTGCAACCCATGTGGCAAGGACCTCAAGAATGCCGACACCATGTACGTTCGTGGCTGGAGCTGGCGCACGCGATACAGCCACTACCTGGGTGGAGTGGGCACCGGTGCCGGCGAAGGCAACGAAGGGGTCGAGTGCGGCAGAGGCAACACTTGTCTTGGCGCACGCATCGTCGAGCACGAGACGTGCCAGCAAGACATTCTCGACGCACTCGAAAAGGAGAATGCAAACCATCCCGAATCACCAGAGCGCTGGAGAGGCACAAGCTACCTTGCTCAAGAAATCGAGGGCATTGGTGGTGTGCTCAAGGTCAAGCACAAGAAGCAGGTGCGTGTTGGCGAGTGCGTCAAGCTATATGAAGATGAACGTGAGAAGTCGATACAGTATCTCGAGCGTGAGGTCACTGGGAAACTGCGGGCCTGGTGCTCTTGGTGTGACCGCGTTGTCGTGGGCGAGAAGGACACAATGCCATTGGACGGCCTGACACGAGTCGGCAGCACATCTAGCTCATCTTCATCTGTAAGGTCAAAGCCCTTACATGACGCCCAAGTAACCCAGTGTTGCCAGGCTGATTTGCATTACCCATGATACGCGCCGCATGTCTCACAGCCTTGCCCAGCCTACGCTTGGCATGCAGGTGCAAGCAGTCCAATTCTGCACGCTCCCTGGCCAAGCTAAAGTCATAGATAGACTCTCTGAGTGCTCCAGTCCAATAGCAGTTGCATGCTAGTCTAAAGGCCCGAAATTGACTCTCAATGACAATCTTTACTCCAAAATTATGGCCGTCTGTCATGCTTGTACATAGTACCTAAGTGAAATTCAGCGTCGCCAAACGATAGGACCAAAGCTGCCACTCTAGCACAGTAACGCCAATTACCGCCGTGGCATAGCCAGCCATGTTCTTGCCCTTGTTGATCTGCCATCGGCTATGCTACGCGCTTGAACAAATGCGGTGACCAACTCGTCAGCTTGGGGGGCCTTGAAGGAATCTGTACCTAGCAACTGGAAGCCTTGCCTTGTGAGTTGTGTGTACTGGGATCTTCCGCCATACATTTATCACTCACTATATTCCCATTGATTATCTTCTCTGTCCTGATTCCCGTCTGGCTTTCTCACACCCTCTCCTCCAGTTTGCGCTCCGCTCCATCAGATCCCGGCACCGAGATGAAGTCCACACCCTGTACGCACCTCACAAACCTCACTGTCTCCTAAACATGACGACGCCCAATTACTGACTTCCATCTCTTCAAGTGTTTGGCCGGGACTTGGACCGTTCCCCATGTCCGCGGTCTGATTCAGGTTACGCAAAAGTTGATCAATTCCAAGTGGTCTGCGGCAAAGTACTTTACGGAGAAGACTTCACGCAAGAAAGCGCTACATCGCTGAGTGACTGCATAACACTATGCGAAGCCAACTCGGACTGCAAAGCCGTAACCTTCGACTCAAACTCGGCTAACGGCCCTAACGGCTGTTTTCTCAAGAACGATATCCCGGCACCCGTCACACGAGACCCCCTCAGCGACAGCGCACTACTGCTTCCCAATGACGTGCAAGACGACTGTAGTAATCTTGCCAAAGAGGTGGAAGTCAAGGGCAAACGATACGGTATCCACTGTGGTCACGACCACGCCGGTCATGATCTGAGAAGCGAACACGCCAAGAGCATGCAGCAATGCGTGGGCTTATGTTCGGATAATCAAGATTGCACGAGTGTGAGCTTCGATCCTGATATGGCGGTAGAATCCATGTACTGGAATTGTTATCTCAAGTCATCCAGTGGGCTTGATAATCTGTCCCAAGCAGCGTCTAGTATGCACACAGCTTTTGCGATAAACATGAATAGCAGCGATGGGACTGCCGCTTCCTCTAGCATAACGCCTTCCTCTCCAAGTCCCTCGGCATCTGGTTCAATTCCAAGCACTCGCGCTACACTCCCGCCTGATACCGATGCCGGGCCAGCCTCCTCAAAGGCCTGGATCGCTGGTGCGGTTGTTGGACCGGTAATTGGAGTCGCACTTGTCGCTTTACTATACGTCTTGTACAAGAGGAGGAGGAGAAATCGACTTGAACCGGAGATGAAATCCGAGTTGCCTTCTCAACACTCGTATTATGCAGGAAGAAATGAGAAAGATGGTACACAGACTTGTTCAGCACCGTTCTATCCACCGCAAGAGTTGGACGATGGGACTCCGGGACGGAGGGAGTTGGCTGGGCATCCGGTGGCGCAACACTAATGAGACGAGGCTGGCGAGGACGTTGAGAATATCACATAAGGAAAGGAGCTCATTGACAAAAGGACGTCTACGCAAGGATTCGAGGGAAAGAGGTGTACAAGTGGTTGCAAAGGGCATATTTCTCGACGATCGCAAATCGGTAAACCACCCGATGTGAATCTGGGTCTTCCTCACAGGCAAGACACGATCTACAACTGCCCCAGGAACCCCAGCCTTACAAAAAAGGCAAGGCCGCCGTAGGATCCACGCCATGAACCCACCTCATCAACCCAGCTCAGTTAAAATCCGAGACAAGTTACCAACCAAGCATCGCCAGGAAATTCGTAAGAATGGAGACAAGGCAGCATGCATGAACCAACGCCAAAAGTGGACCGAGAATCATAATAAACCTCGACTATGGAAGAAAGAATTCCATCTGACTTCCCCCACCATCGCCAGCACCGCTGGTACCAAACATGTCACAACGTTTCAGGAATCCAACGCGGAAAAAAATGTTCCGAATACGCGATATCTACAGCCAGGGACCAGGACTCTACACACTCCGACAACATAGCATTACCATGTTAGCCTTATTCTCGTGATGCGGTCGGGTTTGGGGGGAACAAAGCGTTCCCGCGATTAGTTGTGAAGAAAGTGCAACAGCAAAAGTCAGGTTGAAGGGTACCAGGTTTGGGAATACAAGAGTCGGAGACGGTAAAGATGCGGGGAGCGAGTTAAGTAGCTTTCTCGCTATAATAGTGAGCACAGAGAGAGAGGGAGGGAGAGGGTATGGACAAACGGCAAAAAAAAGAGTGCGCTGCGACAAAATGAGTTCATTTCAAGGACGATGAGTACCTCAGCGATCAACTGCTTGAATGCGCACAGATTGGGGGTATCATACTTTTGACAGCGTCGTACAAGTAAAGTAAATTTTCCAGAGCATTTGATACAGGTCCATTTATTGAAATCACACCGTTGCGCCTTTGCTCATGCCCAACAACTCCGTCGATATAATATGCGTACCCCACCCAGACAGGCTGTTTCAAACAACGCCCATGCAATTCCCCAAAGACTGTTTACAAAGATCATGGTATCTAGGCGGCGGCAGCGGCTGGAGCCGGCTTTGGCGTCTCCTTGTCCTTCTCACGCTTTTTCTCACTCTTTCTGCGTCGCCGAGAGGGCTGATACACGTCGTTGAAGTTGATGTTGACTGCAAGCATCTTAAGCTCGCCATCAGGCGAATGCACTAGGTCGCCCAGCAATATGCTAATCCGGCTCTTGAAGTCTTCGATCAATGCGCCCAAGCGCTTCTGTAGAGCAGGAAGAACGTCGTCTTCTCCTGAGCCACCAGCAGCCATCTTGAGAAGCGGCGGTGGGAAGGGAGAATCCGGGTCTGACCGAGAGGCCTTTCGGGTAGAGGTGAACGGGTCGTCTGGTGATGATGACTGTGCATCTTTCTCTGTCAGACCCCATCTGCCGGCGGCTGTACGGGTTTCGATCTTGGCGGCATGCTCCTGCCTGCGGGTAAATTCGGCTACAGAGAAGGAGTAAAGACCGTCGACGGCGTCCTTGTATGCTAACATCGTCTTGAGTAGTTCGTGCAATTGACCAGTAAAATCGATGCTTTGGCTCCCGAGTAAACCTTTCCGTGTGATGTTATTCAGGTACTTAGCATGGGCCTCGATCATATCATCCAGTGTGCTCTCTGGCTTGTTCAAGGCCTTCTGGAGATCGATCCAGGACGACTCAATGACCTCGAAGAGAATGTAATGTTGAAGCTGATTGACAAAGTGCACCATCTCTGCCATGGCACAACGGGCCTGTTTCCAGTCTGCGCCGACCTTGTCGGTAACGGTCCCAAGGACACCGCGGGCGCCTGTCATGCATCGCCGCCATGTAGATCCCAGAGCAAACTCGACACGCTTGACACGCCAGAGGAAGTTGAACACCTTGAGGTACTGCTTGGAGCCGAAAGGTGTGACAATGACGTCTACTGGAGCGTCGATCTTGTATTCTAGGGTAAACACATCCCAACCGATTTCGCCATGCGAAAGCTCGAGCATGCGCGCGTCAAGCCGGCGGAGGACATCTGATGTGTCGAACTGAGCGTTGGAGTTGCGGACAGCGTGTTCAAGCTGAGCGGTAAGCGTATGGCGGTATTGTGTGTTTGCTGGTCGATCGAGATTAGAAGAGAGTGATTCCATCAGAACGGCGATGAAGTCTCCGGCACCAAGTAGCATGTACTGTTTCAGCGCCTGCAAATGATGGAAAAGCTTGAATTTGTTTGCCATGAGGTCGATGAGGCGCGCCATGGTGGTCTTGTAGGCGTCACCAATGGAGCGTTCCAGGTTCGCCGTGTCGCCGTATTGAAGTTCTTTCGATGCCGCTTTCGAGTAAGTGTCTACCCAAGCAGCATCCCCACAGCCATATCTGATGAAGTTGAGCGTCTTGCCAATCAAAAAGACCTTCCTCGCAAAGTCCTCGGTAACGATGGTTGGTACCATTTTGTCGTCCAATTTGTACTTATCTTCCCAAACACTAGTTGCCCCGCCTTTTCCTTCGTTACCATTCGCTTCCATGATCTCGTCTTCACTCTGCTCCGAGACGAAGAACTCGCCATAAGGATCAGATAGCTCGCCGTCATAGACCCATTGTCTGAGCATGTCGTAGAAGGGCCGAGTGAGATCGGATAGTAGCCGTTCGGCAAATGCCATGACATATGGATCCCCGTGGTTGAGTGAGAAGGAGTGAATGAGGGCGATGAGCTGGCCCCCTTTCTTCTTCTTTGACTCCTCCACCATGAGCGTCATCAGACGCAGGCCCATGGTGGGCTCTCTTGTCCAAATCAGACACCGCTTGAGCGTCACACCAGCTTTGGAGAGGCCCTGCTGAGCAGGAGGTTCACTCATTTGTGACATGGCACGCCTGATCTGAGCCTCCAACGTTGCAACCAGGCCCAAGTATGCTCGCAGTTCCTTTGCCAAAGCTGAGCGAAAACTCTGCCCAATGAGACCTCCATGGCCAGATTCAACAAACTCGGCTAGGCCACGATACAAGATGGCAGGCTCGGCCAGTGTGTGCAGGAGGCCTATGACGGGCACGGGCAAGTTGGATGGTAACTTGAGGGCGGTAGAGGAGGCGAAAACAAGATTGGTCGAAGATAGGCCTTGTAGAGTGAAGGGCAGGTCGCGAAGGAGCACGGGCTCTGATGGGCCCATTTCGGTCTTTGCTACTGCGACACTGCTGGCTGGCTGGGCCTTGCTGTGCTCTTGCGTGCGTTTCTCTCGACGCTTCTCGGCCTTGTCAGCCTTCCCGCTCTTGTCCAGGACGGGTGCTGATGGAGTTGCGGCCTTGGGCGAACCGGCATTCGCAGGGAGCTGTGCGAGGCCAGGCTTCGCGAATGCCTCTCGGAAGGCCGGCGCCTGGCTACCCGAGTGCTGATGTTTGGACGATGGTGTTGTCGGATCATGGTCACGGTCACGGTCACGAGACTGAACGCGCTGGACTGGGCCCGGACTCTGCTCGAGGGCTGCTGGCTGGTCGCCGAGCTTATACAGGAAATACAGCATGCGCCACTTCTGGTCTAGGACCGTCTGTGTTTCGAGCCGGGAGAGAAGGTTGTGCAGCCGAGCGCTTTTCTGCTGGTCATGCTGCGGTCCAGACACTGGATGTAAAGGTCAGCCCGCGCCACACATAGACAAACAAACACAATGTCTGCCACGCGCCACTGGCATACCTTTTCCGTCTATCAGGCTGGCGAGGTGGTGGACATCGGGCACCAGGCACACATCGCCCGCAGCCGTCAGCTCCTCCATGGCAAAGTCAAAGGCATCTTCGAAGCGCTGGTTGGCCGTCTCCTCGTCTTCGTCGGCATCCTCGGGCACAATGCGCACCAGCAGCTCGTTCAACGCGTGCTGCACGCGTTCCCGGTGCAGAGTGGCCATGATGACGCGCTCGTGGGGCCAATCGTCGTCGTCGTCTTCCACGTCGTGTTGTTGTTGACGATTGCGTTGCCGCGGGGTCGAGGCCCGTGCGCACTTGCCTAAACATCCATCACCTGTTCACTCACTTACAGACTCACTCACGGCTTCATCACAGCCTCACTCACTCACTCGTTCCCCAGCTGGCCGTGTCCAGCAACACCAACAAAGTCACCGTCATGTCAGTCTCTGACCTGATGGACTGCCATGCAAAGGCATTGGAATCGCCTTCGACCCTTACCCTGATCACTACCGTCAATCGCACCCCTCACTGATGTACAAATGTCGTCGTTTGCCACGGTCTGGGGTGAGAGACCATAGAAACATTGCCTCGCGATATCAATCAAGACTCTCATCAGGCCTCCTGATCCATCATTCCACCACTCTCTTTGTCGTCACTTTCCATCTCTTCTACTCTACCCACTTCTCTTCTGCCCTACTGTTACTTTTCGTCATGGAGAATTCTCATGAAGTATAACCGCTCACCCCCTCGTCTCCTGCTTCGACCACCGAAATTTCCAAGTCCCAAGCCTGACTCTGCACTAACACACGCAATGCATGGAACCGCTGATCAAGGTGGCGATAAACATGACCAGTTTCTGGAAGCTCTCACCAAATTCATGCCTCATCAGTCAGTTTTTTGCAATGAGTCGACTTGTCTGCCCTACTAAATTGCACTAGAATGCTCATGCAGACAGCGTTTTCCATCGAGTATGGGAAGGACCCCACCGCCGCTCCCATCATAATTCGTGAGGAGATGTTACGTTGTGACAGCAACCTTTTCAGCCAGAACTGCGCAAAGGCCAAAGTCCTGCGTGAACAGTATGCAGAATTCCGGCGGCTACTGCAAGCTTTGGGGTCCCACCTCTTTCCCGAAGTCACAGCCCAGCAGTTCGAGAAAGAACGCCTTGAGCTGAAGGTAAGTCGTGGTAGACCAGTGCACTAGATTCGCCCCAGCGCTCTTGTATGGAAGCGTCAAACACAAGTCATGTCTGGCCTATCGCTACGTCCCAAAATCTCACATCTGTCAGGTCATCCCGCTTCTTTTGGACGTGTTGGTCAAGTATCCGCTCAAGGCCCACCAGCGTCAGCTCAAAGACATCATTGAAGACGCCGTGGACAAGGAAATTGACAGCAAGAATTACCAGCCCCCATCTTTCGCTATCGGCCCTGGAGGCGTGAAGAAGAAAGATACCAGGGATACGACGCGCGCTGCCAGTCTTGATACACGGTTGGGGTTCCTCAAATCCCGAGGTGTACAAAACGTGGCGGAGCAGTTATACGCCAAAATCCATCAACTTGAAAAACAAGAGAGGTCCGAAGCCCGGACCAGTGCTTTGGTAGCTGTGGCGCAGAATCGTATTCTGCTGCCAGATACAGATGACACTACCGTGCAGCTTCTAGTGCAATGGATTTACCACGGCACTCTGGATAGGCATGATGCAAGTCAGACTTACGATTTGATGAGTCTTGCAAATAGGCTGGGGGTGGATGTGCTCCGTGAATTGTGTCTGGGTGCCCTCGTTGTTGGTCTCAAAGACACTTTGCAGGCGGCTCGTGTCACGGGCCTTCCACTTGCACACTTGCTTGGCTATGGGACCGACTCCGCCAATGAATTGCTCGATACTATATTCAAGAAGGTATTTCTTGAGAATGACTCCCCGGAGAGACTCAAGGAGCTAGTCATCAATGCCATTGCGGATGACTTGAACATGGAGCTTTGGACTTACCTTAAAAACATATTGAGTCACGACTTGGCATTGCGAGCTATGGTACTGCGGGGCAATATCAAGAACGAACAGTCAGGTGAAGTATCTTTGAAGATGGAGGAAAATTATGCTGCGAAACTCGGTGCTGATGTGCACGGCTCGGTTCGAGAGACATAAAGCGCAACTAAAGAGCTCTGTAAGAAGGACAAATGGAACAGGCAAGGTCGATGAACATTTCCATGACAAATCGACATGGCGCTTGCTTCATAAGTGACGTGGAGAATGTCTGCTTATCAGCCTAGTGGAAATGCTCCGTGGGCGTCTTGTCGCAAAGTTCACCAGACTTTCCTCCAATCGAAAGTACTGAACCCACACGGACGCCACCACGTATAGTTTGTCTGGGCCTGCTGGATCGGGCTAAATTGAGGCTGCAGTGACACCACCAGCCTTTGGCATGGAGGATCTGTTTCCAGTACAACGTCCACGACCCTAGTGTGTGGCTTTCCGCCTCACCGAGTCAGTATGTATCAATTCATATGCGTCTCCATTTTGCCCCAGGACCCCTCAAGCTATGATGTTCCTCGCCCATGACACCGACCTGAGAGAGTGGCATAGCGTTAGTGAACTACCCTTATATGTACCAAGGCGCTCCATGTCAGCTTCATGCAGCATTCAGCAAGACTCTGGTAGCCCATGTGTCGGACCCACATCACCCTTTTGGGTGGATATTGCGTGCATAGTTTGGTTGCTAATCACTCAGATAGGCAACACGATACCTGCTGTGTCAGTGCTCTAGACCCCGGATCGACATATTCGTACAAGGATCGTCTCGGACATAAACACGCATGCCCAGTGTTACACGGCAGCCGTTTGGAGGTAACACACCGCAACAACATTCGCTCATTGGCAAGCCTCAAAATGACATTGCAGCGAAACGTCAGGACCGAATGCAGACCTCATGCAGCACTCTGAAATCTCTGCTCAACTTGGTGTTACAGCTCTCAATGGGATGGAGCGCAGTTTCTCAGGCCTATGACATAAGTCCCTTGCGTGTAACGGTAATGGCTCGCAGGAACCCAGCGACCTGGTTGAAGGATAAAGCGTGCTCTCATAAAGAATGACTTGTACGTCCCTCAGAACTCCGTTCAGCCTCGATGTCCACATGTTCGTAATAGCCTCTAGGTCAGCTAAACAACGTCAAGAAAGTTATTACAAGCGTCTATCATCTCCATGGATACATCTTTTTATGCTGAGCGACTACATCTTCATGGCGCGTCTGCAGACCACCTTTGTACCGAACTTGTCACCATCCCAATCCAGATTGAGATGTTCTGCAGGACACACCAGTCTCGAACCGTCTCACTAGTAACTGTGGCGTGCCTTGCAGTTACTCCTGTAAATACAAGCACACCTGCCTACTGCATCTGTTCAGCTATCGCGCCCCGCATCTGAACACGCAGCGTGTACAACAACGTCTTGCGTCCAAGCTTTATCCCTGGCCAGTGACAAGCTGCGATGAGCGAACATGGCAATCCTTTGAGTAAATACCGATGATAACAGGTTCATGCCGCCAAGGACCATGGAATGGGCATCCCGGTAGATTCGAAAGTACGCAATCCACAACAACACAAGTTCTGGGCAAGCGACCACGCTCAGCAAGGTAGAACTTACAGGTGGCAAATACATCAAGAATTCATAGTAAGGCTGCATAGCGTCCTGAAATCCAGCTTGTTTTGCAAACATTTCACTTGAAACCGGCAAAACACCAGTTCAACAGGCACTACACGATCTACGGCACTGGACCATGCTGTGTCTTCCCAAAATGCATTCCACGTGGGTATCGAACCTAATTTCCTCGATTTGGCATGCCGATGATCCGACAAGCCATGATTGAGGCAAAAGCCTCTCGATCCACTCGTTCTTGTGCCCCCTCTCATTTCGTCAATCCATACTCCTTGCTGCATCATCTTGCATGCACAGGTCCTGTACTAGCCCTCTGCAGTGTTTCGGAACATGCTGATGTCTTGTTTGCCGGGTTGCTGCTGTGGTCTCGAAGCATGGGGCCTGTCCAGACGATATAAACGTTTGGTCTACCCGGTTTAGACTTGCCCATTGCACAACACATTACTCTATATCCCTTCCCGTCGGCCCATCACATCATACCACGTTGTACGGCCAACAACGTCACGCGATGGATAATTCGACACAGCTTCGCTGCGAGTACGATCATTGGTGGCGGAGGAGAAGCCTGCGAACGAGGAATGAACACCGTCACAGGCTGGAACAGAGCGCCGTGTTGTCGCCAAACCCTTCAGTCCTCCGGGTGGTTGATTGTGAACCGCAGTCTTCATCTCCGCCGCCATCATATCAAGAGAGCATCGACCTCGAGAAGGCGCTTCATCTCTTCCCGTCTCCTCCAGCGGCCGTCTGTATCGATGCAGCAGCTCACCCTTCTCCTCCGCCTTCCACAGGCCCTCTTCTGCCGCAGAAGCAAATCCAACGGACAAAACAGCAGGCAGCTGCCCAATCACCCACCAGATGCCTACGAGTTGGCCGATATCTTCGTTACTCGGCGTTTACCGTCTACCGAAGACTCTTCACGTTCGTCTTTATGCTCAACAGCCTCGGAGCGCTTATCCTTGTCCGGCGCCACGGATGTCCATTTGAACGAGCCTTCACACTTGACACCCTCGCTACATTCGCGAGTTCAAACTTCCTACTCGCCATACTCGTACGACAGGACTTCGTCGTTAACCTCCTTTTCCGAACCGCGTGGCTGGTCCCGTGGCATGTGCCGCTAAGGATACGCAAGATTGCAGCTAGAGTGTACTGCTATGGTGGTGTTCACAGTGGTGCAGCAATTGCGGGCACGCTGTGGTGGATAATCTTCACTGTGACACTGAGCTGGACATTTGTGAAAGCGGGACTTCACATGTTCGTCGTTACGATCCTGACATGGGTGGTGCTTGTGTTGCTACTCACAATACTCCTCCTCGCTCTGCCGTCTCTTCGAGCGAGATACCACGATACTTTTGAGATCACCCATCGATTCCTGGGCTGGACTTCTATTGCTTTATTCTGGGCACAAGTTTTGCTCCTCACTCAACATAACGCTTCAACGACAGCATCACTGGTGACTCCTCATCGCTTTTTCGCACTTCTCATCAGGACACCGACATTCTATACACTCTCACTAACCAGCCTTTTCCTCATATATCCCTGGCTCCACCTTCGCCGCTGGACCTTCACCGCTACCCCACTCTCCTCTCACGCTCTGCTCCTCTCCTTCCCCAACACCATCCACAAATTCTCCTGCCTAAGCATCTCGACTTCCCCACTCAGAGAATGGCACCCATTCGCCACTTTCCCATCTTCTTCCCGGTGTACCAGTCCCCAAAACTCTGACCGCACCTCTTCCAGCACTAGCATCGTCATCTCCTCCGCTGGGAACTGGACCAGCAGCCTCATCCTCGCCGCGCAGGGAAAAACAACGTCCCAGCTAGCCATGCTTGCCCAGCAAACCGGCCGGGAAAAGGGCAACGAAGGCGACGTCCGCATGCGTTTTTGGGTAAAAGGCCACCCCAAAGCTGGAGTACTCAGTCTCTCCTGTCTCTTCCCACGCGTCATTATCCTCACCACAGGGTCAGGCATCGGTCCTGCCCTATCCTCCCTCCTCGACCGTCCGCCCGGCCAATTTGTGCGGTTAATATGGTCGACGCGCACACCGCGACATACGTACGGTGCCCGAATGCTCGATCTGGTTGAACAAGCGGACAAGGATGCGTTGATCATAGATACAAGTGCCATGGGGAGACCGGATCTACTGGAGGTGGCATTGAGGGTGTATAGGGAGGTGCAGGCGGAAGCGGTATTTGTGTTAAGTAACGAGAAGGTTACTAGAATGGTTGTTGGGGGGTTGGAGAAGAGGGGTGTGTGCGCCTTTGGCCCGATCTGGGATTCGTGACTGCCTGGGGCTATTGTCATGGTGGAAAGGAGATCAAAGGCGGAGAGAGACCCTAGCCGTGTTTTGCGACATATGATACCCTGGAGGAAAGTTCACGAATGCTAGATGATATGTGAATGTTACTTTGATGTTGTAAAGTTTGTTACTTTTGCTGCTACATGTAGCGTCTGACTGTCTGAACAAGCGGACTATCATACAAACTCTCCCACTGTTTCCCATTTCGCGCCATGGTCGTTGCGCCGAGAGAAAAAGCAAAATGTGGGATAGTAGATGGAAGTAATAACACAAACCAGCCCATCAACCATAAAAGGCACGAAGAGGCATGGAAACAAAGGAGAAAAGAAGGGAGAGAAATCATTGCGCCGTCGCTGAATGTTCGTGCATAACCCATGACTGACATGTCGTCCTACTAGCCCATGATGGCAGTACTATTCATCATCTTTACCGCGATTTGGGACTGCAAGAGGACGGCCTGCGAGGATGGCTTCACGATCTTGTCGCATGCCCTCTAGGACAGCTACAAGTCCACCAGCGCGCATGCGCTCCAACACGACCTTCATGCCCTCGCGCGCATTTGGTTGACTCCGTTGCGCACGCGTCAACCCAATCTTTTCGATGTTGCGCTGCAGGGCAGCGGTGCCCCAACTCCTCAGGAAGCCCATCTTGGGTGGCTGCTCATCGTCCACACTCGCGGCACCCTCGCGCGCCGCTTCGCGCTTCTTCTTCCACGTCTCGCCAATATGGCTGTGCAGCGTCACTGAGCTCGTGACCTCTGTCGTCTCACCCGAATCCTCAATCTTGGCTATCACACCAGCCTTTGCGCTCATGTTGAGGGAGCCATGACGTTGCGCCGCGCCTTCCACGGCCTGGAAGAGGCTCGCCTCGTCGTGGACAGGCCGCTTGAACAGCTGCCTTTCCACAACAGACAGCACACCCGTCCACTCCAAGTTGCGCGACTCGGTGTCCATCCATCCCTCCCTAAGGTCCACGACCGATTTTTCCAGGATGAACGACTGTGTGTCGCCGGTAGCCGAGGCGCCGAGGAAAGAGCGTGGAAGTAGCTTCAGCACTGCGGAGGGAAGCTTCGACCGCTTGAGGTGCAGGCGGATGGTTGTCAGGCGCTGGAGCTCCGGATCATAGTGGCGCGAGATGGTGTCGGTGGAGAGCACGTGAGTCGAGTATGGGTTGGGGTAGCGGAGGAAGTAGGCGAGAGTGACGGCGGGGAAGGGGTACGAGTATGTCTCGTTGCACGAGTAGAATTTAACCATGTCGGCCAGCCTATATATCCCTGCTATGTGGAGAAGGACAATGGACTTGGGCCAAGACAGCGGGAGGTGGGAGGTGGGAGGGGGAGGATTGCTCGTGTGCTGAGATGGTCGTAATAGTAGTTATGGTGGTGGGTTGGAGTGGTAGTAGGAGCCCAAGGCAACCTGAAATGCGCGAGTGTCTATCTCGTGTGATGGACTAGCATGGTCAGGCGTATCCAATTGCAATGGGACAATCGGATAGGCAGGGGCAGGGTGAACAAGAGGCATCCAAATGCTGGACGAGCGTGCAAGCTCAGACGATCGTCACGAGATTTGGCTTTGCTGGGTCGGGGGCTTGTGACGGGTGACGCCGACGATTGCTGTGGCTGTGGCTGTGGCTGTGCAATAGATTGTGGCGCCAATGCGGGGCAGGTGCGACCAGAGGGGTCCTGGTCCTTGCCAGAAAGGTTGTTGATTCATCTGAGTCAAGCCAGTGTACTATCTGTTCACACATTCGTTCCTTCCCTCTTCCCCACACACCCTCTTTTCCTCTCACCCCCCAACCGTGGATTCTCTGCCACCCACTTCTCCAACACTACCCCCACATCCGCCCTCCTCCTACCCCCCCTCGACCTCCCCTCCCCATGGCTGAGCCTGAAACCCCCACCGTGGCCGCACTCAGTCTTACCGACACTGCAGCACAACCGGCCTCCAAGGCGACGGCGCAGGAGATCAACCCCTGGGACGTGCAGGCCGCCGTGGATGAGCATGGAAATGTCAAGGAATTCGACTATGCCGCCATTTCGCAGCAATGGGCAACCAAGCTGATAGACGACGCGCTCCTAGAGCGATTCGAGCGCGTGACTGGCCACAAGCCACATCGCTGGTTACGGAGAAGACTCTTTTTTTCGCATCGCGATCTGGAGCTCATCCTGGACCTCTACGAGCGCGGCGAAGACATACTGCTCTACACGGGCCGCGGACCCAGCAGCGACGCTATGCACATTGGCCACACAATCCCATTCGAGTTCACAAAGTGGCTGCAGGATGTCTTCGATGTCCCTTTGGTTATAATGTTGACAGATGACGAGAAGTTCCTCTTCAAGGAGAAGTTGAAGCAAGAGGAGGTCTACGAGTTTGCGCGACAAAACGCAAAGGACATTATCAGCATTGGCTTCGATATCAACAACACATTCATGTACATCGACTCCGAGTTCTTCACATCGGGTTTCAACAGGCACTTCAACCTCAACGCGACCGAGTTCGAGAAGCTTGTCACAAACAACCAAGTCCGTGGTGCATTCGGCTTCCACGGCTCCACCAACATCGGTAGCAATGCCTTCGCTGCAAAGCAGTGCGTAGCCGCCTTTGCCTCATCCTACCCCTTCATCTGGGGAGAGGACTCACAGACATACCGTCGCTCCAAGAAACTCGCTAGCATACCCTGCCTCATCCCTTGCGCCATAGATCAGGACCCGTACTTCCGCCTCGTGCGCGAAAACTGCAGTCGCATGGACCTTCCCTCGCCCAAGCCCGCTCTCATTCATTCCAAATTTCTAACCTCACTGCAAGGCGCCGGTGGCAAAATGAGCGCCTCCAACCCCAACTCAGCAATCTTCATGAGCGACACCGAGAAGCAGATCAAAAAGAAGATCAACAACGCATTTTCAGGTGGTCAGGAGACACTGGAGCTGCATCGTGAAAAGGGAGGAAACCCCGATATCGACGTTCCTTACCAATATCTCGCTTATTTTGAAGACGACGACGAGAAACTCCTCAGACTAGCAAAAGAGTATCGCGCTGGCACACTACTCACCGGCGAGATGAAGAAAGAATGCATAACCATGATGGCCCAGTACGTTAGCAAATTCCAAGCGGCGCGAGAAAAGGTCGACGATGAAGTGCTCGAGCAGTTCTTGCGGCCAAGGAAACTGGTGTGGAAGGGCAACCCGAACCCAACGAAGCCCAAGGTTGAGAAGTCAGATGAGAAGAAGGGAGACGATAAACCAATGTTGGATGCAGATGGTAATCCGATGACGAAGAATGCGATGAAGAAGGCGCAAAAGCTGGCGGAGATTGAGAGGAAGAAGGCGGAGAAAGCGGCGACGGCGGCGCAGAAGTAGAAGGATCAAGATACCAATAGAAAAGGAGTTTTGGTGAATTCGTCTACTATGGCATCATTTAATTAACCGAGAGCAGTGCATTGTACTTGGACGAGTGTCCTCACGCCGCTTAGCCCATAGCTTTCCGTGTTGGCTGACAGCTACGTAGTATTGCATCAAGTTTCTGTCTCACCTCATCGTGACTTGTCAAGGTACTTACTACATACACTGTACTCGACGAAGCACATGGCCTATACCTCAAGATAGGTCCGAATTAAGATTGCCAATACTGCCCTCGTCCTCTTTGTTCCAGTTGTAACATTTACAGGGATACGGACGAATGTCTCGGGAGGATCAATTACTAGGGATGCGAATGATCATCGAAACCGGGAAGGTCGGAAACACGTGGGATCGGGCCTTGTCAGCCAAGGCACTAGAAATCGACAAGACCATCGACTCCTCCTCCGCAGCTTCCTGGTTTTAACAATCATCGTTTTGTTGCAATGTTAAGTTTCTGAATCACATGTTATCTGCTAACTTCATGTCTCTATCAGTGCAAAGGGGCTGGAGTGGCCGCCCGCAGCCGAACATTGCATGGTCCACCATCCTAACCATCCCAACGGCCACAAAATTGCCTCACATCTTGCCGAATATAGAGGACAACGGACTTGAAAACGGCCGCCGCTAATTCTCCACACCGGTCCTCCCTCAAGCAATACCTGGGCAGGCCAACCCCGCAATCTGGCCAATCCACCGTTATAAGCCCAGAGAAGCTGGGCGCTGAGATCCGTGGCATTACTATTGGCCCTTAGCAGTCCTCACGTGCTCTGCCAGGAGTTTTGCTAGGATATCTCGTGCCCTGGGTTCACTCGGCACGACCAAGGGCTTTCATCGCGTTTCCCCAGCATGGCCGCTGCGTGTACCGGGGTCGCCTTTGCGATCTGCTTCTGGAAAGTGCTCCTAGTTTACAGGATCTAGATGCTTTGTCGCCCAATCGCTACGTAGCGACGTGCACATTGATCTAGCAATCACTGCTCATCCCCCGGCTTATGCATGCCGCTGTCCAAGACGTTGCCAAAACCCCAGACTCTCTCCACGCTGACTCAAGCAATACCCCATTTACAACCGCGCGGCGTCCGTGGCTCATACAATTAAGCTCCTTGGGGGAATAGGTGCCTCGGTCCCCTGGTGTCACAGTCAATCTCCTTGGGGCTACTGCTGCCTCGGTCGCCTGGCGTTGTCGTGGGTATAAGGGGTCTCGGCCTGTCTCAAGAATGATGGCTCCACAGTCCTCATAAGCTTACAGTACTTCGCGTCTTCAAGGATACAGAGCGCAGGCTCAGCCATCGATTCACCATGAGTAGCGACGACGAGCGCAAGGCGGAGATAGTACAGAATGAAGAGAGTGGCCTTCCGCTCGGTACCAACAGTGATAGCGATGTCGTCTACGACGAGATGGAAGAGAAGAGGCTCCTTCGCAAGATAGACTGGCGGCTCTTGCCTATATTAGGTGCTATGTACTCCATTGCGCTCATTGACCGTACAAATGTAAGTATTTTGACCTGGTTCTGACTACGCTCGGTACTAAGTCATGTAGATTGCAAATGCAAGAATAGCAGGCATGGGCACCGACCTCGCTCTGCAAATTGGAGATAGGTATACCATTGTACTGGTGCTGTTTTTTCCGACATACTTCCTCCTTGAGCTGCCCTCCAACATGATCCTACGCAAGGTTGGAAGCGCAAACTGGCTCTCGTTCATCGGCCTTTCGTGGGGTGCCGTCATGGTTGGACAGGGTTTTGTAGAGAGCTGGATCACGCTTGGTATTTGCCGAATTCTCCTAGGTGCCTTTGAGGCTGGTTTCTTTCCTGGCTGTGTGTACCTCATCACCTGCTGGTACAAGCGATATGAAGTGCAGAAACGGTGAGTCAACAATGGGATTACCAGAGCATAACACACGCTGGGTCAATTTGACTGATCATGAGATAGGTTGGGCGGTTTTTACCTCTTCTCCGTCGGCATCGGCGGTCTAGCCAACATCTTAGCATTCGGCCTCATGCAAATGGAAGGCCAGGCCGGTCTGCGCGGCTGGCGCTGGATCTTTATCATTGAAGGGATTCTGACATGCGTCGTCGCCATCGCAGCCTGGTTCATCATCCTCGACTTTCCCGACAAGGCGGAGAAGAAAGGCTTCCTGACGCGTGCCGAGGCGGCTGTGGTCCTCAAACGCATCGAAGACGACCGCGGCGACTCCGTCGACGACCCTCTAACATGGGCCAAGTTTGTCCACCACCTAGCCGACGTCCGACTCTGGGCCTACGCAACAATGTTCATGTCCACGACCATGCCCGCATACGCATTCTCCTACTTCCTCCCCGTCATCCTGCTAGGCATGGGCTACTCCCCCGGCGCAGCAAACGCACTCTCCGCGCCCCCTGCCTTCGCCGCAATGATCACAGCCTTTGGCTTCGCATACCTAGGCGACAAATACCGCGTCCGCGCCCCCGTCATCGCAATACAATCCATCCTAGCCATCATCGGCCTCATGATTGTCGCATACTCGACCAACAACGGCGCTCGCTACTTTGGCACCTTCCTCGGTGTCTGCGGGTGTCAAGGCAATGTGCCTGCTATTCTGGCCTACCAGTCCAACAACATCCGTGGCCAGAGCAAGCGCAGCGTCGGCAGTGCGCTGCAGATTGGCTTTGGGGCGATTGGAGGCATTATTGCGTCGACGACGTTTAGGCAGGTGGATGCGCCGAGGTACATTACGGGACTCTGGGTTACGGCGGGATTGCAGTTTTTCATCTTGGCCGTGTTGGGTTTCATGACGGCGTACTTTTTGAAGAAGAACAAGGAGGTTGATAGGCAGACTGCCAGTGGAGAGGCGGTAACGCCTATTGAGGGGCAAGTGGGATTCAAGTACACTTTGTAGTTTTATTTATTTTTGGGAGTACATAGGTTTGAGATGATGACTGTTATGAAGATTTTTTTTTGTTAACAATAGTATGACATTTTCATGTTGTAATTACAGCTAAATAATCAATTCGAATTGTGTAAAAATCGCAAACAGACAAGACGCTTTTTAACATATCAAAAGCACAGGACATATCAAGACGACGATACCTGTCAGCAAGATGCTACTTATGAAGAGAATGATTCTTCAAAGAGAATAACTGATAACTTTAACTTCGACAGTGCCATTAGCGGTACGGACTGCCAATAGGCCGAGTTCAATGTCTGGAGCCGTCTGGGGTAACTAGCGCGACGATGACGTAACGCCAGGACACAGATGCTGCGCCCCTGCAGCAACAATGTTCCATGAGTGCATCAGCTGAAAGAAAGGGCAAACACCTGTGGCCCAACTCCTCCCGTCACCTGTTTGCCATGCCTCCTACACGATACCCGCCCGCCTCACTCCATGCACGCAATTTCCCTGCCCTGAAAAGCCATACCGCTCGCACACTTTGCTCCAGACATCATCCTTTGTAATCCTAATCGTTAATTGTCTCCCCGCCTAAGACCTCTTTTTCTTTCTCTTCACGCAGAACACACCAAACACACCGCCTAACCCACTTTACCGCCACCAACACCTCCTCCAACGCCGATTCGGCAGGCAGTCCCCTTGCGCCAAGTTCTCCTCCTACCTAGCGCATTCCCTACATGGGGCACAAGCCTTGGTCGTATTCACCATGAGCGCAAAACACAACCTCCACGTCGCGGCCCCCATTCCCCCCCACCTCTCGCCTGAAGCCGTCATCGCCGCGCTTCACGACCACAACACGGCCCTCACACTGCAAGCGCTCACATGCGGGCATGAGAAAGCGCCGTCGAACCACCCGGGCACTCTGAAAGACACGTATTGGTATCCCCCGGATCAATACCCCATTACAACCTACAATGTCACCGAATGCATCACTCTCTTGCCCGGCGTGGGAGGGTGGGGAAAGAAATACATAAAGTTCCCTAGCTGCTTCCAGGACACCAAACAGGGAATCAAGACACGCGCGGATGCAAGCGGAGTCGTCATACGGGCAGAGTTCCGCGTGGTGCGTGGAGGCGCGGGCGCCGAAGTCGAGGGCGAGGGCATGGGCGTGGGAGATGCAGAGTGGGTGCTTGTCGAGGACGTCGAGGTGAGCTGTAGTTGGTGGCTGATGCCCTTTGTCAAGGGTAAAATGGAGCAGGCGCACCGAGACGTCTGCCGCAAGGTGGTGGAAAAGGTGGAAATGCAAAGAATGCAGGAAGAGGTTGCGCAGACGTCACCGAGGGGCAAGAGTAGGGCAGGCAATGCGCCCGCTGATAACGGGCATGGGACGTCTGGCGGTGCTGTTTTCGGGCGTACGCATAGTGGAGATGCCGCAGAGATGGATGGAAACATGTCGCAGAAAGTGGCGACGGCGACTCCACTGCCAGAGAAGATTATATATGGTTAATGCAATAGTCAGCTCCACCAACACTCTGCAGTGATTTTTCGCCCAGGTATCACAGTCCATTACGTCGTATCCCACCCAGCCAATTGAGACCCTGGAATGCTCTAGGGTGCTGTGTCTGGCTTGCAATGATGTCCTTGAACGATTCAGACTCTCCTGCCTGTCTCCATCTTCCTGCCTTACCCTTACCCTAAGTGCAGTGCAATCGACGCGTGACTTGCATGTCGATTGGCACTGACACTGACACTGAATCAAAAACGCCAACTATCACACGTCCTCACGCTATCCCATTTTCTCACTCACCTTGGGAGTAATGCCTACTAATGCGCTTACTACCCCATCCCTCTTCATCGCCTTATATTCATCTACTCAGCGGTGTTGAGTCTTTAAATCGCCATTATGACCCATAAATGCTGGTTCCGACCCCTTAGACTCAACATCAATACCGCTGAGCAGATGATTATTTATTGGGGCAGGGAATCGCAACTGTGAGTCGTATGCTGAAGATGGCCTTGGAGCTCATGACCGGATGTCATACCACTGTATACGGTGACGACGACGTAAAGGCAGCCAATTCAATTGATGCGTCATGGGCGTTGTGAAGATGGTGGCGTTAGGCCAAGTGGACGAGTAGGGAGGGAGGTTGGTACCAATGGGAGCATGTGAAGATACCCAAATGAATGAGTAATATTTACTAAGCGTGTGTTTATTCATTCTAGGTACACAGGGATTTCGGGGTTGAAGAACTTGGATGTGGGGTGGAAAGTGAGGGATTGAGTTTGTTTGAATGTTGTAGTTTGTACCGGGAGTGACTGTGATTTATGAGCCCAATGAAGTTGTGACAGGGTAGTTGTAACGCTCACTATGCAGAGAGCAATCAGAAAAGTCTCCACCGATTTGTTGGTGCTTGTATATGGGGCTCGCCATCGCGTTGCATTACGCTTTCCTCGATTTTTGGCGAGCAGCACAATCATGGTGGGTTGTAGGCCTCTCATCATCATCAGTATCCACCGCAGTACAGCGATGATACTATGGCAAAGATTTGTCGTCTTCCATCGTGATGTGAAATGGTCGAAGTCGTCTGTTGGCCATTGCATCTGCTCTAAGCACACTCATTGCCCTTCCCAAGTGCCCACTAATTACGGCGTCTTGGCCCATCTTGATATCTCGCAACTGAGAAATACCAGCGGGGGCGAGTTGGGGGCTTGAAAACGGAATGTTCAGGCTTTCGCGACTGGGACTAACCCTTGTTCGGTAGCTGGTAGGGATAAAACAGATGTTGAATCGCCAAGAGCGAGAGACCACCAAGCGTTCCGCTTCTAGCGAGAATGGAGAAACTTTGTTCGAACATCATGTGGGTAGATAGATAGTCATAGCATGCGCAGCCTTGACTGTTGCTCAAATCACAGACTTATGGTGCAGTTTTGAGATAGTATCGTTGGCTCTTTTGGGTAGAGGTTTGCAAGGGCACTGGAACTCCAACGGATCCAACGGAGAAGTTCCATGGCAGTGCCTTGCTCAATGGCCAACAAGCCGCTGCTATGCGCAGGCACTGGGCCATGTCTACTTAGCATGTGTAGCTTCAGCGTCGCACGCAAAGATCGCTTCGAATGACCCATTTCTCACCCTCAAGGACCTCCCGGCCTTCGTGAAGCATGCAGTCAGCGCCATGGCGATGTAACAGGGCGAGACCAGTCTCCAGCTCTACAACAAAGGGCTGGGGTGGTGGGTCATTTGTCTTTTTCCTGGGAGGCTCAGGGTAGAAGACGGTTTCACCACCAATGCAGCCATTGGACGCAGACGTCAGGTACAGCAGTAGGGTCCAAGTAGTGCGTGCTGGAATAGATGGGGATCCCGGAAGAGTAACGTTGTTGGAATCATCGTCTGCCTAGTCAGTACATGTGCAGATACTAGAGCACTGCAGGATGCAGTCATTTGGCGCTAAGCGACATACAATGCTGATCAAAGAACTGTCCTTTGGAGTAACGGTATATTCGAATGTTGGGGTTGAGACCGGTGACTTGGCCGCCCCATAGGTCACTGCGTGCAGAGACCAGGGCGCTCAAGGCAGTCTCGCTCCAAAGTCTCATCGCAAAGGCGGGGTCGTCGACCTGGAAGCGATCGTTGACACGGACGGCGTCGCCTCTTTTGGGCTTGCCGGGCGTGGTCAAGGGCAGCGAGGAGAGAAACGACACGTATTTTCTGCAGAGGGTGGCTGTCCACAAGTTGGGTATGGTGACGATCTGGCCAGGCAGACGCTCGTCGAGGGCGAGGTCTACTTCTGGGATGAGGGGGTCGAGTGCAGGCCAGTTGGGAAGAGCAGGTGTGGAGGGGGAAGGAGCGACTGGCTTGGACGCTGCATCCTGCTTGGCTTTTTTCTTGGGCGCCATGGACAGCCGCGTGCGTGATGTTGTGAAGAGCGAGCACAGGATATCGAATATCGAATATCTCACAAGGCGTGGGTGGGTGGTCGATGATTACCTCTGGGGATGATGATGATGGATAGATAGCTCTTCCCACGACCCAACTTGCAGTAGCCGTGCGTGCCCGCCCAAACAACCAGAGCAGACCAGGAACGAGGGCCAGCAGTGTCTGCAACGGCGCAATAAGCAGTATGCTTCTTGGGTGAACCGGGCACTTATTCTGGCTTCTTCGCCCTCCCCTTCTTTTCACTCGTTCACTACCTAGTGGCTGGTGTTCACTCGCTCGCCCACGCTCTCTATTTTCTACTCTCTCTCTCTCTCTACTGCACCGCTGCCCGCACTGGCACTGGCGACTGTGTCTGTTTTTTTTTGACGGGCCGCACGCACAGCGATGATGACGTTGAGTGTTGCGCTGGGCCAGCGGTTGGGCCTTGGGGACGTCGACGACATGCACATGTTGGGCCAAGACGGCGGCGCACGGGGCCATGGTGGCCGATGGCCGCCTCTTGTCTCTCGTGCTGGCCAGGGCCGTCCAACAAGCCGCCCAGACTTGCAGGCCTTGCGACGGCGCGACGACGGCCCTTCACGACTGCCAGACTCTCTCCAGACGACTGCCGCCTCCAGCACGCTCTGCTCGGCCGACTGTATGTGATGCGCGACGCTCCATCGCTCCCGCCTGCGCGAAAAGCTAACCCAGCGCAGTAGACGACGTCGACATTGCGAGCAGCCCTCAGCTCGTCGCCCGCCACCGCAACAGCCACAGCCACTGCCACTACGCTCCCGAGGAAGATGGCTTCGGCAGCATGGTCGTAGCCTCTGCCCCCGAGCCTGCACACGATGCCTCCTCCCACGATGCCGCCTCCGAAGCTCTGCCCCCGCCCGCTCCCCCCCAGCGCATGCCCGACATGGACGTGGCAGCCGCGACCGTCGACGCGGCGCCCATGGCTGCCCTGCCGCCCACCACGGATGCAGGCGCGCCTGGCCACGACAACATGAGCCTCGCCGCCACCTTCCCCCCTGGCCTGCCCGCGCTTGATCCCCCCGTGGCATACGGCCACGACGACAGCCTGGACGCCATGGATTTGCACATGGCCATGGCTACGGCCACCCACAACGCCGCCTTCACGCCCATGGACTTCTCTGCGGTGCCGCCCCCCACGACCGACGAGCGCGTCAATGCCTATGCCCGTCTCCGCTTCGACGACGGCTCCTACTACATGCACACGTACCAGATCGTCCTGGGCCGCAACATCCACCTCGCCCACCGCGACATGCGCCGGCTGGCCAGGGTCGACCAGCTCCACGCCAAAGGCCAGCCGCGCGCTGCCGAGCAACTGCTCAACGGCAGGGCCAGCAAGAAACGCAAGCGCGACCACCGAGGCGCACGCAGCGTCATCAGCGAAAAGGGCGGCATCGTCAATGCGCCCATCGAATCCATGCCCGTCGACTTCCAGCAGCGTCGCCTCAGCAATGCGTCGCACTCGCTCAGCTCTGCCTCGCACCCCACGGCCGACTCGGGCGAAGAGAAGCCCGCCGAGCGAGCCCCGCAGGACGTGCTCATGCAATCCTTCCCCGAAGTCCCTGCACAGTTCGACAGCCAGGTCCCCGAGAACCCGGACGACTGTCCCTTTGTGCCCATACACCCGCAGCACATCACCGCCAAGACGGGTGCCCAAGGGCCCAAAGGAATATCACGACGACATGCCAAGATCTTTTATGACTTCGAAAATAGGAATTTCTGTGTCAAAGTCCTCGGCTCCAACGGCCTGCATCACGAGAATGTATTCATCCCAGCAGGCCAAGTCGTCCCCTTGGACCATGGCGACCACCTGCTCATTGGAGCTGTCAACATTCAGTTCTTCTTACCCGACATCGCCCTCAATGGCAACGAGCATTTGCAGCAAGAGCCAGTTTCTCGCCCTATGAGCTTCTCCTTTGAGAATGGCCACGGCGAGCAAGAGAGTGACGAGGTGGAGAGTTCCGAGAGTGAAGGCGAGCTGAGCGTCAATCCCAAACATGTGTACCATTACCCTATCGACAGTGAGAGCGACTCTGACGATGCCATGGGCGACGATGACATGGATGACTATGAAGAACCCATACCACGCCCACGACAAAAGCAGAGCCTAAAGATCAAGATCAAGAATCCACCCCCGCCACCGCCGCCGCCAAAGGAGCTGAAGAAGGTGCATAAGAGAAAGCATCGGGAGCCTTCGCCAGAGGAGCCACCCGTCAAAAAGGCCAAGCACAAGGCCAAGGAACAACCTCAGGAGCCCGTCAAAGAGCCCAAGGCTCCCAAAGAGGTCAAGATCTCGAAAGAGACCAAAGAACAGAAAGAAGCAAAAGAGCTCAAGGACGTGGAAAAGCCCAAGGAACCCAAAGAGCCCAAGGACAAGGGCAAAGCACCCGCCAAGGCGCCGGCCAAAACACCAATCAAGAGCGAAACTCCTGTAGAGCAAGTCACGCAAGAGACGTCTGTCAAAGAAGTCGAGCCGCCCGTCAAGTCTGTGCCAAATGACAGCCCGCCATTATTGCGAAAACCATTCGAAGGCGAACTCGAGGCAGGTGGCGAAATTGATGGTCTCATCACCGAAGAGATGGCTAGGCAACACAACTTGCCTTCTTCTCTCATCGGCCACGTCGTAGAGAAGCGTAAAGGCCCGGGGCGGCCTCCAAAAGATGGCATCATGTCAAAGCGCCAGAGATCCCAACTTGTTAAGCAGGCCAAGGAGATTGAGAAGGCCAGGGCTGCTGGTATCGACATCAAGGATATACCTCCGCCCCCGATCAAGGCCAAAGTGCCAAAACGCAAGGAGTCAAATGCAGCCGAGGGAGAGGATGACGAAGGAGTCATGGAGTCGACAGAGGGCGGTGATGGCACCATGATGGGCGACAAGAAGTCGATGAAACCCTCAAAGCCTCCACGTACCCCGTCTCCCGAGATGCGAATCGAGGACTACACGGAGGAACAACTACAACGTCCCTCAGCAAATTACGTTGTTCTCATTCACGAAGCAATCTCTTCCTCGAGCACTGGCCAGATGAACCTACAGCAGATTTACAATTACATTGAGAAAAAGTACCCCTGGTATAAGTTCAAGACGACAACAAGCGGTTGGCAATCGAGTGTCCGTCACAACCTCGGCCAGCATGATGCATTTGTGAAAGGAGACAAAGAAGGTAAAGGGTTCAATTGGAGGGTGAATCCAGAAGTCTCGATTGAGAAGGAGCGCAGGAAGCGACAAGTCAGTCCTCCAACAAACCATACCCAGCGACCCTCATACTATCCTGCGCCAAACGGCTACGCTCCATACCCCCCGCCAAATTACCCTTACCATCCCGGAATGCCCCATGGTATGCCTCCAGCTGCCCCGAGGCTGCCACCAAGTCTTGCGCAACCTCGATTGCCACCCAGCATGGCTCGCGATGCCAATGCAGCGGCCCCAAGCGCATCGCAAGGAGGATCTCATCCGTCTCCATATGCGTCGCCCTGGGGTGGTGGCAATGCAGCAGGTAGCCCTCCAGTACCCAACCCCCCGCGACCTTATCCACCTCAAAGTTCTCAGCCACCGCCAGCCTCTTCAGCTGCGGGATCAAGTGGCCAGTATGGAGTTCTCTATCCAACCGCTGCACCCTCGCCCTACAGCGCGCCCCCAGCTGCGAGTCCATACGGTGGACCATATGCTGCTGCAGGCCAAAGTCCTTATGCACAAGCACCTCCTCGGCCATATGCACCCTATCCTCCGCAGAGCCAGCACAACAACGGGGCCACCCCATCGACCATAGCACCCCCAGCGGCCTCACCATATGCCGCTCAGTCTCCTTATGGACCTCCCCCGCCAGGTCCACAAGCTGATGGTCATGCACCTCACCCATCTGGACGATATCCTCTCGCAACGCACCCTGACCTCATTCGACAACTCGAGGCATTCAGGAAAGTGTATCTCGATGCCAGAAAAGAGCCCGGCGAGCGCGAGAAAGTTGACAACGCGATTAGAGCCTGCGTGGACACGACTGTGCCCGAAGCCAGTCTGACTAATGCAGAGAGGCAACTGTTGACGTCTATCAGTCGTGTCGATGGTATCGCCAAGCACCTCAAGAGGCCTCCATCAACTCAGCAAGAGGGCACGCCAGCTACAGCGCCTGCATCAACAAGTACAATTGATGCTGGCACAGCTGCGGCTATTGCAGCTGATGCTGCTGTTGGCAACGGAGCCTCACAAGAGCAAAGCAATACCCAATCACCGTCATTAGCAACTGAGCCAGGGACAGAACAAACGTCGCAATCTCAACCACAAAGCTTCACACCGAACATGACGGGTGGATCTTCTGGCTTCCCTGCCGCCAGTGCCCCTGCCGTACCTCCTCTGCCGCTTTCGCATCGGCCGAGCGTCGAGCCCATTACCCCTGTACCTGGATCGCCTGCGGTACAGAATAGCACGCCGCTGAAGCGACAGATGACGGAGCTTGACATGGACAGCGGACCAGATGCAGAGGAAGCGGAGAAGGCCAAGGCCGAGCACGACTCACTGGCCAAGATGGAGTAGATCTACATCTTGACTTGATTAGCTCCGCAACTGCGCACTGCTATCAAAAACCATGGTGCTTGTCGCCATCTCCTTGTCACGTTTCTGTCGCTTCAACCTTCCACCTTGACCATGGAGTAGCGGTTGCATGACCAATTTTTGTCATTACCACGGCGTTTTTTTTCATATCGGATCCTCTGCCAATATTGATACCCATCAGACACGCGCGCCATTGGGATTCGGAGGACTTGTTCTTTCAAGGAGAAGAAAAAAGTGCATTTACGCGTTGTACTGTATTCCACATGTGAAGATGATGGGTCTAGATGCGTGTGCATGTATAGCATGGGATCAGGGAAGGGGGGTGGGGGGTTACGATATGCCGGTTTAGAAAGAGGAAATGTATACACGTATAGGTAACTAGCCACGGGATTATTAGTAGTAGGGTATTGTAGAGAATTGAACCGATGGTTTACATATTGTACATGTGTGTATGTGAGTGTTCAATGTTGCTTTCATGCATGAATGGATTTTGCGCCAGGTGTAGCCGATGGTGTGGTGTGAGGGCGGGCGGGGGGTTAATATCTCGTGTAGGTATCCCAGATTCGCAGTTACAAAAAGTCAGTACTAGATGTCTCTCTAGCCCCTGTGTCTTGTTTTCACTGTCGCCGTATGTACATACCATGGTCCTGTCCTACCACTAGGAATCCAGGAGATGATGCAGTATCATGGGCGCAAAGTCTTTGTTTTGCACGAGAATAAGAGTTCATCGTGTGGTAGGATGTGACGAGACATTTGTTGCCAAAAAAAAAGAAGGTGATGTTATAAAAGGGGGAAGAAAAGTTCTGATATTGCAAGGTATATCGCCCACCGCTCGCCATCTTCAGTCCAAAAAAGCCAAAAGCCAAATGCAACAATTAAACATTTCCACAGAGAAAACGAAGCGTCAAAATAACCCTTCTGCTCAATACTTGGTTTGGACTTGGTATCGCCGTACGCCTAAAATGTCTCTCTTCGACTAGCACCTCTACTCCTACATTGCCATTTCTGCTTGCAACTTCCTCAACTCCTCCTCCTCGTCATCCTCCTCAATCCGCTGGCTCTTGCCCTTGACCTCTGTGTGCGGCGCCTGTGGCAGTTTACCGACTGTGTCGTTGATGGGAACGTTGCCTGTCCGTAGCATATCCTCGTCGAGTTTCTCTTGTTGCAGTTCTGCGAGTTCTTCGTCAAGTTCGTCTTCGTCGATGCCGTTGGAGGCTACGCCAGAGGTTATGGCTTCGCTGATTTCTTCGCCAATGGCGTGTTGTTCGCGTAGATCTTCCCTGAGAGATGGGTTAGTGTGGTGCGCCGGTACTAAGGCGAGAAAAGTATAGACGAGATGGGTGGGTGAAGGGGTGCGTGTGCGTGTGCATGTCAATGCGCAAGACGTACATGACGTTGTCGACCTTGTCAATGGTCAAACCAGCATGTATCTGCTTCATAGCCGAACCAGCATTCTTCATCGCGTCCAACGTCTCCTTGTTGATGTTCGCAGTCTCGATGCTGTAGATTTCCCGCTCAAGCGTCATGATTTGTGAACTCGTCTGTTCGAGAGAGTGCTCGAATTGCTTCTTTCGCCGGAGTGCTGATTTGGCCGCTATCCATGTGTCAGCCACCATGCTTCTGCACAACCCCCCACCATCATACTGCCTTCCCCCGCCAGTGCAGCACGACAACTCAGGGTGGTGGCGGAGTCAGACGTACCAGCCTTATTGGTAGAAACATATTTGCGCGCCAGATTGTCCTGCTCCTCCATCTGGTTCTGCAGGTGCTTCTCCCGCTTGTTGAGCATCTCGAGCTGGCCCCGCAACTGCAATATGGCTTTCTTTGGCGCTTCCTTCTTGGCTTGGCCGCCGCCAAACCAGCCGAGGCCCCAGCCGCTCATGGTGACGGGTGAATGTACTGTCACTGCCTGTCAGCGAACACCGTCCTGTATCATGCCCCAAGACTATCGCGAGAGACGCACGCCCCCTCGCGCGCTATCTGATAGCGGCATGGCGGGGGGAGGGGAGCACCCAGGCCGGTCACTTACGGTGTGAAAATGTGGCTGATATTTGTGGTCGTGTGTGTATGGACGATTTTGGAGGGAGAAGAAAGAGCAGGTGAAGGGTTGTACAGAGCAAAGGTGAGTATAAAGGATGCCTAACGCTGGTCATGAATCGGGGCCTGGACGCACGAGACGATGATGTCGACGCGCTAGTTGGGGCACGTGCATCGTTCGGTATCGGCTGTAGTTTCCGCCGATATCTGTGCCAAGACCTGGCCCCCTTCCATTGATAGAGCCCTGGATAATACAGTAGCAACCACGCACCCTCAGTCCCCCACATGTCTGGGCCTGTTCCCTCGAATCTTGTCCTTTTTGCTGATCTCGACACGTGTGCGCCTGGGACAAAGGTTCGACTTCTCGGCTGGTCCGTCTTCTTGGTCTAAATTGGCTGCAGATGCTGATCATGTCACAGCATTGATGAGTATGTTGTCCAGTCTGCCATCCTGCGGCTTAAACATGGGTATTCTGCTTCTAGTGAGACCAAGGTAGTCAATGTCGACATTGAACACGTTCTCGAGAAAGTGAAGCACAATGACGTCGATGTTGGCACTTGGATCAACGTGCTGGGCTATGTCAAGCCGCGACAGGAGGAGGGCGTCTTTGTACAAGCCATCGCGGTCTGGAATGCTGGAAACGTCAACTCCAATGCTTATTTCGAGGCCGTCCGACAGCGAAAGGCTGCTGGATAAGGGCTCCCATCTTCGAAACCGACGCTCTGCTTCAGTTTGGGACTTCACCTGCCCAGCGTGAATACTGAATACTGACGAAGACTTGCATCACTAAGTTATGAAAAGCCGTCTTGAATGAGTCGGCTCGCTTTCAATCGAGTTTTCCATGCTCGTGAGTTGTGCGTAGAAACATGATACCAACAAGAGCCCCTTGTTGCTGTCAGCAGATATGGAGGACGACTGTCAAAAACTCTATAAACCTTCGTAATATCCCAAATCTCGAACACTCTGAGTACATGGTTACTCGCCCATTTACTGCGACCTATCGTTTCTAAATCGACCAATAGGCAGCATTTCGCAGAACAAGGGTCCGTCCCTGACAAATGTTTGAGGAGCATCAGCAGACTCGACGTTCTAAAAATCTGCTGAGCAAGTCTAGCCAAGTCCTCTTTGTGTCAACGAGATTATCTCAGATTTCGAACCCACCTTGGCCAACAGCGTCAAGACCTTGATCCCACGTCGGGGATGACAACGAATACGGGCAGCGCTACGTGGACATAATTTGTTGCTGGTTGCATCGACCTCAGGGCTTGGAATACTAGCATCCGTCGACGCTTGGGCCCGCTGAGCCTGTATCAATGACTTGTACTGGCGCAAATATCCTACTACGCGAATATAGTGGCATTCGTCCACTTCGCCTTTTTTCCAACCTTCGAACACCGAAACCCATCAGCGACATCTCTGCCACAACTGTAGCAGCCATCACGGAAATGATCCACAAAAGTTTTGAGGAAGAAATGGCTGATTACGCGATGCTCCCAATATCTGCATCTTGGCGCATGAACGGGTCCAGGGTTCGGGCGGCTACGATTTCGGGACGTGCCGTTCGCCGATGAAGCTTGCTTACAACGCGAGACAAACCAACCCCAGACAGAGTATGAAGCGATTACTGATTCAGTGTGGGTGGCATGGGGTCGTAGATCATTGACCGTGTGGTGCGTAATCAAATCAAAGCAATTCTCCCGTGTTCAGCATGCTCATTTTGTTTTCAATGGGGTGCACAATTGTTTTACTCCCATGCACACACCAGCATAACTACCTACTACCGCAACTATGGAACGGAAGCTATATTGCCTTGATAAAAAAAGGGAGACCTCATCAGTCGCCATCCCATCCATCCCTCATCCCAGCCCTTTTCCCGCCCAAACATGCAATCTCGAGTCTCTCAATCCTCTTCCTCGGCACCGCAACCCCCAACCCGGATTCAAAAAAAAACCCCCCCCAGTCCAAACCCCCTTCCAGGCGCCCGACAGCCTGTAGCGTAGCGTACGTAACTATCCGCACACCCACATCCACCTGGGTCCGGGCACATCCACCTACCTAACCTATGTACCACCCACCTGGGCATGTCCACAACCGTGTCCGCCAAGCAATATACCCGCCGCCACTTTGCAGCGCTGGTACTTTCTGTAGGACAAGCCTGCCGGTTCCTTTTTAGTTTTTTGACCCACTCTGTAGGTAACGTTCGATATATTTTGTTCTTGTTCTTTGGGTTCGTCCTATTCCGAGAGAGGCGGGTGGGCGGCCGGGAAGCGGGAAGGTGTGGGTGTGAGTGCAAGCTGGGCTGGGCTGGGCTGGGCTGGGCCGGCGCGTGGGGAGACATTCGCTGTCAGCAAGACACAGAACAGACTAACCTTACCTACCGGTATCTCGCTCGAACCTCGCTCACACCCTCTCCAGGCAACCAGCCGCGGTAAGTTAAGTGAAAGTGCGCAAAGTTGGGAGTCAGACATAGTTACCACTGCGTCTGAGGCTGCGCGGCTGCTCGCCTCGTGGAGGCGCATGCGGCGCAGTGTGTTGGTGAGTTGGGTATGTGGAAAGAATCGGCTGTGCCTCTGTGGGGGGTTTGTAGGTACTGGTGCGCCTTACGCTTTGCGTTGGTGGAGGCGCGATGGCGATGGTTCTGTGCCGCATCGGAAAAACTTGCTCAGAAAAGCTTGGTTTGGTTGATGGGGCGCGGAGTGAGACTGAGATATGGGTGCGGGTGTAGATTCAAAGTGGGCTTGGTTTGAAGCAGGGAAGCGCGTGATGCTGGTTAACATGGTTTTGTGGGGGAGTGGATGGGGAAAAAGGTGTGTGCGAGAGGTGACTTGTGTTGTGAGAATTTCATCTAGATCGCACGCGTGAAATGGTAAGAGGAGTCATGATTGAATGATGTCAATGTTTGTATTATGAGGCAGACTGTTGTGTGCCTGGCGTTTCATTTAACTCAGCTATTCGAGCAACCTGAACGCCGACTACTATAGCACTCTAATTGGGGAAGGGGACAAGTACCACCCATGAAAGCAAAGAAGGGTATCGTGAAAGAATGCAGAGGAACGCCATGCTCGTTTTTTCAGTGTACAACACAGAAACATGGCCAGGTGACTGCACCGAGTGAAACTGAAGCCTACTGCTTGGGTCCAAACACCCAGTACTGAGCAGCGTACCTGGTCTCCCATGTAGGTTTCATACCCTTGCAAGTGGCCGGCCGATTGCCACCTGCCGTCTCGACACGATAGACCGTGTCAATACCGCCGGAAGACGCACCAATGGTGTCCTTGAGATAGAGCCATTGGATGGCAGGAAGACCGTTACTGCCAGGGCACGCGCTCGCCGGGGCGTCAGTCCCGTTGAGCTTGGCAACCTGAGCACGAGGGTATGGCGAGGCGCTGAGCTGGTCAAAGGCGAAGATGGGAGTGCTGACTTGTTCAATCTTGCTGAAGTAGTGGTGACCGGCAATGTTCTCATAGCCCTGGGACCTGAGGCTCCAGTCGAGCATCTCCGGCGTCGAGCTCAGTGAAAGTGCGAGAGGAGACAGGGTGGGGATCTTCCAGCGGGCCATCCAGTCATCGTTGAGCTTGGTGCCGATGTCATAGAGGGTGGCTTTCCGTTTGTTAGCTGCGGATGTCTTGTTTGGGTTCATTTTTTTCACTTTGACTTACCGACTGCGCCAGAGGTGCCGGGAGCAGCATTCTCGTCAGATCCACAAGTATAGTTTTGAGTGCCGATGCCGAGCACGACGTACTTTAGCTCCTGACCGTCGGGTGCAGGAAGCGCGCTCTTGGGGAAGAACTTGGCGAGTTTACTGAGGTCACGACCGGGCGTGTACCCGAGTGAACTGTCCTGTGGCCATGGTAGGGCGTCGATGGATGCCGCGAGCAGGAGGAAAGCAGTGGTGAGGGTATTGAAGAGCATGACTGCTAGGTTCTGGCGGAAAGGAGTATGTGGAGGTGGAGTGAGACAAAGGAAGCCGAGTGTAAGAAGACAGGAGAGTCTATAGTAGGAAGGTGCGGGTGGCGGGATTCGGGGTCCAAGCTGAAGCTGGACTGCTTTCACTGTGAGGCTACCAGGAAACCACGGCTTTCACCTACACGAAAAAATGACAGTCTCGAAACCAATGTCGTTGTTGCACTGTCCAGTCTGCCCGGCGACTGACAATCTTATACCCATCTTCTGAGAGCATCCATCCCTGCGCTTGGCCGTTAGACAGGCGGGCTACATGCGAGTCCCATGCGCCTCCATGTGCATGTACATCGACACAGACCACCGCCCCAGACAAGATTTTTGGTCCTCACCCTGGAAGCCATATGCAGAGCCAAATTGGTGAGACCTGGAGTTGGCCTTAGCCTCTCGCTGTCGTCCCTGTACATGCCGCCTTAGCGAGAGTGACGGGCTGGCTGCAAATGCTTGTACCTCCTGTAAGCGCTGATACGTGCAATCTCGCGATCCAGCGACAGGGATTCGACGGGCGTCAGGATGCAAGAGGCTTGCATGTCGTTTTTCTAAGCCGCATGGCCGGCGCGCTGGCTTCCGTGTAGAGGCTCAATCCGGGCAACCCAAGGCTTATGAAGATTGGCAATCCATCATGGCGCCTCCACCACATCTCCAGAACATAGGCGGGCGACGAACAAGTCTGCCTCCGAGCGGCGCCAATCTCGACTCTCGACTCAAAGCCAACAAAGGATGCTCGAGTTTCAGTGGCAGGGCTGTAAAACTAGGACCAAACGTGACGGGGGGTTGGGTCTGTCGACTCAGGAAAGTTGGGGTTTCTCGGTATTCACCCGCTGTCCGTGCGCTAGAGACACTTATAGCATGCAATAACGGCTGATGGATAACCAGATGGATGTGGCCTGCTAAAGCCAGCAAATGACCCGATAATGGCTGCATCTAAGCTATTGAAAAGCCCCAAAGCCCCGCTGGACGCCCGAATGTTGGTTAATTAGCTCCGCACGCTGGCGTCACCCAACGGACATTGCGGCAAAATGGCGCAAAGCAGCAGAAGTGGCGTACGGCACAGGTCTAGGAATCGACTCGACTGCACTGGTGAGTGCCTCGAAGCTTGCCAGCGGTCGTGCGCGGCACAGCTCTGTTCAGCTTTCCTGATCGCTGATGGGGCGCATACGAGAGAGGTCGTGCCACGCCTATTGCTCCATCAGAACCCACTCACGGCGTCGTGGCAGTCTCTCTCGCTCTGGACATGGCACTCTCCGTCTTCCATGGGCCGATTCAACAAGGGCGAGGCTGCTTTATCTGTCGTCCTAGCAGATATCCTTGAAGAGACTCTTCTGCTTGAAACGCCATCTGCCAACATGACCGCAAAATGCGCCGCATCAGGCGTCGCCGACATCTCACCTTGCCTTCAAAAGGCATAATTGAGGGGTAATGCTGGTGTGCTGCAAGGCCACCAAAGCAATGCATTAGCTCTCTTTTCTTTTCGCCTGTCACACAACTCCGAAGCTGCAACTCGTCTTCAACGTGCTAACGGGCTGTCGTTCCGAAGAGTCATAAAGTCTCTCGAACAAGTTGCTTAAATGAGGTTCCCTGCGGGCCGTGAGTGGGTTCGGGTGCTTCAAAGTGAACGCTGTTTCGAAACCCATCAAGGATGGTAGATCACGACGTGTCAGAGCTTCACGCGAACTGTTTCAGACAAGTCTTCCCGCATCTGCGACCGTGCTACACAACCAGCTGGGGGATCTGCTTCGAACGCTCTCAGGAGTCCGGAACTTCTATTCGGAAACGTTTAGGATGCGGTTAAGCTCCTGTCAGCGCCCTGAGGTACTTTTCAAACATTGACGGCTCTTTCAAGGACCGCGTTGTCAAGGACCGCATAGGTAATGCTTGTGAAGGCTGTCTGTCACACCCACCGCGACGGCACATGTTGCCTTCTTTTGCCATATTCATGTCCACACTGTTGCTGGCCGCTCAGGTTAGCCGCGCTGACAATCATTCGGGAATGTCGCGCGAGCTGTGACAGCTGCGGTCGGATTAGGTACCAGTTTGATCGGAACAATCACACCAATGAAAGCCAAGGGTAGTCGGCACCACCACGGACCCATAGACCTATCGATTTGATACGCAAACCCTGTCCAGTAAGTTGAACAAGTCGCAATACTCATCATGTCCAGTGATAGACTCGGAAGACTGTTGGCTCCTTCTAATGATATCAGCTTATGACACGGCGGTCAAAGGTGCGGAATGGAATTATTTGAAGATGTGTTGCTGTTCACACTTGGGTGACCTTGGACGAATAAACCTACTGTAAGCGGCGTACAACTATAAGCCACACCACAACATGGCCTATCATGACATCTTGATCAATTAGATCGTGACTTTCCGCACTGCCAACGTAATGGCAAACACCATGCATGTACTTACCACAAACGCCGCCAATACAGGAATGATAGCACCCTACATTTCTCTACTGGCGACAGTAGTCAGTCACCTCATGCTTTTTTGATCTGGTCGTAATTATAGTCATGTAATTAATAATAATCGCATTAATTTCCAAGCTTGTCATACTTTACAATGTTTGCAAATGTCTCATGCCATCCATCCATCATGCTGCTTTTCCACAAGCTACCTCATTTGCACTGAATTCAACGTGGTCGAAGAAGAAGAAGAAGAAAGAAGAAGAAGAAGAAGAAGGAGAAGAAGAAGAAGAAGGAGAAGAAGAAGAAGAAGAAGAAGAAGAAGAAGAAGAAGAAGGAGAAGAAGAAGGAGAAGAAGAAGAAGAAGAAGCAAGTCTGAGGAGCCAGACTCAAAGTATGGATTTTATAGTTAGGGAAAGACCGTGCATTACATCAGCGCGCGTTGGTGAACGCCCTTCTCTGAGAAGAGCCTGCAAAATAGTGAGTAGATTTCTGCTGCTAGGAATCATGCCAATTTATTCATCAGCCAGCTTAAGGAGTTGGTATCTAGGGGGTTAGTAGAAGCAAGATAGATCATCGATCTCAAGTCATGGTTTTAACATTAGACCTTTGATGGTTTCGCTGACTTTACTTTTATGGTGAACGAATCGATTATGTTGAGAAAGTAAACGCTCAAGCTGTTCGTGTGCTGACAAAGCACAAGCATACCAGGTAGAACCGTAAGATGATATGGTGGCTTTGCAAATGCTGCAAACGGGCCTTGGTTACTTGGAAATATACATGGTCATGGCAAGATTTCTCTGGAGCTGTGACGTGTGGCGAGCAGATGTGGATGCTCTGTGTAGTTGTAGAGAGTTTGAATACATTTCTTGTATGTCGTTCAATCAAATGCCCATGTTGTGATACCTCGAGTGGTTTATGCTGATAAATGGTGTAATGAAGCCGGCGAACGTGCCTAGTCGCTATGCACAAGAATCGTAGGGTAACTAAGAGTATCCGAAGAGCGTAATAGCTAATAATCAAGCCAAATATAACACATGCCCTGAATTATAGCTTTGTTACGCCCTGCCAGGATGTATTTGTGTCTCTGACGCTTTGTTATGAAATTAATGCGCGTCAGAGAGCCGTGCCGCATAGGAAGATCACGTTGCAGTGATGGAATTCCCCCCTTATCCATCTGAGTGTACTATGCGAATATATCTTATTTTGAAGAGGCAGACGGGTAGGATTCAGCGTGTAGTAAGTAGGCAAGTGTGCAAGTCATCCTCCGCCGTCTTGTGATTGGCTCGATCAACCTCACACATCGTTCCTAACATCATCGCGATTGTAACACAGCAATGTCTAATTCGAAGAATACACCAACAATGTTACAAAGACCCGCGCACCCCTTCTCACCCAAATCGCCATGACACAGCCTATACCTATCATTGGTGCCGGCATCGCCGGCCTGACCCTCGCCCGCTGCCTCCTGCACTCAGGCATTCGCACAACCCTTTACGAAAAAGCATCCACCACTCCTCGCCACAATTACGCCATCACTTTGCATGCGTCCTCTTACGGGCCGCTGCTGAAGTATCTCGGTATTGACGAGCGCATTTTCCGGTCCTCTGTTGCTGTGGACGTGGATACAGGAGGGACAGGACGTATCGGTCACGTGGCCAGTGGTGACGAAACCCCACGGGAAAGTTTTCGAGCAAACCGGGCGAGGCTGGAGGGATGGTTGGGCGAAGGATTAGATGTACGCTACTCGTCTGCTATCCGGGAAATCGAAACCGCACCCACCCCCCCGGGACTCGCGCTGCATCTCGCCAACGGGCAGGTATTGACGCCAGACTTTACAGTCGCAGCAGATGGTGTGCATTCCGCCATTCGCAAAGCCCTCTTGCCAACGACAGAGGTCCAAGTCCTCCAGCTCGTTGCATTCAATGGAAAGAGAAGAGTTGATCTGCAAACATTCCAAGCAGTATTCGCGGCAGCGTTAAAAGACAACAACGTGCTGCAAGCCAAGCACGGAGACACTCTTCTCAGCATCAGCCTCGACAAGCGGCAAACCGAGTACGTGAGCCTAAGCTGGACTTTTTCCCGTCCACCACGCGGTACACATGATGCTTTACATCGCCCGGAGCGCTCCAACGCTGATGCGCAGACAATCCCAAATGAGTTCTTCGACGAAATCGCTGCGCTAAAGGGGCTCGAACAACCATTCGCCCAAGTCTTTGACGCGGACAAGTTGAGAAAAGACAGGATACTGCATTGGCTGATGCGTAAAGCCCTGACGCCTTTGTCGGATCTGCAGAATCTACTCGCTAAAAATCACGTTGTGCTGATGGGCGATGCGGCGCATGCGGAGCCCATTATTGGAGGTAATGGAGCGAATGCCGCAATGCTTGATGGCGTGGAGTTTGCAAAAGGTATCGCGGAGAATGGGATTGGCGGGGCCGCAAAGGCATATGAGATGCGGTTTGCAGAGTGGGAAAAGGCGAATGGTGAATGTGAGCAGAGGATTAATAGAATGCATGAGTCGGTATCGCGAAATGGGGCGAGTCTGTGAGTAAAACTAGAATATATGTGCAGTACTAGGCATGATGATTCCAAAAGCCTTTGTCAGTACAACAACCCTCCGCGGCTAGAAACACGAAGGGTAAAAGGGGATCTGCTGTCTTCGTGCTAGACAAAGGTGCAACTATAGTCCGAATAATATCATGATTCTGAAATTTGCACAACGGCATGCAGGGTAACTTACGGCTGGATGCCTACATTTAATTCACCCCTCACGTGGACCTTGTAATTACTCGCATTAGCAAAGACTTCACACAAACATCAAGCAATCATGTAGCACCCAATCAGCTGTTGCATCGTATTTTCTATCATTCGACCTAGCTACATAAAGCAGCTTACAGGCCTAGCTTGTGAAATCTGGATGACCTATGTATGGCCACCACGCAGTCAGAAAGCTACTGACATGTAAAGCAAATGCTTATACATGATTTGATGCCCGTCCATCTTCTTCCAAAATCCCCAGTCATTCGTCTTTTCTACTTCCAATTCTCGCGTAGGGAGCATACAATGCGAGCGTGTAGTGTATGGTATGTCGTTTACCAGCCACCACTGCCGCCACCGCCAACGTCCCAAGAACTCTCGCCTCCAACAGCAGGACCAGCATCTGCAGGACCAGCGGCATCGCCCCAGCCACCGCCACCAGCATCGCCTGTACCTTCGGCGGGAGGGGCCTTGCAGCGCTACGATAGTTAGTACCAACTTCAAGATCAAGATGTGGCCCGCTTACCTTGATAGTATGTCCCATCTCACCACAGTTGCTGCACTTGACCCTGGAGTAGTCACGTGGCTTGGGGCAGTCCTTGGAGAAATGACCAACCTCATCGCAGTTGCGGCACTGGGTCTTGTCGGGGTTCTTGGGCTGGTCACAGTCCTTGGCGATGTGCTCAGTGGAATCGCAATTGCGGCAGGCTCGCGCAGCGACGTTGGGACACTATCGTATATTAGCACGATTTATTTACGTGTAGAGGAGTCAACTTACATCCTTGGAGAAGTGACCAGTCTCCATGCACTTGCGGCACTCGACACCCTCAGCAGAACGAGGTTCGGGGCATTCCTTGGAGTTGTGGCCCTCTTGCTTGCAGTTCTTGCACGCGTGCGGGTTGAACCGCTCCTTGGGGCAGTCACGCGCACGATGGCCAATCTCCTGGCAGTTGACACAGGTTATCTCTGGCTGGTGATTCTGGCGCTCTGGCTGCTCTTGCTTACAGTGCTAGTACCCGTGTCAGTTCGATGAATTTGAAAGCATAGCATGATTTTAACACGTACCTTACGAATGTGGCCGAGCTCACCACAGTTGCCGCAAAGAGGAACACCGCGGTCCTCGACAAAGCCAACAGAGGCGAGACGCTTCATGTTCTCCTCGGGAGATTCGGGCCAGCCTTGTGACATCTTCGCGCGACGAGGCTTGGCAGAAGTCTGAATGGAGAGGACATACTCGCGGTCGGGATTGCCGATGAGATCGACGATGGTTAAGTTGGCAGCGAGCTCCTGAGGCTTGGCGATGAGAAAGATGCCCTTGCCGTCGTCACGAAGAGCCTGCTCGACATCAGGCAGACTGAACTCCTCCATGGTGGCGCGAGCGTAGGCCCTCAAACAAGTCCTGAAGACGTCCAAGTCCATCACATCGGCAGCGTCGATCAGCGCAGTCCAAGCAGGACCAGACTCGAGCTGCGGAACGCCGGCCCAATTGACGATGCGGCGAGACTTGCAGTCGAGAGCTTTGTGGCCAGCCTGATCGCAGAGCTTGCATTTCTGGCTCGGGCAGTCGCGAATAGCATGACCTTCGACTCCGCAACCGTTGCAAGTACCGGTGAATGCGCGCTCGACACGTGGATTGGTGCAGTCGGCCTTGTTGTGTCCAACCTCGCCGCAGTTGTAGCATTCACCAGTGAGGCCGCCGCCTTGGGGGGCATCAGGGCAGTCACGGGCAAAGTGACCAGTCTGGTGGCAACTATTGAGTATGTCAGGATGATTCTTCTTCTTGTCGTCGTTGCTGATGATAAATTAGGTGGCAAACACTCACACACGACAGGTTTGGTCGCTGCCATTGCCTCCACCAGCGGCATCAGCGCCGGCGCCCCAAGAGCCGCCAGCACCAGCATCGTTCGCAGTATCGCCGGTGGTGTTCCAGCTGTTGCCGCCGCCGCCACCGCCAGTATCAGTGTTCCAGGCGGAGTCTCCGCCACCTGCAGCAGCATTAGTATGGGCCCCATGCCAAACTTGGGTGTGAGAAGAACATGCCATTTCCCGTATCCCAGCTCATGATTGCAGTCGATCCGCAAACTTGAGCTAGTCCAGTCGTCTAGTGTTGTTGCTTTTGTCTCTGTTGTTGTCTTGAAGATGTGGGGTGGTTGACGATGGTGTAGAAGGGTGCAAAGTAAGTCTGTGGTCGGTGGATTTCTCCGCCAAGACTTTGCTGGGGAAGGAGCGACGGGGGACAATTGGCAATGCCAAGGTGAAGCTCGAACGTGTTGGAAGGAGGAAGAAGCTCGAGTCACCCTTGCGTGTGGGTAGAGTATAGAAGAGATCGGTCTGACGACGAGTTAGCTTTGGATCAGGTCACGGTGAGACAAAAGGGCAAGCCTGGTGCACTGAAAACTGGGTGAGGGAGACGATGGACTTCACCCATATAGAAAGCAATATCACTACATTCTCGGGCCTTCGGGCCAGCAAAGTGAGGCTAAGGATTAGTCTTGGCAGGAGCAATAATGTGATCATGTCGACCTTGAAACGATGCAGAAAATCGACACTGGAATGGGAAAGATCAAACGTGCAAATTCAAAGGTCCATATACTCAAGAGAACTGATGATCATTCAAATACTGGTATCATATTCATCGTCTTATCAAAACACGGGGCCAAATACCTTCTTAACCTCATCATCATCATCATGCGCCAGGCCCAGTCCAAACGCCGATAGGAAACCTTGTTGTCCCTCACTTTCAGGGAATATGGTATCTACACACCACGGAACTGTATACTGTTAGCAATTATACTAAAGCGCAAAATAAACAGGCTCAACTTACCATCCTCACTACCAAGAACCACATGGCTCCGACAAATCTAAACGCCGCTAACCCAGCAACACTATACAACACCACAGCAAGGTATATCGTAGCTGTTTCGGTTTGCTTTTTCTGCGCCTCATCTGGATTGCTGACCGTAAGTTCTAGACCACCTGATTGGAGAACTAGTGCAGTAAGACCGAGGTTGCAAAACATCCAGAACAGGACGACACCGGAGCGGAATCCGCGGTAATAATCTTCTTGCTTTTCACTAGGCGAGGGAATCTTCTTATCCTCTTTCCATTTCGAGCTGAACACGCGGAGCTCGGTTTCGTACTGTGTGTTGAGATCGGCGTCATCTGTTGGAGCTTGGATATCCGCTTTTCCATCGGCTTTGGTCGTAACGGAAGGCAGCTTCTCTGGCTTATCGTCACCTTTTGTACCCCATGTGATGTCGTGCGTGTTACAAAAGGCGTAGACGTTGAGAATGTTGATGTATGTTGGCGTCATGAGCAGGTACTGGAAGAAAGAAGTGAACATGTGCCATGGATCCAGGAAGATGATTGAGACCAGCAACCACATGACGTAGGTAGACAATAGCGAAATAATCATGGTAGCGAAGATCTTGTCCCTGAACAGATCTGCGACTTCGAATCCCTGATTCTCGGCGATTTGCTTTTGGACTGATTTTACGGCGATGAAGACTGATGCGAACATGAGGTAGGCCATGATTACACACCAGAAGTACACCATGGACATGTACCACTTATTCGAACCCTGGGGTCGATTACCGAGAGCCAAGATGAAACAGGTGATTAGCACAGCGATGTATAACCATTCGAAAATAATGAACAACACTTTTCCGGGGGTACCAAGCTCGTTTTGCAATGAGGCCGTGAGAATGCGGAAGACGAGGAAGAAGTTACCGAGAGCAAACCAGGCAAACAGCATGCTGATTGTCTGGTATACAAATTCGACGAGAAACATCATCTTTCGCATGAACGAGTGATCGCTGCGGAAGATGTCGAAGGAGTGGGCCAGAGCGTAGACAGCAGCGAAGAAGGATCCGTTTAGCCAGCGACGACGCTGACTGATGAATTCCGACATCGTTGTTGGAACATCCGTCTCGCCCGTCGCAGACTTGACGTACTGCAAGATCCAGTGACAATTTCGCTTTGAGACCAGTTCAAAACACAGGATACGATCTTCGGCAAGATACATGTTGGCTGTGAAGATGCCAGCATTCGCACCGTGCATCTTCTCACCCGCAAAGTACTTTTCAAGGGGACCTTGACCAGCTTTGTCGTTTTGCAGCGCGACATAGCGGTATGCGGAGAAGGCGCCGGGAAGCACAGTGATGAAACCAAATGCTGACTCGAGAGGCTTATCCAGGATGTTACTCATCTTGTATTCAAAATTCTGGGTGGCGACCAGAGGGTTCAACAACTTCTTTCCCCCCACCAACATAGCCTTGATCTCACCACAGGCACCAGCGCACATGGGTTCCAAATCGAAAGCCTTCCAGAGCTGGTAGACTGAGTCTTTTCCAGGCTTCGTTCCAGCATCGATGAGTACGCAAATGTTTGGGTCAAGTACAGTGCCAAATGCCTGGAAAAACCATCGATGTGAGTTGATCTTTTTCTGGTTTTTCTCTTTCAGGCAGAAGAGCATTTGCACTGGGGTGTTGCCCTTCTTGACGCCAACAACACCCTTCTTGATGTCGAGCGTCATCTGTGTAGTGTACTATAGTCCATGGTTAGCCATGGCACATGCCAGCCTCGCTTACAAGCAGCACATACCTCGTAAATATGAGCAGTCACATCCTTACCGTTGACCTGCTGCTTGGCGATGCCATCTTGATAGACACCGAGTGCAGCCAGCACGGCCCTTGTCCGTGGGTTGATCTTGGCACGTCCATCGCTGACGACGCAAACCACGATCTTCTTCCACGCGTCCTTGCCCCACGTCTTGCTATTGGTACGCGAGTTCATATACTCGATATTCTTGATTACACCAATCATGGTACGCGCAAACAGCTCATCTTCCTCATTGTACATGGTGACTACGATGAACAGTTCTGTATGCCTAGGCTTTGCAAAAAGCTTCTGACGCAGTGTGAATCGCTCGGCGTCGAAGTCCGCGGGATCGCACGTGGCGGCCGAATATCGCATGTGGGTGAATTCGTCACGTTCCGGGGGCTGTGCATGTGGGACTTGATTCAGCAGCCGTGGGGGGATGGGACAGTCTAGCACAAGGTTGCCCTTGAACAGCTGGACTTCCTTTACGGTCTTCCATCTCTTGATTGGCGCTGGGCTTGGTGTGGGTGCTGGCTCATCGGAAAACGGGTTCTCTGGGTCCATGTCGTCTTCGTCATGGCCCTCGTGTGGATCCGGCCCGTATGCGTTTGGGCCGTGGATCATCGGCCTGTTCACATCCTCATCTTGCCAGTAGTGTGTTGGCTGTGTGCCATAACCGTGATGCGGACTCTCGTCGTTCGGAGATGGGTCATAAGGCTGGTTGTAATACTGGTCATGATGCGCCTGGGGATCGAGCGAGTAATCGCCGTCGTGGCGTTGCGGTCGTGGATCGTAATCGTCGTGATAGTTGCCTGCAGAGTAGGGAATGTTCTCAACAGAGTACTGGATATCGTTAGCTAATATACTTTCTGCAGCTCGTCATGCGCCTGATAAGGCGCCAGGCGACTCGACTTCAGAGCCGCTGCAGTCTCGTGGCTCCTCTGCTCCTCTGCTCCACTTACGCTGGGCTGTAGAGGTAGCCGATCGCCTGAAGCTGCGGCCGGGTTGGGCCCCATGGGGATCTCGAGTATGCCACTAGGCGCTGGTGCGGGCGACGCATACCGGTCTTCGAGCTGGTATCCACGCAATGGCTGCCCGGGAGAAGGCGTCCGACCTGCCCCAGGCCGTCGCTGATCCATCTCGCTGTCGTAAGGGTTGGCTGGAGAGCCTGCGCAGTATGGTGGTTAGCACTGTCTCGTCGCTATATCGCGTAGAATGCTGCAGCGAAATTGCAATGTGAAGATTGGGCTCTTGATGATATAGGCAGAGAAGGAGGAAGAAAAAGACCAAGACCAAGAAGGAGAAGAAGCGGGTCGGGGCAGGGAGTGCGCAAACATGATAAACGTGATACAGCCTTGGAGAGTTGCCAGGGGTGGTGGTATTCATTACTTACCCAGCCGATTGTAAGACATGGTGTCCTAGTGGAGGTACCTATCTGTGTAGGTTCGCAGTGTCGTCTACTTATGGAAATCCAATGACGGACCAAACCTCGCAAGCAAAAACCAAAAGGCGCGCCGGGAGAAAAACAGAGGCCAAGGGAATATGCAACGGATGCGCTTCCAGTGTCGCGAGGTGAGAAACCGGCTCGAGGACGCACAGTACCGTCGGGTTTCAGCTGCGTTTGGTGGATGCGATTAAGCGTCGACCAGGCTCGGGTGCACTGCAGTTGTTTACCACAGCAACGGCCGATACGCGGGCTGCAATGATGCAAGTGACGCTGACGGCGTGCGGGCGGACAACAACGTCAGATGCAGAGCTAGGCTTCGATACGTGCCTGATCCTGTATGTAAGCCTTGAATAGCGATGGAGGAGAGCAGGTCTGGTAATGCGAGCACCTGTTCGTTTCTATTTCCCCCCTCCCCTCCCCTCAGGTGCACGCCTGCCAAGGATGCGCCTCAGCCCCGAAACGTGCGACTGCGCTTCCATTCGCTGCGGAGCCTTGCGTGGGGGCGCCACACTTCACAGCCGCGCGTGGTTACGAAGCCAGTCTATAGTTAACCCAGTCCATGACCCGGCTTGCGGCTGAGTACATGCTGGTTACGTCGGCATATGTGACAGTGCGCTTTTACACTTGGAGCTACTGTAGGTACAAATTGTCATGGACAGAAAAACATACCTAATAGGTAACCCGCAGCTTCTGGTGACTTGCCTAGTACAGAACTGGTCACCGCACTACGGTGCATGCAAGCAGTACGTATGTAGTAGTATGTTGCGCGACACTGATCTGCGCATCTTACTTCATAGCTGTATCATAGGTAGTGCTCGGATATCGCAACGGCCCATGATGCAACGCTTATGCTCGAAATGCTCTGTACTAATGCTCAAATGTGCGGTCTGCTAGAACACGAAGAGAGTTCCTCTATCCTCTATGGGGTATCATCAAGTCATCCCTTCATCCTTCCCCCACCCCCTCTTGCCCACCTAGCTCAACTCTCCCTTCTCCAGCCTCTCCAGAAATGCCTTGCCAAACTTGACACTCTGCTCATATGCAACCCTGAAGCCGTCTTCCCCGCCATAATAAGGATCCTGTATCTCCTCCCCCTTGCCTTTCCTGCTCTTGCCCCCGAACTCTCCAAACAGCATGACCTTCCCAACCCCCTCTTCGCTCCCCAGCTGCTTCACGCGCCGCCTCCTCAACGCCAGCAGATCCTCCAGGTTGTCATCGTCCATGGCAAGAATGTACTGAAAGTCGGTGAAGTCCTTGTCCGATGAGAATTTCCGCGCCGCGTGCCGGTATGTGGTTATGCCGTTGGAGCGCAGTGTCGACATGGTGCGCGAATCAGGCGAGGAACCGATGTGGTACCCGCCGGTGCCAGAAGAGTCCACACGGGTAATGAGGGGATGTGAGGGTGCGATGAGGGACTGGAAGACGCCTTCTGCCATTGTGGAACGGCCTAGGTGATCATGTTAGCATGGTGATTGTGGTGGGGCTAGAAGAGGTAACAACTCACAAATGTTTCCGAGACAGACGAAGAGGACTGCGACAGGTTTCGGGGATTTGGAGTCGCTCATTGTGCTTGATGTGAGCGAGTCAGAGGGGGTGCGGGGCTCTGACAGGAAATATGTACAATTGTGGTGTGGTGGTGGTGACTGGAAGGGCAACAGAGTTTCAAGACATGCCAAGACATCTCAAAGATATGATCAGGCACACGATTATGATTGATAGTCACAACGACATTCGAATTTGTTGATTTGTGCATACACCCTCATTGTTACATGTATATACTGTCCTGTCATAATTTCACAGTGTCATGAGTTTTGCTTGATTTGTCTCTCAAGCTCCTGCAACCTCTCCACCGTCTTCCCCCACATGAACTCGGTCAGCCCAAGTCTGTTTTGCAGTTAGCTCAGTCAAGTCGAAGGCTGGCGTCCAGCGAGGCTGGGTATAATACTCACATGCCTTCCCTCGTCACAACCCTATACGTTCCACTATCCTGCCATCCACCGTCTCGCCTGCTAAAGTTCCCATTGCCATCGACCTCGACACTTCCGAAGATGTCTTCCGGCCATGCGATTCTCCCATAGTCTGGTGGATTCCTCAAGTCGCTAATGTGTATCCAACCTCCATGCCCTGCGCCACCCGCACCACCTTGGTGATTTGCGCCGCCTGCACCATCATTTGGACCACTTAGAAATGTGCCGCCCGCCGATGCATAGACTGAAGCCTGCGATTTGACGTACGAGTCATGAATGGCGTGCTCGGCGAATACAGAAGAGAGTATGGGCAAGAAGTGTGGGTTTGTGGTGAAGTTTCGCGGTGTGACGGGCAGGGAGTCGGCAGTGCCAATGGCTAACTGGAGGGTTGGCGGTTCGGTGGCGAGGAGGGAGAGGACCTTCTTGGCTGGGTCCATAGGGTGTTGGTGGACATACTGCGCGTATCGTCAGCACAGAGCTGCGCATTCGTACTAGGAAGGCGCCTTCATCGCACAATGTGAGGGTTTTCTGGCAAGGTAGCAACATTTCTCGAGCCGCGTAACCGGAGCGTAGGCGAGACGCGTGTGCATCGCAGTTGACGCGATGACCGTGCGAATGCGTGGATGAGCATTTTGTAACAAGTGAAGTTTGCAAGAGGCCAATTGAGGAGGCTCTCGTCCCAATATCATCCGGGGCAATCGATGAAGCTCTAATCGATAAGCTTGTATGACCTCACCAGAGCTCCCTCAACTCAGTGGGACATAAGACAGGAGATCATCCGCCGCTCACACTCTGCAACTACAATCCAGCGCTCTTTGGTGAATCGCCACGAGAGCGCAACCTCGCATCTTCGCGACTCTTGGTTCAGTTTCGGTCTTCGATATCCTCGACGGCATTTGTGAAACTTATGAGTCTTTCATCTGCTCAGCCTTGTGTGGACGAGCTACCAAAGCTCTCGACCGTGGCCGTAGCTAGCGCGACCCCACCGCAAGTGCAGAAGTTTCTCATCGACGAATAAGGCACATGCGTTGATCGGCCACTAGAGCGTCCCAGTATACCCGGCTCAGGCACGGCTGAAGCATGACTAGGCTGGAGCCTTCAATTATTCAAGTAATCATGCCAGTATCGCATCTTCATCCTTCTCTTGACTCATCGCACTTTGCACACCGTGAAGCCTGTCTGTAATCCATAGCATGGCCTCAGCTGCGGTTCAGCAAGCCTCGACTGAGGGAAAAGAAGTACCGACAGCCGCACCGAAACATGGAGGCTTGCACCAGGACATTGAAGTAGGACCTGAGATGGTGGACATTGACAGGATCGAGCAAGTCTATGCGTACGAAGCAAAATCTCAAATCCAGTCCTCCGACTTCCCAGGAACTGACACAAACCCAGCAAACTCGACCGGCGGATACTCCCAGCATTCTGGATTCTATATTTCATATGCTCTGCCATTCGCTCCAACATAGGACTTGCCCAGACCATGAATCTCGACACCAAGCACGATCTCGGGTCTGTCCTCAATATCACGCCAAAACAGGTGTCCACTGGGTTGGCACTGTTCTATGTCTGCTATGTCATCTTCGACTTGCCGTCCAATTTAATCATGACTAGAGTCAGCCCGCATGCGTGGATGAGCAGGATCGTGACTTGTGTGGGGATAATTGGAATGTGTCTGACTGCTATGAAGGCAGCATGGTCATTGTACCTACTTCGCCTGCTACTTGGTATCGTCATTGCGGGCATGTGGCCTGGCATGTCGTATTATCTCACGCTCTTCTATCCTCCGTCCAGGACAGGCAAACGTATTGGACGCTACTTCACAGCATCTCAGATGTCTGCAGCTGTTGTCGGTCTGGTATCAGCTGGCTTTCAGAAGATGGACGGATTGGGCGGTCTAGTGGGATTTCAGTGGATGTTCCTGATGTACGGTATCGTTGGCTTCATCGTCGGCATATCACTGCTATGTTGGCTCCCTGACAGACCACTACCACCGGGCGAGGTTCGAGTACGAAGGGGATTGTCAAAGTATCTACCAGCAGGCAAGCCCGCACTCACGGGGGAGGATGCCAGGATCCACTACGAGGATTTGACCCGGGTGTACCACGGTAATATGTGGACCATGAAGGACCTCTGGGCTGTTGTCATGGACTGGAGGATCTACCCGCTTGTCGTTATGTACTTTGGTGTGGTTGGAGTCGGCAACGGAACACAGGCCTATGCAACCGTCATCATTCGCGGCATCAACCCAAACTTGACGGGCATTCAGCTCAGTCTCCTGTCCGCACCCATCTGGATTGTAAGCCCTACAACAACTGTTGGGTAGTTTGATGCTAATGTTACCACAGATGGACTTGATAGCAATCTTGTTGGTGACACCTATCTCTGATCGCTTCCATCACCACCGCGCAGCCTTCTTTAGCGCAGCCGTCATGATCCAAATCACTGGTCTCCTGGTTGCCACCTTTGCCAAGAACTGGTCACGATATGGGGGTGTCCTGCTGGTCGGTTTCGGGCTCGGGCCGACGGTGCCCATCTGCATGACCTGGGCGAACGAGATCTTCCAGCCTCGCCACGGAGAAGTGGGCGTAGCAGCCGCCAGCGCACTCGTGTCTGGATTGGGCAATCTGGGCAGCATCCTCACGACGTACGCGCTCTACTCAGGTTGGCCAGAGGACGCCAAGGTTGGGCCTCACAGGTACCGCAAGAGCAACCTGGTCATGATCGGGATACTGTGTGCCAGCATTCTCAGTGCGGCGACCATGGTCGTGTTGTTGAAAGTGTTTGGCAACCACAGGGCGAAGCAGATCAGTGGGGCGAGCTCGACGAGCGAGGGCGAGGCTGTGTACATGGATGGCGCAGGGCGGCGTGAACTGCAGCAGCGGGGCCTCGGACGCATGTTCTGCTTCAGATGATGTACATTACCTACAGTAGTACCTACAGTAGTACCTACAGTAGGTACAGAGTTGGAGTTGGACCCTGACATGGTGACAGCGGGCGGAAGAAGGTCCCCGCTGACGGTGATTGGACTATGCACAGTGGAGAGGCGATGCAGCTGTGCACATGTTGTGGTTTGGGTTCATGGGGCTTGTGAGATGTCGATGCATGCCCACCTGGGCAGGTGTCTGGAGTGGCGGATGGTCACGGGGGTGCGGAGAGGGTCGCGTGGAGGCGGGAGCGAGCAAGGACGCTTGGGCGTCAGCTAGCTTGTGTAGGGTAGTTAGGGCTGAGATGGAGCTGCGAACTGGTGGAAGAGGGCGGAAGGCAAACTTAATCGTAATCAGACGAGATGACAGATGTAAGACACAAGACAGGGACTGTGCAGCTTGCTTGCTGCCGTGCATGGCCATGGCTGTACTGTACTGTGTCGCTTGGATGGCTGGGTAGTCTGGTAGCTCTTGCAAGCCATGCACGAAACGACGGCTCTTCTCAAACTAGCTGTGGTTGGGCGGAGGGGCTCACGATAGCTGTTACCGGCAATAAGTTCACTTACGGCAAGCAGGCAGTGGCAGCGTCATTCAGCGCCGCGCACCTTTATTTCTGACTCCGACGTCGTCCCTTGTCCGCAACCTCTCCTCCAAGGACCAAGAGTAACTCCACCCTGCTCTGCCCGATTCATGCACCCCGAATTGTCCCCCCGCATAATCAGCACGCCCCAGGTCTCATCAGCGCACCAGAGCCCCACCACTGCCCACGGCCGCCCATAGATAGACGGGCAGTCGACGGCGATTGAGGCCTTTGCTGCAGTCTCTCACTTGCACCACCATCTTGTCGTGCATAGTGGCCTCGGACAGACGAGACGCAGCATCCCAGAGCCGCAGAGCCACAGAGCCACGCAGTCACGGTTTGTGCGCCCCCCGCTGCAAGGCGCCTTTGTGACGTAAGTTGAGTCTGGCTGTCTGCCGTGTGCGTGCATGTTGTGGACGCCGACAGGCGAAATGAGGCTTCCCAACAGAGTCACCTACCGCCGCCGCCCGTTCTTGACATGCCGCCGCTGGATGCGCCCCCTCCCCTCCCCTCGCCCTCGAGGTCGGGTCACCCGCTAACACGGCTTGTGTAGGTACAGCGTTCCCATCCGAACTGTCATCGCAGCCGGACCCTGATCTGCCACCTCCCACCATGTCGGCCGCCATCGACAATGAAGACCTCGAGGAGCTCTCCATCTCCATGCCTGCCCCAAGACGGGGCGGCGCAAGCACCATCAAGACGGTCGACTTCTCGCCAGCGCCGCCCAATGCGCCAGCCACGACAGCCGCCCAAGAGAGCAAGAGCAGGGACCCCAAAGCCAACCAGCGCCTGGGCCAGTACACGATAGTGAAGACGCTGGGCGAGGGCTCGTTTGGCAAGGTCAAGCTGGCAACACACCAAGTGAGCGGCCAGAAGGTAGCCCTCAAGATCATCAACCGCAAACGGCTCGTGACAAGAGACATGGCCGGCAGGATTGAGCGCGAGATCCAGTACCTGCAGCTGCTGAGACATCCCCATATCATCAAGCTGTAAGTCTCGAGCCGCCATCCATCACCCACCCCTACCGTACGGATACTGACCACGCACCAGATATACCGTCATCACCACCCCAGTCGAGATCATCATGGTCCTCGAATACGCTGGCGGAGAGCTCTTTGACTACATCGTCAACAACGGGAGGCTGCAGGAAGACAAGGCCCGCAAGTTCTTCCAGCAGATAGTCTGCGCCGTCGAGTACTGCCATCGCCACAAGATTGTGCATCGCGATCTGAAGCCCGAGAACCTTCTGCTGGACGACCAGTACAATGTCAAGATCGCCGACTTCGGTCTGAGCAACATCATGACGGATGGCAACTTCTTGAAGACAAGCTGCGGTAGCCCCAACTACGCCGCCCCTGAGGTCATCTCTGGAAAACTGTATGCCGGCCCGGAAGTGGATGTATGGAGTTGTGGAGTCATTCTCTACGTCCTCTTGGTGGGTAGACTGCCATTCGACGACGAGTACATTCCCACGCTCTTCAAGAAGATCGCAGCTGGCAACTACAGCATCCCGAGTTACCTCTCACCGGGCGCCGTTTCGTTGATCAAAAAGATGTTGATGGTCAACCCCGTTCACCGCATCACCATCCCCGAGTTGCGACTGGATCCTTGGTTCACTCACGATCTGCCTGCCTACCTCGAGCCTCCGATTCAAGAATTCTTCGAAACCGGCGCCGACCCGAACAAGGCCATCAATCCCAAAGATCTAGCGCCTGCCGCATCTGCGCCCGTTGTCCAGAAGCTGCATGAGACCGTTGTATCGAAACTGGGCAAGACCATGGGTTATGCGAAACACGATGTGCAAGAAGCTTTGGCAAGGGACGAGCCAAGTGCAATCAAGGACGCCTACCTTATTGTGCGAGAAAATCAGATCATGAAGACGAACCGTAAGTTTTCTTTTGAATTCAACCACTCTTGGCTATACTAATCCCATCGCAGCACTATTGACGGGGGACAACAATCTCCAAGATTTCTTCGCGCAATCGCCCCCGAACCATCAAGAAAGCTACCTGAGTGCCTCAATACCGACCACTCTATCTGCAATGTCCCGGCCGCAAGTCATCCCTCCTTCTTCTGATCATGAACGCACTCGGCAAGGCTCGAATGCCAGCAGTCAACTGGCCAGCATACGAAGTCCAGTCAGCACGGTAGCCATTCTGCCCAGCAGTCTTACAGAGTACCACAAGGCCTACATGAAAGGGCATCCAAGGCCACCCAACAGGCCCCAAGAAGAGGGTCTGCCACTCAATCAAGAACAAACAGAGGAACAGAGGCAAATATCAGCTCGTAGACTGAAGCCCAACTTCCGCGCAATCCCCGAAGCTCATAGGCAACGGCCAGAGCCAATGACAAGCCTGCCAGCCAAGAAGCCCCGACCAACCAAATGGCAATTCGGTATAAGATCCCGAAATCAGCCTGCGGAAGCTATGCTTGCCATCTTCAAGGCGCTGAAAGCAATGGGTGCGGATTGGGAAGTGCCCAAGATCCGTAAGGCTGGCGGAGGAAATGGATCGCGGAGTAGAAGTGCTTCCCACGAGTCACAAGAGCGCTCGCACTCGAGGTCAAGAAGCCGTTCACGAGGGTCGTCAATCTCGTCTCATTCTTCCAACGAGGAACAAGGAGACCGAATGAACTCTCCCCACCGCGAACCACTCACTGTCCGCAATGGCGGCGAGAAGGAGGATAGACGAGGCCGCCAAAAGCGCCACTACAACCATAGCAACGACTGGGGCTATCACGTGCCCGAAGATCCATGGGTGATCAACGCTCGGTTCCGCAAAGACGGCATGTTCCCTCCAGGCATCGCCCACCCCTCTTCCACCCATTCCTCGCGCGTCGATCTCGCCTCGGATCCGTCTGGACCCCGTCGTCGCAGCTCAACAAACGCAAGCACAACCTCGCTATCGCCCGGCGTCGAAGGCCTCACCATTTCCGAACGCGCAGCCTCGGTCGCCGAAGACTACCCAGCACCCGATGAAGCAGTGTGGATATACATGTCAATTCAACTGTACAGCATCGACCGCGACTTCTTCGTAGTAGACTTCAAGTGTGCGGGGTACGAACGTCTCGTTTCGAATCTTGTTCGGGAGATCAAAGCGACGAATACGGTGGATAGGTCGATGAGTAATCTTGCGCTTTCATCCAGTCAACCGCATCCTACGCACCAGGACGGATGGGACGACGAGCAAGGTGTTTGGCGGAGGTTAGGCGATGGGGAACCGTTGCCTGATGATCTGGCGAGGGAGTTGAGGGCTGGAGGTACTGGTGTGCTCAGAGAGCGTACGGAAGAGGTGGGCGCAGGACGCAGTAGTGACGGCGAGAAGATTGTCACGAGTCCATTTCCATTTTTGGACGTGGCTAGTACGTTGATTTTGCAGTTGAGCGGGGAGTAGTAGAATGAGGAGTGGCAGAGGGGTTACTTGGATGACGATAGGCAGGAAGCATGTGTATCTATGTAGCAGATTATAGCATGGATTATGGTCTTTTGGGAAATGTCAATTCAAGGCTGCATGCATGCACTGTGTGGCTGATGTGAGATGTGTAGTGTCAAAGATGTGTTGAGCAAAGAGGCAATGGGCGGGTGCATGTGCAGTATAGTAGCAGGAGAGAAGGTCTGTGAGGTTGTGCTGATGGATGGATGGATGGATGGATAGTGGCAACATTCTGGTGTTGTTGGTTCGGCACGGTAATGACGTGGGCCGGCCTGTCCAAGCTTTTGTTCAGCCAAATTTCTCGACACAGGCATCAGCAGCACAACCGCCATTGCGAGGACAACCGCGGCCTTTGTTGTTATTGGCATTCGCATTTATTTTCGTGTCAGCCCCCCTCCGATCACAGCACAATATGGCGCCGACGACGGCCAATGCCCCGCTGCCTAATGCGCCCGGCCCGTTCCCCGTAGGCATTCCCGTGGAGCAGAGCACGAATTCGCTGTGGGACCGGCTATCCCACTGGGCCTCAGAGAATAAGGGCGTGGTGTACAGCATTGCCGGCATCACACTCGTCGCCGGAGCTGGCGGCGCCGTCTATTACTTTTCCCACGCCGACGGGCGGGATGGCCGCGCGACAGACTCACAGGCCACCAAGCGCAGGCGACAACGTGAACGCAAGCGCGCAAAGGACAGGGCGGAGAAGGGCACAGCGGGCGATAAGGCCTCGACGGCAGAGACGGCCGCTGGTATGCACAGCCGCCCGGATGAGCATGGAGAGACGGACAGCGAAACGCTAACAAAACTCGACACAGAGCCGAAGAAGGCGTCCGTGACAGCCACGAGCGACGATGAGCTGCCCGAAGTGGACGCTGAGACGGTAGGAGCACTGTCGCCGGAGGTATGCTGTCTCTCGCACTCTCTCTTACTCTCCTCTCTCTGTCTCACGATCCAATCAATATACCTGGGGTCGAGCGAGAAGGGGGATGTTATCTATATATATATATATATATATATGTACATACATGTATATCCACATGCTGACTCTACCGACAGGACCGCAAAGACTACGCCGCGAAGCTCAAGGCGGCGGGCAACAAGGCCTACGGCTCCAAAGACTACAACCGCGCCATCGACCTCTACGGCAAGGCCATCCTCTGCAAGCAGGACCCCGTCTTCTACTCGAACCGTGCGGCTTGCTACAATGCCATGGGCGACTGGGACAAGGTCATCGAAGACACCACGGCCGCCATCAGCCTTGACAACGAATACGTCAAGGCGCTCAACCGGCGGGCCAACGCCTACGAGCAGGTCGAGCGCAACAGCGAGGCCCTGCTCGATTACACGGCCAGCTGCATCATCGACGGCTTCCGCAACGAGAGCAGCGCTCAGAGCGTCGAGCGCCTGCTGAAGAAGGTGGCCGAGAGCAAGGGCAAGGCCATCCTCGCCTCCAAGGAGAAGAGGCTGCCCAGCCCCATGTTTGTCACAAACTACCTGCAGAGCTTCCGCCCCAAGCCCTCGCCCCAAGGCCTCAGCGACGACGACGAGCTGGACGAGGAGAGCGGCAAGGGCCAGCTGCGCAAGGGCCTGAAGGCAATGGCCACCAAGACGGGCGAGGGCTACAACGAGGCCGCCGCCGCCTTTATCCGCGCCGTCGAGCTCGGCGATTTGGGCGAGCACGAGGCCTTTGCGTACAACATGCGCGGCACCTTCAGCTACCTCAAGGGCGACAACGAGGACGCGCTGCGGGACATGGACAAGAGCATCGAGCTGCAACCCACACTCACCCAAAGCTTTATCAAGCGCGCCAGCATGCACCTAGAGCTCGCTAACCCCGACGCCGCCGAAGCCGACTTTGCCTCTGCCCTCGAACAAAACGCAAACGACCCCGACATCTACTACCACCGCGCACAACTGCACTTCATCAAGTCGGAGTTTGGCGAGGCCGCAAAGGACTACCAAAAGTCCATTGACTTGGACAAGGATTTCATCTTCTCGCACATCCAGCTCGGCGTCACACAATACAAAATGGGCAGCATCGCCTCGTCCATGGCCACATTCCGCCGCTGCATGAAGAACTTCTCCACCGTCCCAGACGTGTACAACTACTACGGCGAACTGCTCCTCGACCAGCAAAAGTACCAGGAAGCTATTGAGAAGTTCGACACCGCCGTCGAGATGGAGAAGACTAGCAAGCCGCTGGGCATGAATGTGCTACCGCTCATCAACAAGGCTCTCGCACTCTTCCAATGGAAGAACGACTTTAGCGAGGCGGAGAAGCTGTGCGAAAAGGCACTCATCATCGATCCCGAGTGTGACATCGCCGTTGCAACAATGGCGCAATTGCTACTGCAGCAAGGAAAGGTGACCGATGCGCTCAAGTACTTCGAGCGTGCAGCGGAGCTGTCGAGGACAGAGGGCGAGATTGTGAATGCGTTGAGTTATGCCGAGGCGACAAGAACACAGTTGGAAGTACGTCTTCCTTGGAAACCCCTACCCCCCACAGTTCTCAACCAGCATACTAACAACGTGTCCCAGGTACAAGAAAAATACCCTCAGCTTGCGTCGCGACTAGGCGCCATGGGTGCGGGAGCTGGCGGTTTCGGTGGCGGCGGCATGCGGTAAAAGACTGGAGATGATGCGAAGAGTAAACGTTTTTAGTTTCCCCTTGACCTTGTACTTACAAAACCTCTCGACTGGATTGCTGCGGCGTTGGAGATGTGTGGAGATGACACGAGGATCTGGGACATGGCGTTGTTAATGAGAAAGTCTTTCCCCTCTTCACTGCGTTCAACCTCTGGCCTATGACTAGCAAGGGACGGTTGGCCGTTTGGGTAATTAAATTGAAAATAGTAGAATTATAATCAGGCGGTCAATACACGCACCTTGGAACAGCTACAAGCTGTGCTCTTGACGTCGAGGGAATAGTCTCGGAGTTGTCAAGAAACTAGCACTAGTAGCCAATAAAGCATGCTCGAACAAGTGGGGTAACTAATCGTCCAACTGCGTTTCATTGGGCCACAATGACTACACCTCGACTCTGACAACACATACTTCGAGTACCAGCAAGCTCTTGTACCCAAGTCTCCAGTTACCAGAAACAGACGACCTCTTCTACATCGATTCTACTGCTGTTAACATACTTCACTACCCATTCGTCACCTCCATTACGTCCGTGAAACAGGTTCCCATCACTCCACTGTCAAGTTACAATGTCAATCGACAAGGAGTTCCAGCTCTTCACGTCTTTGCGATATGATCCGCTTCTTCTAACATCAGAAGAGAACTCGAGATCCGATTTAAGCATCGTCACGCCCTCTCCATTCTACATGCTAGCGTATCATCGCGATCGCATGATAGAGGCAGCGCAGCATTTTGAATTCTCCGAAGTCGAGAAGAGATTGGAAGATGGCAAATTACTACATCAAGATCTCTCAAAACAAGTGGAGAATCACATTGCAAAAAGTGGGAAAGATGAGCCGCTGAAGGTATTTCTACTGTCTAGCATTACTGCAAGATCACCAATCTAATTGCGGCTAGTTACGCATACTCTTCGATAAAGCTGCAAACCTGACAGTTGAATTGACACCCATTCCCCCAGTTCCCCTCTCAATCCTTTACCCACCGTCATTCGACGTTCCCTCCCCACCACAGCCTCATCCGGCCAGCACTTTCACTCCCTCCCCCTTGACCGGCGGCGTTTTGACCCTCGGCCCAACCGACTCTCTCCCTGCCACCTCATCCACCCCACCATCACCACCCCAATGGACCATCAAACTAGACATACTCCCCACCCCCTCCTCTCCCTTCACCCTCCTCAAAACAACTCAACGCTCCATGTACGACACCTCGCGCTCCCGCGCCCTACCCTCTGAACCCGCAGGCTCCGTATACAGAGAAGTCATGCTGTACAACGAAGTCCGCGAACTCACCGAGGGCACGCTAACGAGTCTATACCTGTTCCGCGGGGGACGCTGGGTCACGCCGCCCGTGGGCGTGCCATCTGGCGACTTCTCCGGTACCACGCTCAAAGACGACAACGAGGATGAAGGCGAGCTGCGGACGCCGTTTGCAGGCAGGTGGGGCCACTCTGTACGTAGTGCAAAGGTTGGAGCCGGAGGGCAGCGCGGCACAAGTAGGAGATGGGCGCTTGGAAAGGGATTCTGCATGGAAGAGCCGATTGGGATTGAGACGATTAGGGTAGGCGAGAAGCTATGGGTTAGCAATGGGGTTAGGGGGTTTGGAGTCGCTGTTGTCGTTGAGTGAAATTTTTCAGTGGAGGAAGAGGTGGGTGATTTGGGCAAGGCTATGGCGTCTTGATCTGTGATAGATTTGCATCAATATAGTCGTACGGGAAACGCACTTGAATGTATACTGTAAATCTTAATGTTTTCTGCTGGGAGGTCTTGTTCCAAAGACCTCTGATCGTTTGTACGAGCTTCCACGCGCTTCCTTGGTCGCGCGATACTAACAAGTGATAACGCCCCCTCATCACCACTTATCTTCTCCCCATCACACTTAATTGCTCCACCTGACATCTGATACGATCCTCAGGTCCTATATCCACACCCATCCTTCAAAAAAATGTTTCTCATATTCGCTCCAGCTACTGCGTACCGCCGCAACAAGGACGGTACCGCATTCGACCTGCTAAAGTGGTTGCTCGTCGCCTGCAGTGGATGTTTTGTTGCATCTAGTATTGCGGACTATGCTGTTGTCGAGGAGATGCCGCGGTGGGTAATGAAATGTGCATATAGTTCTGAAGCGTTGGGGTGGCCGGTCCTAAATATTGGTCTTGCAATAAAAGTTTGTCACTTTGTCCATTTGCCTGCTGACTACCATCTCATTGTGAGAATCCACTCACAGATACAAACGATATACCCAGCCACCTACGTCCAACAAACTTAATCTGAAAACACTAGGAATGTCGAAACCACACTAATTTCCACATCACACTGATCCCATCCCTCGCTGCTGCTGGACTCGGCGTTATAGTCTTTGCCCGCCACGGCATCCTCAACACATATGACTCCGAATGGCGCGCTCCCGTCGTCTGTGGAGGCGCGTTCTTTTGTGGCTTTGCGAATTCGTTGCAATGGCTTGTCACTGTTATTCTCCGGGCCAGTGACGCGCTATTGCGTTCGTGAACCGGTTGATTGAGTCAGACAGAGAATTTAAGAAGTGTGTGTGTGAGCGAGTAGGATTTGAGCGGAAGAGTTCGAGTAGGGGGGAGTTGGAAAGACCAAGAGGTCCAAGACCTTGGACAATAGCACCACAGCAGGCTGGTTCCTTCGTATCCCGGACCTATGGCATTACGGTCTTACAAGACTTGTCATTAGATGTCACAGACTAGGCTTTCCAATGAGGATGTATAAAAAAGGATTACCCCTTTGGCTTGTTCATGGTTAGGCTGACGTCTAGCAGAAGCTTGTTATTCCGGGGAAGAGCCGGTGTGGTAGGTAGCCAAGGCCAACTGCTAGGTAGCCAAGGACAAGTACCAAGCTGTTTCAAATCTAATTAAGTTCGGAAAAATCGTATCCGATTGCGGATTGTACTTCCCTAGATAAGTGCTTACTGAACCAAGAGACAAACACTGACCACAAAGAAGAGAGAGGGGGGGGAGAATCATCAGTATATAATGGCATCTTTTGTCCTCTTCCACAGAGACACTACCACATTCCTGCACTCTCAAGGAATCACCAACATCAACAATTGAATATTATACATCTCTTCGAGCTTGCCACCATTTCTCGTCCTTTTCATCCACAATGAAGCCCACCACCCTAGCCTTCTTCTTGTTTGCAGCCATCGCCTCTGCGCAATGTACATTCGATTCTGATTGCGGTGCACAATGCACCGTACAAGTAAGTCTACCAATCCCTCTTACGGCCTGATAAATCATCCCTAGCTGCTTGATCAAAGGTTATACAAACTAACATGAATTGTAGATGATCGCTGAAGGTGGCCATCCCGAATGTCGCGATAATGGCCAGTGTTGCTGCTGCACTGAGGCCAAGGTTTGTTGGTTTTGCAACTAGGGAAGGGGCTAGGGTCCTAAAATAGCGTTCTTTGGGCTTCGTATCTCTCCCTATGAGCATACCATTTTGGGCGGACGTGTAGTGGAGGCTGCCATGTCCATTCACTCTGTTAGCGCAGCTAGAATTAGACAGGCTTTGCGCCTTGGTGCGGCAGCTCATTCACCTTTGTAGCGGACTGCTAGATACCATCAATCATCAATCTCATGCAGTACATCTGACAAGCGTTGTTTTGGGCTCAAAGCCATAGTATCCTCAACATTGCGTTGACTCTGAAAACTCGGCTAGCATTTTCATTCGAGATTTCGGGTTAACGTCACGATGAAAAGAAAGAAGTCGTGTACCTGCAGGGCCAGTATGGCCAACTATCTACCTGCCCACATCTACGCTATGAACAAGGGCCGATTCTATCTAAACCAATTGGAAGCTGTGCCTGCACAAAGTTTCGGGAGCAGCCGTTGTTTTCCAAGTATCTTTTTCATCAGCATGGAATCGGCCCTGTTCGTAGCGTAGACGCTAACTCGTCAATTTTATATAGTAGCCAAACATGGGCATTGACTGCGACGGACCGCAAGGCGGCGCCGGCAAAGACGGTCGTTGCGGCCACAGCGACGACACGCCCAGTCCGACAAGTTTCATAAATATCGTCGCTAGCTCACGTTAGTTAGTGAGTGCCGGCGTCGATAATCTGAACGCTAAAGCGCATTCCTACGTTGATGGCACCAATCCTTCGTTCACCCGCAATAATATAGTGTCTAACAGCTTAGCGTCATGGCTGTTGTCTGTGGTGACAAGCTGGTACATAGATCTTTTGTTCCAAAACATATTGTTCAAATTGCCAAGTGGTACGCACCAGGTACACGGCATATGGGGCGAATTCGAACGGTAACGATAGACAAGCTCTTGTCGGCGAAGCCGCTATATCGCTCGGAACTGCCTGTTATGTCAAAAAAAAAAAATTACCGGCAATGCGGGCCGTTGAAGAGAACAATGTCTTATACATTTCTTTTCCGGGAAATGATGCTGTCCTAGGCTCGCAGGGTGCGAACTGCCTGTTGTAGTCTGCACGTCATGACTACTTCTATGAACAAGTTCTTCTAATATACTTCTTTGGGGTGAACTACAGGATTCGTTCAAAAATGTACATTTGGGGAAAAGGATCCATTTGCGGTATGGTTGTGTGCGGATTTGTTTGACGCCGACGAATTGTGGCGACCTCTGAGCCCCAGACATTCATTCCTATACGCTAATTTCTATTTCCAGCATTAGAACAAGATTCGCTGCTCCACGTCGGCTAGAGGTCCATAGATTCGTCATCTCTTGAACCAAAGTCCTATATCGCCATGGCATCGCAACTGAGTAGAGACTGTGGGCAGAATTCGTCTCCCCCAGTCACAACAGTAGCCGTGGCGATTAGCGAATCCTGTGGTTGGCAGGCCCTTGGCTTCTTCTGCTTCATGTGAAATTCGAAGTACGGAGCTCAGAAGTGAGAAACACGAGATATAACATGTAGGCCCCACACGCAGTGTGGCCCTCGATTAAACTTTGTTTTATGTATTCCTCGTAAACCCTTCCTATTGCAGGGAAAGTAGGAGCGAGTGCTCATCCGTGAATCGCTCATTGTGTGATTTTGTATTAACAGCTGCTCATACCACCAACTAATGTGTCAGGAGGTCCTTATATCATCCTCAACGTCCTCCAAGATCGCCTTCGCCAATGCACTGCTCAGTACCAGCCAGGAGGACCCACTACTATTCACCTGACGGTTGCGCAGGACGGCACAGCGGCAGACATGCTGGGTTCGTGATCGGCTGTCAGGACTGGTATGTTGAGTTCGCCATTTTGGAAGAAGTCCAGGCTGATGCGAATGGCTAAAGTCTTCACACCTCTTACCAAGGAAGCTTCGCAGTCGTCAAGGCGACAAGCATCTTGTATAAGATGGCTTACATCGCGAAACAATTTACCATCGAAAATCAATGTCAAAATAAGGCATTCTATCATGTCAGTGAATTCCGTACGGGACCCTAGTACTGGACGTATTCTTGCGCTGTGCCCATGCTGCACATGATTGAGAACAGCTAATTGCTAACACGTAAAACTGCTGGACACACTATCTGAGGGTAAACGGAGCCACAAATTACCATCTTCCCGTCAAAAATGAGCTCCGATCACCAGGCACAATCCTGGATGCCTAGATCCCGTGTGAGTACTATTAACCTTGGAAGTCGGTGGCTTAATTTCAAGCGCGTTGCAGCCTCAGAGACTGGTGTAGACGGCGATTTACCATTTTCGTAGTATTAAATAGTTCAAATCAGTCTGATAGGTCTATGCGAGATGCAGCCACAATATGCTCAAGCTACCACTAATTTGCAGAGTAGGTGACAATCTGCTCAAGCCAAGGAATTCAAGACTTCCAAGAAATGCATACGACCATAATCTGCCTAAAGGTACCAACTATAACCTATCACCGAGTTCCATCGTGCACAAGCCAGGCAAAAAGTGTCTGGTTCATGGGTACGGCTTACACCGATAAATGAAAGTAAGCCTAGACCTTTGTTGCGCAGTCGTGGCTGCTTAGCCTGGGTATGGCTTAGCCTCAGGCTACTGGCGCAGATACCATGTCTTGACTGCGGCCGTATATAATGCACGCATACAGGGCGACCGTTTAGTTAAGTTGCTGTCCCAGCCTTATTGCATAAGCTCTTCCGACCGGCCATTGACGGGATTGTCAGTCTTTCATTGCCCCGAGACGTACAATACTGGGAGTGTCGCCACCATGAGATTACTGCGCTGGTCCTTCTCGACTTGCAGCACATTGCTCCTATACACGGCACACGTCCAGGCCGATGGTACTGGTCTCATAGGCTATGGCAAGACTCTTTATAATCCAACGTGCACATTTGCCTGTCGTAGTGTAATCCGCAAACAAACACTAGCATGCACACCATCGGCTTCGAGCGATAATCATGGCACGGCTCACAATCCCATCTCGACGCCCCCAGAATGCTTCGTAAAAGATTTGGACTTTCTCAAAACTATGGCTCTCTGTATCGACGTATACTGCGCATTGAGCGACAAACCGGCGGCGAATCTGATCCAGGACTACTGGGCATCTCACCTTGGAACCGGTACACTGGGAAACAAGAAATACGTTCCTATCTTATCATATGCCGATGCACTAGCAGCGGCCCGAGACGATGAAGAGGCGAAAGGTGTCAACAATGGATCCAGCTATAAACCCACAACATCGATTCCGAGTGGCCTGGTAACATACACAGTCTCGAGTCCCCTAACGATTACTACTGGAGGAAGCAGGGCTCTAAACGAAACGCAATTTGTAGCTCCTGTGCAATGGCAGCTACAATACAACTACCTGTCCGATTTTGAAATCAACGAGAAAGGTCACAGCACGATGACGTGAGTGAAACGCCGATTCCCGAGCAAGTGTCATTCAACTATCCATAGAGACTAACAAGGATAAGGATTGTGATCGTTGTCGTGGCTATTGTATTGCCGATCCTGGCATCTGTAATCCGCCTTATCCCTGGCATAACAATGAGTCTCCAATGGAGCTACGTGAAATCTATCATAATAATTCCACCTCTATTTGGCAGATATCATCGCAACGCAGTAGCCGGAGGGCTGGTACCTACTCGAGGACAGAGCTTCTACATTTTCATTATCAGCTTCCTCAACATCATCCTACTTTTGGCGCCGTACACTATCAGTCAACCACAAGCGAGCTTCACAACAAAGCACAAACAGACTGTCAGCGTCATGGGGAACCGCGCTGGTACAATGGCAATGGGAAATGTTGTGGCTCTTATTCTGTTCTCATCCAGAAATAACCTGCTTCTACACCTCACCGACTGCAGCTACAGCAGTTACCTACTTCTTCATCGCTGGCTTGGATATTGGACCGTGATCCATACTGTAATACACTCCTGCATGCTTTGGGCTTATTACGCCCAAGCCGGAAGTTATGCCACAGAGTCTATCCGCCAGTATTGGATATGGGGCATCGTGGCAACTGTCGCGATATGTGCCATAGTCCCGTTCTCTCTCCTCCAGCTTCGGCAACGTTTCTACGAATTCTTCATCGTCTCGCACATTGCACTATCCTTATTATTCCTCATCGGCTACTACTATCACATCTGGTATGTCTATGAGTACAATTGGGGCTATGAGATTTGGATGTTCGTTGCTGCGGGCATATGGGCTCTCGAGCGAATTGCTAGGATCTGCAGAATAGCGTCCCATGGAAGCTGTACGGGTGTAGGAAGCGTGATTCCGGACACAGACCACGAGTACATACGCATAGATATCGAAAGCAAGGAAATCCGCGACGGTGTCGTCTTTCTCTGCTTCCCGACACTCAGCTGGAGGTTTTGGGAGACGCATCCGTTTTCGGTGAGCGGTGCGATACCACACCACGAGACAGGAATCGCAAACTCATCTCCTGCGACACATGAAAGTGCAGCCGGAGGTACTCATGAGAAGGTACTCCCACAGCACGCGTCTAAGTCTATGGTAGTAAGCGGCACAGAATCCGAGCGGCATAACATTGGCATTACATTGTTTGCACGCGTACGCAACGGTACTACCAAGCTCCTTATGGAGCGAGCTCGCCAATCCCAAGGACAACAAGCTCATGTGCGTGTGCTAATAGAAGGTCCATACAACCACTCCGGTCGTGTTCATTCGCAGCTCTCGCGTTGTAGCAGCGTCCTGTGCATAGCAGGTGGAGTCGGCATAACGGCATGTCTCCCATTGCTGCAGGCTAGCAAAGCGATGGAAGCGCATCTCTTTTGGTCGTGTCGCAAGGCAGGCCTTGTGACAGCTTTGGCGCCCACTCTAAATAGCTTTCCTTCAAACATCAAGGTTGAAACCATTGTTGGCCAGCGTTTGAACCTGGCGAGCATTGTCTCTGACTCGATGGCTCGTCGGGAAGGTGACTTGTGCGGTCCACTCGCAATAGTGGTCTCTGGCCCACCAGGGTTAGCCGATGCTGTTCGCGAGCAGGTCGTGAAGGTTGCAAGAAGCCACGCGAAAACCCGTGCCTACATCTTCTTGGACGAAGCGTTTGGATGGTAAGGAGCTGATTCGGAGATGCTCCATATACTACATTCTCAGGCCAATAAGAATACCCATACCTATAGATGAGTATCTGAGTATCTGAGTAATTTGGCTGGAGCTCTACGACTCGGCTGCATTGAAAAAATTCGTCTTCTAAGAGATGCTCTGCTGAAAGTCTTTCTTCTGGAAGCCAGCGTAATACCCTTCGAACGAACGCAAGGAGTAGCTCTTGATCCTTGCCCGTTAGTTGGTTCTCGCGCATCTCGAGTGTCTGATCAGGAATTGGCGTTGAGCCAACCCGAATCCCTTTGTGTACCATTAACGGAATGTTGAATCTGGCGGGTTGTAGCATAATCTTACTTACCATTTGCATCCCAATACTGACGGCTTGCCTTGCTCCGTTCCAAGAAGCTTGTAGGTGGAGATCCCATGAGAGAAACCATCTCGGCAAGATGCTGCTCATCATTCAGACGACAATCTTTTACGGCACGGAACAAACGACCTCCTTCGAACAGGTCCCAGATCTAAAGAAGGTCAGCACGGAGTGGAATGCGAAGAATACGAAAGAACGAACCAGAACTCCAACCGACCATATGTCAACCTTGGAATCCCACTCCATTCCCATAATAATTTCAGGTGCTCGATAGAAACCCGGCATCACATCCTCAGCATGTTTCTCCCCTATCTTAGCAGCGCCAAAGTCAAAGATCACAGGTGGTCCACTGGTGATAGGCGTGTCGCAGGAACAGTAAATGGTACGATCTGACAGAATTTTGCGAGTAGAGGGATGTCCAAGCTAGGCCTGCTCGATTCTTGAAAAGGCTGCAGAGTCTGGAACCCCCAGGAGGATGTTATTAGTGTATATGTCTAAGCTTTTCTCAGCCGATAAAGTTTTCAAGGACATTGATAAGAAATACTTGTATGCACCACGCCTGCCTGATGTAGAAAGTCGAGGTCAAAAAGAACGAACTCTAAGGGCTGTTGTAATAGTTCCCTATTTAGCCTTTTGTCAGGGAATAGATTTCGAAAGCTTGTGTAGCTTAGGCCTAACGGGGTGAAGAGCAGACATTGATGTATCCCGTATTGGGCGCTCATTTTGAAATCGTCCAGCACCAGGCGCAGCAGATCCTTGCCAGGATGATCATCCTCAATGGATGTGAGATACTGAGAAACAGCCACTTCAATGTCCATCTGAAGGGGACGTTTCTGCGTGATGCAGACCTTCAAGGTCAAAAGAACTTCTGCTCTAGTGACGGTATGGCTGTGTGAGCATAAAGTCGATTACCGTAAATCTGATACGAAAGAGTGCAGCACGTTGAGGGGGACAGAGTCAAGATCACGACAAAGTCAGATGGTGGAGGCCGTACCGAACCCGAGCTTGGCGATGACCTGGTCTCGAGACTTGAAAACCTCGCCAAGCTGCACTGGGTGAAATCTTTCTGCTTTGTACTCGGGGACTCTCTCTTCCTCAATTTTTTTTGCATAGAAATCTTAGCGAAGCCGTCAGCTCGGGCAATGCGAGCGAGACCACGACTTATCATGGTCATGGTGAATTCTCTGTGTACAAGGTTTGGCATGCAGCATTTTGGTGTTCCAGTAATCAATCGAGTAAGTAATCTTGCCCATTTCATAGTTGTCGATAGTGAAGTCGATCTTTGATGGAAGAAAGACGGATTGGTTAGCACTAATTTGCTCCAGATCAAGTTATGGTAACTACCGAAACATCGTTGGCCTGTGCCGGTGCCTACTGGCGTGTTCTCCGCTTACGCTTTTCGTCCGGCGCACACCCCTCGCCCAACTATTAGCTAGTTAGTTAACGACTAAGGATCAGAGCCCCCACCTGCCTACATGTGTACTACATACACACCGCAATTTCGTTCCAGGTAGGCAGTCATCATCTACCAAACCACTGCCTGTAAAAGGCTTCAGGAAACTATGCCACAGCGCACTTTCCAAGCAATATCGCGCCATCGTGGTGGAACTCTAATTGAACGGGGAAAAACATGTCCCGCACAAAATAAAGGTAGTCAGCGCAACCATGCAAAAGATGTGTTGCTGAAACACCTAATATCTTGTATTTGAAGTCTCACCTGTTGAGCCACACATGACTCAGGTGATGCTGCCGCCTTCAGGACGCAAACAGATTCGTCCGTACGGTAGCTATTATAAGTCTAATGCGGACCCAAGCATTTTCTTTAGTCGGCCCTGTCCAGGTACACATACTTGCAATATAGTCACGTTCTACAATAATACCTATGTAAATCATAAGATATCTCCACATTGGCGTGGACCGGATAGTAGTAACCGAACCACTTGCAGGCTTTGCCGGTACGCGGATTGAAGTGCTCCGCAACGAAATCATTGACAGCGATGCTTGACCCTGGGAATTCCAGAGAAACTGCATCCACAAGGCTATTGCGCTCCAATGAGCGAAGTCCGCTCGCTTCATATGTGATCATGCTGAACAAATATTTGTAAGCCCTTACATGCACCTGACCGGGGGATCTGATGGACGGTGACTTAAGATATATCCACTACTACAAATATAGCTCTGTAATCCTCGTGTATTCTCCAAACTCTTCTTCCCATAAAAGACTCTGTATTCTTTAACACTTCCTGTTGGGAAAGTGCGAACAAGATGTTGACGACTGGAGCATTGTTGGCTCTGATAGCAGCCTGCTTGCCATCCACCTCGCTAGCCCTGACAGCTAATCAGCCCAAGGTTCCTATAGACATTGTAGAACGCGGGTTGGAAGCAATAGGCATTCGCGTCAACACTACCGACGTGAAGAACATCAGATTTAGCGGCAATCAGTTCCGAACAAGATCAATCATGGCCACATTGTCATTGGATACCATGGACGCAGTTGCTGTTCCATATGGAAGCCACACCAGCACATATTCGTACATAGAAGGTGGCCTGAAGCAGCGCATTGACCAGGTTTCCGGTTTGGGATGTACGAATATCGCTTTTAAAATACCTCTGATAAATCTCAGCTAACAAATTATAGCTATCTGGATGGTTGCGCGACCAGACTTGAGGCCGATTGACTATTCAGTAGTGGTAGCAGATGGTGATCCAGGATATGCGGCGGTCACAAAGGGAAGATTCTCTATCATTGACCCAGACGGTCCCCCTGAAGGTTTTCTCGATGGTACTATAACCTCCTTACTACAGCCTACAATTCTAACTGTGCTAAGGGTACGTTGCAGCGTATATGATATCTAACGGATACAAATGGGACCCACTGCTGTTGAGAACAGTAGCTGGACACGAATCAACTCTTCGTTTCGAACCAATCGAAGGAGATATCCAACTGCCTGCAGGTATGGCATTTCCTCTCAGCACTACAGTAATTTTACTAATTATCAGTGTTTGATCAAACCTTGAACATGTCGATCCTTTTCAACCCGGACACTCATCTACCTTTCGCTATCCGCACCTATGAAGAACATCCCTTCTTTGGCCCGTCGACAAATGACCTGAGAGTCCTGGATTATACATCTGTTAACGGGCTCATGATACCCAGACGATTCAAGATGGTGTACAACAATGAGCACCTAACCACCGATTTTCGCGCAGACGAAGTATCTGTCAACATTGATGTGGAGCCAACGTTCTTCGAGATTCCTACGGAACGGTCAGCATCAACAATTCCTATTGTAGATCCTGCCTGGACTTCCGAAGTTGGTGAGAAGTACCATAATAACTTGTGGGTGGGAATGTTCGGGGGAACCATCAAGGATTTCGAGGCATCGCAACCATTCCCCGATTTACCAGGAGTGTGGGTTCTGAAAATGCCTTATGGAATATTCCGACAGATGTTGCTTGAGACTGCCACCGACGTCATTCTTCTGGATGCTCCAACCGACCATATAGAATTGGTGAGGGAATGGATAAGGGTGAATATTGGAAAGCCACTGTCCCAGGTTTGGGTAAGTTAGCAATCTTGACCCTGATCCACCTCACTAATACCTGCATCGTTTTTCTCGTTCTGATTATTCCCAGCTTACGCATCATCACCATGATCATGCTTTTGGCGTCAAGAACTACGTCAAAGAAGATGGAGTTGAAGTCGTCGTTCCAGACATGGCCCAGTCTTATTACGCCAAGATTCCTGGAATTAAATTCGCAACCTTTGAGTAGGTCATCATGGGTAGTCAGAAAGCCGAGAATTAACATGATACAGACGCGGAGCACCTTACATTGCTCAAACTGACGGATTCAGAGCCGTCTTCATCCACATTGAGGGTAGCATACACTCCGCAGACCATGCTTACGCCGTTGTTATGCCTCCCTGCCCTAGTGAGAATAGCACTGTTGTCATATTCGACGCCGATCATGTGGTCCTACCAGATTTGATAAAAACGCATTGTGATCATAACGAGGTCTATCAATTGGTTGCCTCCATGGCGAAGCACCGTATCGCCAAGTCATCGATGTAGGTATTCAATGTATTCTTTCGACATGCGTATCACTAATTCTCCGCTTATAGTATCGTCCCTGCGCACGGTGAGATACGGTCCATGGACGAGGTTTTCGATGGAATAGGACATCTGTATCCTAGCTTCACGCCACTTGATTTCGAGTATCGCGATACAAGCTGTGCTACATAACAAGATTAGGTGTTATATAAAAAATAAGTGTAGTATCAATTAGGGCTTTAGGAACAATAACGAGATAGTTTATATTACTATAACTAAGAGAACCAGTTTATATTACTATAACTAAGAGAACCAGTTTATATTACTATAACTAAGAGAACCAGTTTATATTACTATAACTAAGAGAACCAGTTTATATTACTATAACTAAGAGAACCTAGCAAAGAGGGAAGTATGTTACCCTCACAGCAAATTAAGGATGGATGAATTCTTAAGGCAGGTTGAAACGATTGCAGACAGCCTACGGACAGACCGATAACTACCAATAGCCCCTATTAGGCCTAAAACATAAGCAGGTCCCTCTTGGTTTAATAGGTACTAGCATCTTAGCCCTTATAACTTGGCGTTAGCAAGCATATCGCTGTCTATTGCTTATGCCCTAGCTTACTACTCTTAAAATTGCTTAAATAATGTTCCTATATTACCTTTAATAAACAAGTTAATATAGACCTATATCTAAGTAACTAGGGCTAGTTCTACTAGTCCCTATAATTTAGCTATATATAATAAGCGCCTAATAATGAATATTAAGTAGAACGAACTACCCTATAAAACTTATAGGTAATTCTATATTTAGTTTATTAGAATTTATATTATATATTAATACGCATTAAAGCATATTATCCCTTACTATTAACTATATCTATACTTTATCCTACTACTTCTTTATACTTCTACCTTACCTTTACTCTATCCTCTATACTTCTATATACTCCTATATACTCCTATATACTCCTATATACTCCTATATACTCCTATATACTCCTATATACTCCTTAACAAGACCACATACCCCTAAGGGAAAGATAGGCCTCGAGCCGTACAGGTGTCGGTAAAAGCCGGATGTCACCAGAATCACGTCCGAGAGGCGCGGCTATGCCACCATCCGCTATTAACTTAGGCAGGCGGCGGTCGCAGCATGTACTCACCTATGCTGCACCATCAATCAGATTAGTAGAGCTCGAATTTGCATAACAGTCTGCATAATTCTAGTGTTGCATTCCAGTATAACTAAGGGAGCGAAGGACCAGAGCGGAGCCCGAAGCCTAGACAAGAGTTTAAGCCCAAGTTTAGGTGTCGGGGTCGCCAAAGAGTTAACCATCCATATTAGGATCTATCTGCTCTATTTATGGATGCGAATCAACCAGAATAGGCATCTCCGAGCTCGTCGAGAGGCGGGCTCCAACGAAAAGGGGGAGGTGCATAGCGGTTGCGCAACCTGGCCTAGGGAGATAGTGTCGCAGTTCCTTATTCTATGACGAGTATCAGCAGGCTAGCCACACACTTTCTCGTATAAAGAAAAGGGGGGCTTCATACAAGGGCCACATCGCCACCAACACGACGTAGCTGCGCGACTGCTGATTCAACTCAATACCGTGCACCCCTGGGATCTGCGTTTTAGACGCCGTCTCGCGCCAACTATTCCCTGCTGGAGCGCCAAAGACATCCAAGCTAGCTTTCCAAGAAGGGTAGAATCAAAGCGTGGAACCTTCGCCTACTTAAACCACGGCGCCTCCGCGTTCCTCGCAAAACCAGCACTAACAACAGCAGCCACAAAGATGTCTTTAAACTCTTTTCCAATGCAGAACTTTCAATTCATTAATCACTCTCGACCTCCGAAGCCAAAGCTAACCTAGCGCCGTAAGCACACGAAAATGATGCCATCTAAAGAACATAATTATCTTAAACTTAACAAAAGTCTAAGTTCCAGGCCTACTCTTACTTTGTGCTGAGCTAAGGCAGTCAATTTAGTATTAGGTGGGTATTCCTAAAGCCTATGTTCATTCTCGCGTTCTTTAACAACTAAACGCAGCTGGCGAAAATGGCGTTTCCTATCTTCAGGACGAAGAGGGCATAGAAGTCGAGCACTTCGTCTCTAAGGGCATTTCTAAAGAAGCCCAAGTAGGAAGGGCACAGATCAACTAACCCTTTTCAAGGGTAACAGTCTAGGTAAGCCATAGGCTCTATTAGTATGCTAAGTAGCTGTTCTAACATTACGTAGAGTGTGCGATCGTCATTGTCAACAATTAAACCAAATCAGATACCAATAACGACGACGATAACTACTCTCACGACCTGAGTTTAGGTATGCGAAATCACGATGGTTTTGGCAATGCGGATTTCTTAACCAAAGACCATCACAAGACAGACGGCATAGAGGATGCCCTCAACCTAGAACTAGTTAATCGACCCGAACTCTCCTCAGCACTATCAACACCGTTAACTAGGTCGTGAGTTGTGGCAATGGAGCAGCAGGTCAACGGCGACACTTTGTCAGAAAATCACGTTATAATACATAAGCCGCAGGGGCCGTTAAATAAGGAAGTAGAAGAGCATAGTAACCGCACGCTATTATAATCATGTTTAAACTAACTCTGCTAAGGCAAGCTCGTTCACCTTAGAAGCACGAGCCGCCACAGCAGCGACCGGTCTACCGATGTAGATGACTCGTCGCCTAGATGGCTAGTGGCCTAGACGACTAGTGGCATAGATACATGGATGATCAGTGGCATGAATAACTAATTCTGTAGCTGACTGTATAGCTAACGAGCAAGGCCAGCAGGGTGACGTGCGACTAAGGCACTACTGCAATCTCTCGCATGAACTGCTCGAATTTCAACGTTCGTTGTACCTCATCCGCCTTGAGCGTCCACTTAGATTCGTCCCTTAGCTGCAGCAGTTCATACGGCTGTGTGGCCATCCACCTTCACCACTTCTGAATGACGGTCGTGACCTCTATGGCCGATACTTCAAACCATTCGATGTGGGGCTTTAGGCACGCGCCGCAATACATCATGATATGGCGGTGATTGAGCTCGGCGTGGCACAAGGCCTCAACCGATGTAGGAGGCGTGAGGCTGTGGATGTGTTGAGTGCGTATAGTGGGACTGGAGATTGGGTTTGGAAGAGGAGGAGAGAGTGGAGATTGGCGGGAGGCTGGGAGAGTGCGAGGGTAGGAGGTGGTGGGCGTTGTGTAGTGCTTTCTTTGTGGTGTGTATTGTTTTATTGGCTCATGGGTCGTTGAGTAGTATGTGTTAAATAGAACATGAGGTAGGGCAGATGTCTTTGTTGCATACCTACTTGTAGAACAGACATGTGCAGGACTATCTCAGACGATTATATCCGCTCTCTAACGAACACATGCACAAAGTCTCGTCGCCACCTCAGCTGTCCGTCAAACAACCTCCTGCCACCACGCATGCGCCATTACCTGGTCTATCGTTGACCTAGCTCTCGGGTCAATTTTCGTCATTCCAGCTATCATCTTCTGGGCCTCAGTCCCCAGTTCGTGTCCCCACACATCGAAGCTCATTACTGGCTGCTCTTGCAACGTCTCTTCCGCCACTTGCGATGCCGATTTGAGCGCCTCTGTCCATATCTCGCTATCGACGTGTTTTAGAAGACCCTCGTCCGCCGATCCAAAGTACGCGAAGTGGCGCGTGAGAACTGCTTGCTCGGGTGGGATGCCATGCTCGACGAGGTACGAGTAGTCGTTGAGGAGTAAGACTTCCCCGGCCCCGAGGGCGTATATGCACTGCGCGGACGCTTAGCGTGAGTTCTTTCGATGAATGAGAATGGCATAGAGTAACTTACGACCAGTCCGAATGAGTAAATATCTGATGCCTTGCACATACCTCTCCCAGTCTGTCCTTCTGGACTGCGCCACATGGCGTTCCCTACTGCATGAGTACTCCGAATTAGAGCTCCTGTTTCACACTTGCATGTGATGTCGAAGTCACCTAGAGCAACGTCGGTGATTGTTTTAGTACCCTCTTTGTCGCGCGTCCAGTTGACTAGTATATTATCGGGCTTGATATCTGCCAAGATCGATTGTTAGTTATATTATTTCTTTAAATAGAAGATTAAATTTAGACTGGCAATCGTACGTACCAATATGAATCCAATCCTTGCTGTGTAGTTCTTGAATAGCTTCTCCTGTCTGTTGCAGGATTTTCTTCCGTGCTGCATCAGAGACGTTTGAATCCTCCTGAAGCAGTCCAAGTAGAGTATGTTGGTAGTACGGATAGATTAGGATATTTTCGTCCTCGTTAAGATCAACATGCATGCGGAGCCGACGAGACTTAGGAAATTCAGCTGCAAGGCGTAAGGACAGGTCGAGGAATGGTTTGGACACGCGTTTAAAGACAAAAGACTGGTCCTGAGATCTAAATTGACATTTGTTAAGCAAAAATCTAAGTGTAAAATCTAAGTGTAAGTTTTATTTAACGTACTCAGCTTTGAAGATGTTCAATCTAGGATCTTTGCGCTCCTGGAGCACCTCGCGCTGGATGTATACCCGACCAGATTTGCCTACGATGGTGGATGCCATTCTGATGCCTATGCGTGAAATTGGAGATTTTTGATATGCTAGACAATTGAGAAGCATGAGTGAAGATTTAGGCAACAAGAATCTACAGTAAAGAAGTTGTGACAGTGGGGGATTCTTTGTAGCGACTAAAGAATGGTCCTCCTTAGTGCTGTGCCGCCTGTTCATTTTTGTCGGGCAAGCGCCGCGCCCACTGTTGTCGGCCCAAGCGCCCACTCGAGCGCCCATTTAATTTTTAGCGTGGTCTTTTAGCGCGATCGCTGGTTTCAGTACCCGGCATCTCAATCACCAAGGACTTGATGTGAATTTCTCAGAGAGGCAATTAATTCGCCGTATTCACAAGCTAGCGGTATACGCTGCTGAGGTGCGCGGGTAGGTATCAGACATTAATGCAGAGGCGGCTGTAAAGCCGCCCTCCTCCCGCGATGGCGCATCACGATCGTGTGTGACTTCCAGGCTTACATCGTACAGAGTGTGTCTTCAGTATGCACTGCGTTCACGCTGCTACCACGCTACGTTCTGAGGGCGTAGTAAATGCAAACAAATAGTGCAGAATCAAGCTTGCACATCTAGCATCAACTTGGCCACAAAGCATACCTGCAGGTACCAATGCGCACCAGGAAGCGAGCGACCCAGAGCATAAACCTTCACTAAACAAAAACAATCCAACAAACAAGGGCAGGAGGTTCAGCAATAGAACGTGAAAAGCAAGACAACCTCGGGAAACGGTGAGATTGAGCCCCCGCGACAACGTTCAAAGTCAGATCCAGCGCTTTGGGTTTGAACAGAGCACATGGAAATAATCAGTCTTTCAAAGCGCAGCGCGTTAGCGGTCCTTATCCATGATGGTACACTCTCAAACGATTGTATTCAAAGTCCAAGCTCCACATACTTCCTGGTCGCCTTTAGACGCGACAAGTTCGTCTCGTATCACTCCACTTTCCCTGAACCGACTACTCGCAAACAGGCACTCTTTTACACGGCAATGTGGCATTTGCACGCATATACCTGTCTAGTTGGTAGGGTAAACATGTTTGGTTGTGACGTGGTTCCCGTTCGCATCTTGCCACGCGGTGGTGTAATGAGGGTAAGAATCTTTCTTGCTGGGGTGCTCGGTTTCACTGTTCTTAAGTAAGTACTCATAACGATCATAGGTATGCTCGGAGAATCTCACGTCAAGACTGCGACCGTGGCGCCAGTGGGCACATTGGCTTTCCCTACAGCCTCCACGAATTTGTTTTGCACGTCCGGCGAGAGATAGCTTCGCTTCCAATCAAGGGTCTTGGTTGCATATTTGACGTCGATCGTGCGACCAGCATTCGCTACCGATTTGATGAAAGAGCTGGCGATGACTTTGTTGGCTGACATCTTGGAGTCTGTCGGTATATGGCATGAACGTTGGAAGGCTAAGGTACAAATGGTGATTGTAGGATAATTTGCTGATATGTCTGTAAGTTGGCTGACGGAAGATGCTTTAGGAGAATAGGAAGGCTAACATAGGCATATGTATATATATGAGGGACGTCCGGCCTCAAAGATAGCTTGGGCATACATGGAAAGGCAACAAGGCCGACTTAGGGCTTGGTGATTCACAATTAACAGACGACGACATGTGTTCGGGACAGTGATAGCGAATGGTTAAGCGCTTTGGCCTCGGTCAATAACACCTTCAAACAATGCCTCCGATAATATGCTTGTGTAGCACAATTGCTGTGCCTCAGTGAAGTCGAGAACAGAGCTTGGAAACCTCGAAAGCTACTAACTTTATCTGAGCATGTTCATTCTTCGGGCCTATTGCGGGGTATTTATGACACCTCGTCACGTAGGGTATCTCGCTATCCAGGGACATATGTTAGTGCATTTTGATTCGGGGAGAGGGTGCATTGTAGGTTGTTGTCGCAAGCTACACTCTCTTCTAACTGTTCCACGTCTACGATACAATACCCGCACCCCACCGTGCGACAGCTGCTGATGAAATAAGGGTTCTGCACATTAAAGATAGCGCTACAGGTTCAGCCGCGATTGGCCATTAATCCATAAGCTGTGCCGCAGTCTCGCAGTACCGCTGACTTCCCACCGCCTGAGCGCTACCGCACATAACCCCAAATTATGCGAAACTCTTGTGATTCTACCAGGAAGCGTTTTACTAACGTTAGCTCCTGTTACCTGATAATTTCTCCCGCACATGGACCCCGAATCCGCAACTCGGCTGGTGCGGCGCGGCCGTGTCGTCTTTTGAGGGCTAGGTATGGAAGACCGAGTAACGTCTTCGTGCACTCAATGATCGGGATCACTGTACGATCGCGCCGAACATCAACAACACCACAACGCTCTAACTTTGACACCCACAGGTCAATCAACTAACAGCACAAGTCCGCATCAGCGAGGACCGCCCATGCGTTATCTGGCACCGGACCTGTCTGACGAAAGGGGTGGGTTAGGCATCGAAGAAGAAGTTGGCTGTTGGTAGCTTCGTTCAGGAATATAGGCCCCTGAACTGCTGAATAACGCGGACAACTAGTTTGTAACCATCAGCTAGCCAATAACTAGATAAGCTAGAACGACTCTTGATGGGACGAGACTATCTACACTGCTTGGAAAAGCGGTCTGTCATCCTTTGAGGAATTGCTGATACTAATAGTCTTCAAGTCCATTCGTCCATCCTGCATAGCGCCGATGCACTAGCTGCTGCGCCCCCTACGCGTTCACGGCGACATATAAAGCAGCAATCTGCTCCGAGGGAGAACTACTTTCTTAGCACTCCTCGCCGCTAAAGAAGTTACCTACTCACTACAACAAAATGGCCTTCTCTTGCAGCACCTCATTCGTAGCCTCTCCGCTTTCTACGAAATTCGTTACATATGTTCCTTGAGCAAGCAAACCGTGAGCAAGCAAACCGAAGCCGAGGCCGAAGCTAACACCTAGGGCTAGATCAATGGCTACAACCAAGACGGCAGAGCACAGCTGTTCAGGAATTAACTCTCAAGATGGTGGAGAGTGGTTCTACACCAACGATGATTTCACAATGCTGGATTTGCTACCTACAGACGCTTCGCATTCAATAAGCTATAGTAATAGTTGTTCCCTAATCTTCACAAGCTAACAGAATCTAACTAGCATATGACTAGTAGACGCGTTTGCTGGTTCTGTAGTGCGTCCGAATTGGAAAACCCAGAGCACGATCAGTTTAGCGGGCAATCACTTGACGAAGGACAGCCTAACCAACCCTTGCGCGTCGCAGAAGAGGATCTGGCTATAACCAAGTTACTTAGAGGAACTAGTTAAGGTAAGCATGCAAGTGAATAGGAGTACCAATATCGTTAATTAGCGGTAGATTTGCCTCTTGTTGTGGAGGGTGACGAAGCTAAAGAACACAATAGTGGAATCTGCGCTCAGCCCAGCAGCGTATCTAATAGCCAAGAAGGTAGTTAACCTGCGTCTACTGGCAACGAAGAGTACATTGCTGTAAAGCATAGTGATCTTAACATAGATAAATTGCGCACTTTCTCTATAGAAAGTGCTCAGCTTAGTGAGTAGTTCTTGCGGATCAGTCGAAGCTATATTAACGCATTCCAGACAGCCTACTAGCGCAGGACAAACCTCTCTTTAGCAATTTTAGCGTCACAAACAGACTGTCAGCAACACGCAAACGAACGCACCTAGAAGCGCGGGACGTTATACTAGAACTAGAGCTAGAAGATACGCGTTCAACGAAGCGTCACAAGCTAGTTAAGCGATTAGCAGAACTGCCTACGCCCAGGTCAACGCCTCTGCCAGTTCCCAGCAGTAGCGATTCCTATTCGTGCTTGTGTGGGGTTTTACAGAGCGGGACTAGTATTTTAGAGGATCAAAAGCGCTTAGGTGGTTTGGCCGTAGTGGGGCTATTTGGACTATCCGTTTGGGTTAGCGAAGAGAAGGAGGTAGCAGGGGTAGGGGTAGGGGTAGAGATGCAGGCACATATGTACTAGATTGTAAAAATAGACTAGTCTAAACAATTCTAATCTAAGCAAAGACTTCGATATCAAGAATAGAGTTGCAGTGTGAATTTATATTTTTCGTTGGCTGGTGGGGTAAGCTTGACCACATGACGTTGGGATGATGCGCCCGTGCGTACGGCGGCCGTCGTGTTCCTTTTTTTTGGGGGGGGGGTTTAAGCATAGCAGAGCGAAATCGTACTAAAGCCTGTGCTGCACTTGAATCCTGGTGGAGAAACCGTGGCTCACTCTACGGGTCTGCTTTAGGCATCGTCACGTCACGTACCGCGCTAAGGGCCACTTTGGGACCAATCACGCGGGGAAGCGAGATAAAGCCTGCGGCATCTTGAGAAACGGTCTTATTCTTTGTTCTCGACTCTTTACTCAACTCCACAACCTACCCACTAACAGCCACTTTCGCTTTCGGCCAACAGGAGGCTTTGTTTTACACACCTCTGGCGCTAGACTATAAACCGCACACAGTTGGGTACTCTCTTACCACCCTCATCATCACATGGCTTTCAACTCCGTCGCCCAGGCGCTACGCCCTATTAATGTGGTTGTCTGGGGCGAAGAGGCAATGGGCTTCCTCGGAGCTGTAACGCTGCTCAATGTATGTCTTCTCCTCAGCTTGCTGAAACATTTACTTACAAACGTTACTTAGAGCTATATGCTAGTCCCTTCGGATTCAGAATACGACCTCGCTGCGCAGAAGTTGGTTGAGGCAGGCTTTCGCCCCGCCCCATGGACGTACGCCATAACGGATCCACAGCTTGTTCGCGATGACGAGATAGGCCGACGGACTTTACTCAGAGGGGATGATGGATACGGGAACTTGGATGCCAATTCGTTACGGTTCCAGTTTCCAGCAGGCTTTTCTGGCCCAGAAAGAGTTGTGTTGCTTCGAAGCACATATGTTGGCATTCGACCCCCAAGCGATCCTGAATCGCTACAAAGATTCTCTTGCAAGGACAACTTGTATTATCCTGACGTAGCTCTGCTCCTGGAGAGCTTTGTCAAGACTCTGCTTCAGGAAACTCTAGGCTCTTGGCGCTACTTGTTGCAGGCTTGGGCTATAGCCTATATATATGGTATGCTGATGGTTGAAGACACTGTACTTGATTCCTGCGACGATGAAAGTGTCAAATTGTGGTTCAACGAAAGAATTCGCCGGGGGAATGGTGGTCTAGACAGAGGTACGGTTAGCAAGAGAGCGGGAAAATTTCGAGCTCCTAATATCTATGGGATACACAATTCCTAGCAAGAATCGTCTTAATTGTGGCCCGAGCGCTAGGCGTCTAAGGTGTTTGCTAGATTACCCCACAACGCGATGCATGAAAATCCTAACAGGTTATATAGGTGAAAATCTAGGCACTTAGTTTAACTAAGCAAACTTGGTTAAACTAGGTATTTTTTGCTTAGTTAAACTAGGCATTTTCTTTTCTTAAAAATACCCCTCTTTTCCTAGCTATTCTACCTACTGTGGTGGAGGAACATAGGGTAGTAGTAGCTAAAGAACGCTTAGACTTGCAGGAATAGCTAAGGACACCTATATAGAAGGAAGCCTAAAGGGCTTTTAATAAGAACTAATAATACACACTCTTTTATACATTAAGTACACCCTACCTTAGACGTAACGAACGCTCTACTATATATAGCGACTAAATAATAACCTAAACCTCTATAGCTGTAGCTTTAGGAAAGCTAAAAGCTCCTTAAGAAAGTGTAAAAATAACCCCCTAATAGTTTTTATAAGGACTAGTTAGAACTAGACCTCTAGGGAACCTAAAGTAGAAGGATTATAAACCTAATAATAGCTTAGGCTAGACCTAGAGATAAATTCCTATTAAAGTACTAAAATTACCTAGAAGATTAACCCTAATTAGGATAAGAGAGTCCTAAGAAGTATAGTATAACCCTAAGTAGCGCTTAGAACCTAGAATCCCTAAGAGATAAATATAAAAATAATATAGTATAAGAGTTACCCTAAGAAAATAAATAAGAAAATAATATAGTAGGGACAGTAGACTCCCTAAGAAAGAAGAAGAAAGTAATAATTAGAGCTATATTAGACTACAAAATAAGAAGAATATAGAACTAGGGTAGTAAATAGGTATAGGTTAGGTATAGGTTAGGTATAGTCACGTGATAACCCCTACTAAACCTATACCTAACCTAGTTTTTTCGTATAAGCTATAGGTATAGGTTAGGTTAGGGTTATATAGACTATAGGTATAGGTTAGGTCTTATATAATTAGGTATAGGTATAGGTTAGGTTATATAGGCTATAGGTTAGGGTTAGGTTATAGGTCTTATATAATAGGGTTAGGTATAGGTAGGGTCTATAATAGGCTACGCCTAATAAGATATCCTTAGCGGTGTACGCCTTAGGCCTAAGCGCTAGGAGGATCTAAGCCTAGAGGAATAAGGAAGCTCTACTCTAGTAGTAAAGGTAGCCCTAGTAGTAAGGGTAGCTCTAGAGGTAAGAGTAGCTCTAGAAGTATAGGTAACTCTAGAGATAAAGGTAGCTCTAGTAGTAGAGGTAGCTCTAGAGCGTATAACTACTATAGAGCCCTATATATATATAAAATAGCTACTAGAGCCTAGATAGGAGAGACACCTAATTTATCTTATTTATTTAGCACTATCCCTTAGGGTCTAGCCCCTTATATTTAAATTAGGTCTCCTTCCTTTATAGCTAGTCTCCTAATAGTATACTATCTAAGGAAATCTAAACTATAAATAATAGAAGTTAAGACCTATAGTAGTCTATTCCCTATCTCTAGAATAATATAGTCTAACTAGTAGAGTAAGGCTACGCTATAAGTAAGGTCTAGTAGATCCTAGAAGTATAACTCTCTAGTGTAATAGATATAGAGGATATTAAGAGTAAACTATTCCTAGTAAATTAAGCCCTTAAATAAGACTCTTGCTAGTAGGTAGTATAATAATCTATTTAGTAAGCCTTCTAATAGGTAGCTAAAGAACTAGGCCTGTCCTTGTCTAAAGGAAAGAGACCTGCCTGCAACCTAGGACCACCTAGGCCTAACTTAGCTATACTTATAGAAACTATATATTAACTATCTTAATAAGTCTAAGAGCTATAACTACATTATATCTAGGAACCCTACCCTATTAGAAGGTAGATAAAGCTAGGAAGATAACCTATTAAGATTCTAGACCTAGAGCCTTTTAGAGGTAAATATAAAGAATTTACTATTTAGAAGATATAAATAGAAGCTAAGATAGCGTATAATAGGGACGTTATAGGCTCCCCTATAGCCTATATCTTTAACTAAACTAAGGAAAAGGTAGCTATAGTAGTTATATCCTAGCTAAAGAGGAAACTATATAGGACCCCTCTAGAACTCTAGGAGTTCCTTAAGTAATAATTTAGTAACTAACTACTATAGGAGCAAGCTTACTAGAAGATATTTACTATAATATAGGGTAAGTCTAGGCTAGAGGATTTTAACGTAGACTTTATATAGACTACCTATAACGCTAGGGAAGATAAAAATATAGAATTCCTTAAGTCCTACTATTAAGTAGCACTTAGGATAGACCTTTAAGGATATATAGTTATAGTATAAATTAGTAGTAAATAGACGATCTAAGACGTTATATATAGGGTTATAGAAATTAAAGAAAACCTCTACTATACTAAGTTAGGAATAACCCCTAGAAAAAACAAGAAGAACTAGGATAGGGACAAGATAGACTAGATAGCTATATTAGGGTATAATAGAAAAATAGGACCTAAATAGAGGAAGGCTAGTAAAGAAAGGGCCTAGTAGGTCTCTACTAAGGAAATAAGGAACTAGAGAATAAGCGACCTATACCTTTAATATAGAAAGTTAGGCTATTACGTAAAGAAATATAAAATAGCTCTAGCCCTAAATCTATTACAAGTAAACCTTGCTATAACTATAGATAGTATAGACAAAGAAGACGTAACTAAAGAAGACTTAGGAAACGAGTAACCCTTATCTAAAGTTATAGATAAGGGAAGAAGAGGAAGTATAAGGTAGGATAGGACGTAACGTTTAATAAATTTAGAAGAAGTAACCTAGATAGTAAACCTATTACTATATATATAATTATAGATAAAGTAGCTATAGTATTAACTCTAATAGATACTAGATACCTTATATATAGTATAATCTTATTAGATTTTATAAAATAGAATTATCTATTACGTATAAAGATTACCTAGAGGCCTATCCTTACTCTAGGAGGAGTAGTTGCCTAGATAAAATATATAGTAAACCTAAATATTAATATTAATAGTTACTCTAAAAACATCTAGGTATATAAAATTAGGGGGGATAATAAGTATAACCTTATTTTAGGAAGACTATAGATAAATAAGAATAATATATGTATTGCCCCTATAAAATAGACTATGTTTATCTACTTATCTAAAACACAAGTTAGAAGCTAAGAAGGATAACAACACTAACCCCTAATAAAAGAAATTACCGCTAGAGCTTATAGGGCCTAGCTAAGGAGATTAAAGAAAGATAATACTATAAAGTGCTTTATAGTAAGTATAGTAGACGTATAGAAAGTACTAGCTACTAAAATAAAGATTAACCTATAGATAGTACTTCCTATATACCTCCTATCTAAATAGAAGACCTTCCTCTAAGAAGAAGTTAATAAACTCCTACTATATTAGGGGCTAAAAGTAGACTACTCTATTAAACTAGAGGAGAAAGATAGTAAACTAGTAGAAATCCTATAGGGACCCCTCTATAGGATGTCTAGAGAAGAGTTGTTAGTCCTTTAGAAAGAACTAACTTCCTACCTAGATAAAGGGTTTATTAGAGTTAGCTACTCTAGTGCTATAGCCCCTATACTATTTATAACAAAACTAGGAGGTAGACTATACTTTTACGTTAACTATTAGGCTTTAAACGCGCTAATAAAGAAGGATAGATACCCCCTCCTACTAATTAAGGAAACTATATTATAAATATCTAAAGCTAAATAGTTTATAAAGGTAGATATAATATAAGCGTTCTACTATATATAAATAGTAGAAGGGGATAAGTAGAAAACTACCTTCTAAACCTAATTTAGCCTTTACAAATAGCTAGTAACCCCCTTTAGTTTAGCTAACGCTCTAAGTACCTTCTAGAGGTACATTAACTAGACCTTAAGGAAGGAACTAGATAATTTCTACTTAGCTTACGTTAATAACGTGCTTATCTACTCTAATAGTTCCTAAAAAGACTATAAGGAAAAGGTAAAAATAATTATCTAGAAGCTTAGTAAAGTAGGCTTATACCTAGATATAGGAAAAAGTAAGTTTAGTATTAAAAAGATAAAGTACCTAGGCTTTATTATAGAAGCTAGGAAAGGGATCTTAATAGACCCTAAAAAGGTTAAAGCTATCTAAGAATAGGAGAGGCCCTATAGCACTAAGGGAGTATAGAGTTTTATAGGATTTATAAACTTCTATAGGTAGTTTATATAAGACTTCTCTTAGATTATAGGCCCTCTTATAAGTCTTACTAGAAAGAACGTAACCTTCTAGTAGGGAATAGAAGAATAATAGGCGTTTAAATCCCTTAAATAAGCCTTTATTAAAGAACCCTCCCTAGCCTACTTTAACCTATCCCTTAAAATAGTCCTAGAAGTAGACGTATCTATATAAGCTATAGGTAGAGTGCTCTCCTAATATAGGATAGATAGCTTACTTAGAGCTATAGCTTACTATTCTATATAGAACTCTAAGGTAGAGGTAAACTATACTATCTACAATAAGGAGCTCCTAGCTATTATTAAATGCCTTAACAAATAGAGCACTAAGCTAAAATAGCTAGAAAACTTTATAGTAATAATAGATTATAAAAATCTAGAATACTTCTATACTACGCGCTTATTATCTAAGAGATATATACACTAGTTAAGCCTTCTAAGTTAGTTTAACCTTAAATTTTACTATAGGCCTAGTAAGGCGAATAGATAAGTAGACGCCCTCTTATAAAGAGAATAAGACATCCCTAAGGGGAAGGAAGACGCTAGGGTAAAAACTAGAGAGTTCTAACTCCTTAGACCCTATACTATAACTTGTACCTCGCCCTTAGACCTAGATAAGGTTAGAGCTTTAGTCTACTTTACTAGATACTTTAGGAAAAGAAGGAGGACTAGGCCCGCTATGTACTATCTAGTAAATTAGATCCTAGATTAAGAAAGGGAGATAAGAGAGGAAAATACCTTATCCCTAGATAAATAATAGGAAACTACTAAGTAGGAAGACGAGACCTTCCTCTATATAAAGGAGGTAGTCTTAAATTTAATAAGAAAATTCCCCCTAGTCCTAGGACTAAAGGTCTCTATCTTAGAATATTCTATTTAGGAAGGAAGACTATACTACTATTAATAGAGATAGGTATCTAATTTAGTAGAATTATAAATAAGGATTATTATAGAAACCTATAACTCCCTAGTAGTAGGGCACCTAGGGCAAGAAAATACTTATACTATCCTAGTAAGGGATTACTTCTAGCTAGGAATATCTTCTACTATCTAATAATTTGTCTATAACTATAACGTCTATAGCTAGACTAAGCCTTAGAGGGAACTTAAAAGGGGGTTTCTAAAACTACTTCTAATCCCTAAATAAATCTAGAAGGAGGTCTTAATAGATTTTATAGTAGACCTACTAGAAAGCTAGTCTAACTAGCACCTAATAGTTATTATAGATAGACTAAGTAAGGATACTATACTTATTCCCCTCCCTAATCTAAATACCTAATCTATAGTATGCGCTTTTATAGAATAGGTTATAGTATACTACTAGCTCCCTAACGCTATAGTTACTAATAGAGGTAGTTAATTCCTAAGTAACTTCTAGGTAACTATATACTACCTCCTTAGTATCTAAAGATATATCTCTACTAGTAACTATCCTTAGACTAATAGGGCTATAGAACGTATAAATAGCGTAGTAGAAGCTTACCTCTACGCCTATATTAACTAGAGCTAGGATAACTAGGCTAAGAAACTACCTATTATATAGATAGCTATCTCTAGGAGAAATATAACCTCTATAGGAGTAAGCCTATTCTTCCTAATATATAGTTATAATATTAACCCTATATAGATAGACTTAGTAGAAGAGGAATAGGAAGCACTACTAACTACTAATAAGGTAGCTATAGGGAAAATAGTAAAAAAACTATAGGAAACCTTTAACTATATCTAGGCCTAGATAGCAATTACCTAATAGGAATAGGAACGATAAGTAAATCGCTATAGATAGGAAGGCGCGCTTCTCTAACTAGGGGATAAGGTCTAGCTAAAATATAATAAGACACTATTAAATAGAAGACTAAGTAAGAAGCTAGATTAGAAGAATGCTAAATTTATAGTTATAAGAGTTATATCTCCTTACGTAGTTAAACTAAATACCCTACCTAGAATCTATAACTATTTCTATATAGATAGGCTTTAACTATACCTAGGAAACCCTCTCCTAGGGTAAGTCTAGGATAATAAATAACTATAGGTAGTAATCTAGGTAGAAGATAGGATAGAGGAATACGCTATAGAAGAGATCTAAGCTAAGCGTTAGAGGAATATAGGTAGAGGTAAGAGACGTAAATACCTAGTTAAATAGAGAGGCTACTAACTCTCTATATAGGAACTAGAGAGAGCCCTACTAGAGAATAAAGCGCTAGACTAGTAAGAGGATTATTCTAGGGAATATAGAGGACTAGATAGTAACCTACTAAAGGACTTCTACTATAGTAACCCTATTATAATAGGAAGGCGCTAATTAGTAGTAGATAGAAGGAAGGGGATAATAGAGGATATAAAAAGGGAGAGGATAGACTTATAGGATACTAGATAATACTAAGAAGAACTCTACCTTATAACCTAAATAAAGAAAGGGAATAGGGCTACTTCCTTAAGCTCTAACAAACGTAGGCATAGCTTAACTAAAATAACGAGCTAGGAAGAAAAAGAAACCTCTTAGAATAACCTAGGTAAACTAGGGCTACTAAACCTTATAAAAAAAAAAAAAAAAAAACTCTATATATATATAAAAAAAAAAAAAAAAAAAGGAGAGAAGAATAATAGGAAACTAAGGATAGAAAGAAGGAAGGCCCTAATAGATAGGGACGATAATAAGTGCGCTAAATACCTAAGCTATAGGATCTCCCTTATACCTCTAGGTAAGAGCACTAAAGGAGTAGGTTACACTAGGAGCTCCTATATAATGCCTCTAAACTTAAAACTATAGGTCCCTAGAACTTAGGGAAGCCTTAAAGAGTAAAGGATTAAAGCCTACTAGTATAAGAGGGAAAAGCCTAGAGTACTATAGGAATAATCTAGAAGTATATATAGAGTAACTTAGGAGAGGAAGCTAGTAGTAGGGGAACTCTAAGGAGTAGCCTAAGAAGAAAGAGAAACCCTTATAAATAATAGAGGAGAGTAATAGAGCTTAAAGAGAGAGTAGAGAAGAGGGATAGATACCTAGGGAAGGGATCTAAGAGAGGAATAAAGTAGGATAGGAGTTATAAAGCGTAATTCTAGAATAATTAAGAGTATAGTTAAGGAGGTAAGTAGAGCTTAAGCTAAGCCTATAAGATAACTACGAGAGGACCCTATAAACTAACTATAATTACTACTCCCCCTTAATATAACTACCTACACCTAGAATAACTACCTTACCTTACTTAATAATCTTATCTAAATAGGAAGTTACCTCTATATTAGCGCTAGTAATAGCTACCTTAACCTTAGCTACTACCTTCTATATATCCTTATAGATGTCTAAATAGAAGTGTAAAATTGTTACGTTATAAAGTTCCTTAATCTAGAAAGGGTGTTAGCTATACTACATAAGTATAAGCGGTAGGAGGAACTTACGTTAGTATTAAGGATAGAGAAGTTATACTTCTAGAGCTAAACTAGCTCCTAAAGATACTTCTTAATACTACCTAGGAGCTTAACTATAGCTATATTATACTTAGAGGGAATTATAATAGCCTAATATCTACTAGACTAATTACCCTTACGCTTATTATATTCCTTTAGGATATAGGGGTAGTAGTTATAAAAAAGAGAATAGAGCTAAGAGTAGTAGATAGCGTTATTAGGCTAAGTAAGGACGTTGTAGATAGTCTTAATAAAGATCTTAAGGTTATCTAGGAACTAGAATAAGGTTAGAAAAGAAGAAAATAGAGGAAGGAAGGAAGGAACTTATACTATAATAAGTATAATACTTCTTAACGTACTAAGTGTAAGAGAGCGCTTCCTTACTATCCTACTTATAAGCTAGGTTATTATTCTTATAAGCGTATATTAGGTAGTAGTATAGATCTAGCTCTTCTTTAATAATAATAGCTTCTTCCTCTTCCTCCTTAGTAGTAGAGACTAGAGTTAACTTCTACTTCTTACGTAGTAAGGTCTACCTAGTATAGTTAGCTAGAGAACACCCTAAGTAAAGGAAAGAAGAGGGAGGAGAAACTTATAAGACTACTAGAATAACTAGCTATCTTAATAGAAGTATAGGACTAGATACTAAGAGCTATAGGAAGAGGAAATAGAACTCCTAATAACTACTAAGAGAGCTAGAGTAGAGGTACCTAGTAGAGTAGAAGTAAATAAGAGTAGTAGAGGAGTAAATAAGAGTAGTAGAGGAGTAAGCGAGAGTAGTAAAGGAGTAGGTAAAAGTACTAAAGGAGTAGGTAAGAGTACTAGAGGAGTAGCTAAGAGTAGTAGAGGAGTAGGTAAAGGTAGTAGAGGAGTAAGTAGTAGAGTAGTAAGTAAGAGTAATAAGTAGGGAAAAGAGGTAGGAGAAAGGAGTATAAGTAGAAGTAGGGGTATAGAAAGTAAGGTTATAGTAAGACGTATTAGAGCTAATATAGTAGAGCGTTTATTACGTCTAAGGTAGGGTGTACTTAATATATAAAAGAGTGTATATTATTAGTTATTATTAAAAGCCCTTTAGGCTTCCTTCTATATAGGTGTCCTTAGCTATTCCTATAAGTCTAAGCGTTCTTTAGCTACTACTACCCTATATTCCTCTACTATATTCCTCCCTTACTTAAGAACTTAGCCTCCTTAAGTTCTTTACTCCCTAATATATACTTAGACTTATAATCTTATAGATAAATAAAGAAAACTATAACTAATAACTCCTTAAACTATACCCTTATATTAGGATAATATTCTTAATTTATTTCCTCCTCTCTCTATCTTCCCTAATCTACCCTAGTTTATTCTATTAGTAATACTTTAATATTTTCTCCTTTAAGCCCTAATTCCTAAAGCCTTCTTAGAAGATATACTTAGTATTACTATATTAAGTCCTAAGTACTCTTCCCCTACTAGTAGCCCTTATCCTACTCTTCTTAATATTTTTATATCCTAGGTTCTTAGGACTCTCTCTATACTTTAGCAGGCTATACTATACTTTATACCTCTATATACTATAATATCTAGCTATATTCTAAGAGCACTTTATACTATTCCTAAGGTATAGGGTATTAGTATAGGTAAGGTGATATTATAGTATCGCGATGCGTTAAAAACCCCTTAGTTATATAAACGCGTGTGTTTACTGCTTATTACCTATGCAACGGTCTCTTAGTCCTTTCTACCCTACCCTACACCTAGATCCTCTTCTTTTTTTTTTTCTTTCTTATACTCGCTACTTATTATACCTTTCTTTCTCTTATTCTAAGTTATATTTGCCTTTACCTTCTTATACTATCTCTCTTACTATTATCTTACTAATTACCCCTTAGGATAGCGCTAAAGAAGTTAATTCTAGGCCCTACGCTTTCTAGCAAGTAGATCTACTCTAACCCTCTATCTATAAGTACGCGTCTAGCTATAATTAAGTAGTATAAGTATTCTTAGCCTTTCCTAAGTCTTCTTTAGCTAACATTACGCGTGTTATAGTAAATAATTATACTAATAATAATATTACTAGGGAGTTATTAGTTAAGCTTTAGGGCCTACTAGCCTCTTACTAGTCTAAAGGTAGATTTATACCTAGTACTTAGTTCTTATTAAGTAGGGCTAAACTATATAGTAACCTAGATAATATATAGCTTATTTAGGGCATTTCTAGGTCTACTAGCTTAACTAAGAAGTTTTTAACGTTTAATAACTTCTTTTAACTAGATAGTAGGCAAGCACGTAAGCTCTATAATACTAATCTTAACAGCCTACTCTTCTCCTTTACTACTTCTACCTATATTAGGACTAGGTGCGCTAGTAATATTAATAAGAAGTCTACTAAGATCTATAGTTACTACGTAAATATACACTTATAGAAGGCTTATTAGTAGTATATCTAGGCTATTTATACTAACGTATCTAAGAGGGACTAGCTACTTTATAGTAGCGTTTATATAAATTACCTTTATAGTAGTTAAGCTACCTACTATTCTTTTTACTATAAGTTCTAAATTCTACTTAGCTCCCTTAACTTCCTTTTTAGAATATTTAGCTAACTCTCGCGATTCTCTTTTAGGCACTACTCCTCTTCCTTAATCTATTAAGGCGCTAACTCCTTAGTTATCCTTATTTAAGGAAATTTTAGCTATTAATCCTACTATAATTCTTAATAATATTCTTAATTCTCTAGCTAAATTAACTTGTTCTTGTCTCTATGCTGCCCCTCCTTCTCCTAATAGTTCTCCTACCCCTACTACTTGCTACTTGCTTTGCCCTTACTCTTACTCTTACCTAATAGTTATTAATTCTAGTTCTAAGGAGGATTTAGATAAAGAAAATACTTCTAAGGATAATACTAATAGTACTTCTAGTACTAGCTTAGAAGATACTATTAATAATAGAGAATCTTCTAGTATTATTAAGAGTTTAGATATTACTAAGTAATCCTTAGCTACTCTTAAGGAATTAGTTAAGGAAGATATTAAGGCTAATTCTCCTACTATTATTATAGGAGGTACTCTAAATACTACTTAGGAATATAGAGAGTGTGCTATAATTAATAAAGAGATAGAGGACGTTACTACTAGCTTTCTAGGTGCTTATAGTAATAAAGATTAGGGTAATAATAATATATTAATAGGAGGCTTTAATACTAACGTTCCTAAGTTACCTTTGCCTTCTTTACGTTAGGTTTAAGGTAATAGGGAATCTAGATACTTTAAAGGGTATTTAGATACTAAGATATATAATACTAGGGCCTATATAGAGGATTTCTTTAGGGAATTCTTTAATAATACTAATACTAGTACTATTATAGATTTAGGTACGTTAGTATAGTCTAGTAAGCTTTCTAAGAGTTTTTTAGGAGCTACTCTTATCTAGCGTTCTTCTAGAGGGGGTTCTAGCTAGGGTAAGAACGCTAATCCTAATATAACTACGTCTAAGGCTCCTTCTCCTAGGGGTTATATAGAGGATGCTAGTAGTATTAGAGGACTTCTTAAGAAGTAGCTTTATTACTTTTAGGAGCGTTAGGACTTCTTAGGTTCTTATTTTAGGCTATTATATAGGAATTTGTTTATAGTTAGTTTAATAGCTTATCTACCTCTATAATTTAGAAATAATTCTCTTCTACTTCCTCCCTTACTTAAGAAGTTTAGTCCCTTTAAACTAACTAGCTAGTAATATATCCTTAGACTTCCTAATATCTATAATACCTCTACCTAATATTTCCTTAGGAATATCTAGGTAATACTTAGCTTCCTCTAATATATTCCTAGTATTAGTTAACATCTAGGCTATATAGATATATCTTAAGGCCTTTTTAACTTAGCCTACTTATCTTTCTACTAGTATATAGCTAAATTCTTAGTCTATACCTATATTTATACTAATTTCTTTTTAGATATCCTTAAGCCTTATATCTATAGGTTACCCTAGTTCTTAGTTTACTAGTTAGCCTTTATACTAAATTCTCTAAGCTTCCTAAATATTACTCCTAATATTCCTACTAACTTTCCTAATAGTATATTAGTATACTACTATACGTATTCTTAAATATCCTACTATATCTTCCTTAATATTTCTAAATATCTTTTAACTTAGTTCTACTAGTTTCTTCTACCTTTACCTTACTTACTACCTATACCCTTTATTAGCGCGTTACTACGCTCCTACCTTACGCGCGTAGTAGGACCTACTTTTCCTAGTAAACGCCTATATTAATATTTCTCTAGTAGTGCTTTAAATTTTACTACGCTCTTTATCCTAATTACCCTTCGCCTATTATCTTTTATTACGTACTTCTTTACTTAGTTAACTTCTTAGATTACTCTACACTCTATTACTACTACTCTTACTATAACTTCTACTTTACCTATACCTTTAACACTAATAAGACTAAAGGGCTTTATTACTAGCGCGCTTAGAGATTAGTATATACTACTCTAGGTTCCTCCTATATAAGATAGCCTTAAGAAACTAGCTATAGACTAGTGTAAGTAGTTCTTATTTCTTTAGCTAAGATTCTTTTACTAATATAATTAGTTTTATAGTATACGCCTATTGTAATAAGTTAATTACTATTACGTTACTAAGAGAGCTTTAGGAATGCCTCTATTATTTAGTTACTAAGGAAAATATTAAGGCTAGTCTAATCCTATAGTAGGGTATTTACTAATTAGACTAACTCTAAGTATTATTTAAATAGTTTAGCTAGACATTTAATAGTATATCTTACTAGTAGTTATTTTTATATAGATATCCTTATAGGGATCTTAAGCGCTTATTAGTTCTTTTTTATACTTCTATATTTACTACCTAGTTATTTATTAGTTTAGACTCTTAGGGGGTCTAGGATAGGGTCTATAGGGCTTATTAGTAGTTAGTAGAGTTAATCTTAAGTTCTATTATCTTTTCTACTAGGTTATTAATCTTATTCTAGGTTAGGGTAGCTCCTAGTAGGGATTGCTTTAGCTAATTAGTCTTTATAGGTTTTAGAATATTAGGGACTTATAGTACACTAGGTCTAAACATAGGCACTATTATAGCTTAAGGGGCTCTTATAGGTTAGTCTTAGCTACTTGCTTTAAACTTAATGTTAGGGTAAAACTCTTTAATCGCTTCGCTTAGGTTAAGCATCTTTACTTCTTCTTCTACTTTATATTATTTAACTAGGTTATTATAGATCTTTTTATAGTTAAAGGTTCTTAGCTTACTTAACTTATACCTAAACTTCTTAAGAATCTTAGTTATATACCTAAGAGGTAATCCCTTTACTAAGTAGAATCCCCTCTAGTCTTTCTTAATAGTACTAGCTTTAATGCATCTTTTACTATAGATTTTAAAGTCCTATAGGTAGTCTAGAATACTAAGACCCTCTTATTTTTAGTACTCTATAAGCTAGTGTTTAAAATACTCTATACGTTCTTCTTATTAGTACCTATTATTAGTCCTAAAGAGGTCTTATAGGCTTGCTTAAAGATTAGACTACTTAAAGTTAATATATACTTTTAAGTACTTATTAGAGGCTTATATAATATATTGCTACCGCTTAGAATAGTACGCTATAAGACGTTTAATTTGTATTTAATTAGTAAAGTTATAATACTTAGTTATATTCTTATATTATTTAAGAAAGGATATAACGTTATTTCTATTAAAGGTTAGGACACTATTAGCTAGGTAAGCTAGTAGGTTAGGATTATATATATAGTATAGCTCCTTATTAATATAGAATAGTGCCTCTACTATTCTTATAAGGCTTTTTATAATCTCTTCCTACGTCCTAGTATAGTTTCTTAACTAACGTCTTAAAGCTATTTTAGGATTATAACTACTTAGGGGTTCTTTATTATATAGGTTTATTTCGTTATTAATATTAATTACTATTTAAGGCTTAAACTCTTAGTTAGTTAATAGTATTTTATCTAAGAGGTACTTAGTTATTATTTATAGGAGTAGTAGGATAAGACAGGCTATAAGGCTATAGATAAGGGTACTAAGAGAGTGCCTTATTAAGGTTCTAAGGGTTATTATATTTTACTTCTTAGTATTATATACTAATAGTTCTTTAGAGACTATAGTTATCTAGGTCTCTTTTATATTCGCAACTCTATATCTTATTTCTTAGTAGTTCTAATTACTACTTAGGTTTAGCTTGTGTTCCTATAATTGCTATTACTAGTTTTTAGCCTAATTATCTTAGTAATTATTACTTAATTTCTTTTTCTAGCTATAGCGAAGTTCGTAGGTTTCCTAAACCCCGCTCGCTTTACTCTTTTTATTTTAGAGAGGTTACGTTATACGCTATACTTAGCGTAAGTTCTATATTCTTCTTATTTTATAGTCTAACGTAGCTCTAATTATTACTTTCTTCTTCTTTCTTAGGGAGTCTACTATCCCCGCTATATTATTTTCGCGTTTATTTTCTTAGAGTAACTCTTACACTATATTATTTTTACGTTTATCTCTTAGGGATTCTAGGTTCTAAGTGCTACTTAGGGTTCTACTATACTCTTAGGACTCTCTTATCCTAATTAGGGTTAATCTTCTAGGTAACCTTAGTACTTTAATAGGAATTTATCTCTAGGTCTAGCCTAAGCTATTATTAGGTTCGTAATCCTTCTACTTTAGGTTCCCTAGAGGTCTAGTTCTAACTAGTCCTTATAAAAACTATTAGGGGGTTATTTTTACGCTTTCTTAAGGAGCTTTTAGCTTTCCTAAGGCTACGGCTATAGAGGTTTAGGTTATTATTTAGTTGCTATATATAGTAGAGCGTTTATTATATCTAAGGTAGGGTGTACTTAATGTATAAAAGAGTGTATATTATTAGTTATTATTAAAAGCCCTTTAGGCTTCCTTCTATATAGGTGTCCTTAGCTATTCCTATAAGTCTAAGCGTTCTTTAGCTACTACTACCCTATATTCCTCTACTATACTAAGAGAGACGCGTTAGTAAGGGTAGGGATAATAATAATAACTAGTAGGCTAGAAATTTTTTAGTAGGTAGACTTATATAAGCTATAGCGCTACTAGTCCTAAGAGGGAGGAGCTTATATAATAGGCTACGCCTAATAAGATATCCTTAGTAGTGTACGCCTTAGGCCTAAGCGCTAGGAGGATCTAAGCCTAAAGGAATAAGGAAGCTCTACTTTAGTAGTAAAGGTAGCCCTAGTAGTAAGGGTAGCTCTAGAGGTAAGGGTAGCTCTAGAAGTATAGGTAACTCTAGAGATAAAGGTAGCTCTAGTAGTAGAGGTAGCTCTAGAGCGTATAACTACTATAGAGCCCTATATATATATAAAATAGCTACTAGAGCCTAAATAGGAGAGACACCTAATTTATCTTATTTATTTAGCACTATCCCTTAGGGTCTAGCCCCTTATAGGGTCTAGGGTACCCCTTTTATAAATATTTACTATTATTAATATTTTATATATATATAAGTAGCTAGTATATAACCTCTCTATTTAATTAGTTACCCCTTTAAGTATATATATTTTATAAATTCGCTCCTAAGTTAAGAACCTCTAGACACTTAATATAGTATGTTAGGAATAATACAAGCATGTTTATTATAGATATTTATTATGGTGTTATATAGATTTTATTAAGAAATTAACTATATAACTAATTCTACTTATTATTAATATACGTACCAAATTTCCTATAGTAGCGCTTAGCTAGCTAAGAATCCTTCTACTAGATTATTACCCTCTTTATATAGATTATATTAAGATTATAGTCTATTTAGTTAGTAATAGCTCTATAAATAAAGTAGAGTGCATTAATATACCTTTAAGATAGCTAACTATAAAAACCTTAGTTACCTCCTATAGTGCTATAAGTGCTAATCTCTAAATATAGAAGCCCTTATTACCTACTCTATTTATAATAATTTTATAGACTAGTTAAGAGAATAGTAGCTTTAGGATAAGTAGCTTAGTACTTTTCTAGTACTACCTAATCTCTTAAAGCGTAATAGCTAGAGGGGATTAGTAAATAAATATAATTAAAACCTATAATAACTTACTACCTAGCTTAAAGCGGCGCTTCTTACGTGTAGCCCTATCTATATTAATAGGTGCTTTATAGGTAGGCTTATAGTTTATAAGTAGTTTAAGGTATTTTTTTAGCGCTTTTCTACTAGTAGTCTTATATATAGTCTATTTAGTACGTGCTATAGTACTATATATAGTGTAGGTAGTAAATATAGAGTAGTTAAAAAGGTAGGTTAGTTAGTAGAGGTATAGTAAAAGTTAAGGCTTATAGTAGCTTAGACGCGTCGCGTAAATACGTGTTACGCTAGTATCTATAGTAACTATAGTAGTAACGTTAGGGCTATAGCTAGGTTAATTTTCCTTACTACTTAATAGGTTAATACTATAATAATTTACTATAATAATACACCTATAGGATTAATATAAACGCCCTAATTATAGAAATTATAATATTATAGTAGTGTAGCCTAATAAAAATAGTATAGCTAGTATAGTTATAAATTAGTATTTATATAGAAAAATACGTATATTATAAGGTATAAGGTAGTTTAGGCGCTAGTAGGCGTATAGGCTAAGTTTAAGTAAATAGCTCCTATAAACCCTACTATAAGAATATTACACGCGCCTACCTCTACTAACTAACCTACTACTATTAGTACTATATAATACTAAGTTTATTATATACCTTAATTATAGCTACTATAGAATAGATAGTATATATATTAAAGAAGAGCCCTCTACTAATATTAATAACGAGCCTATTATAGTTCTAGAGGGCCTACTACCACCTATAAAGTATAAGCTCCCTTAAGGATTCTAAGTAGATAAATAGGAATAGCTTATAGAGGTATTTATCTTAGTATATTATTATAGTATATACTAATTTAAATAGGGTTTTACTTCTAAATAGTAAGAAGTCTAGTATATCCTTTAGTAGTAAGGACAAGGTAGCTTACGTAGGGGTTAACCTATATATATATTAGTACCCTATAAGGGTCCTTTAAGTAATACTACGTGTATAGTATAGTAGAGAGATTATACTATACTTTAAGATTAAGAGGAGAAGTAGATTAAGGCTATAAACGTATTAGATCGCGCAGTAAGGGCGTAGTAGAAAAAGAAGATATTAAAATTAGATAAATACCTCTACCTAGATAAAGAAGGTTAAAAGGTATACCTTATAGACTGTTAGGAAGAGCTTAACTAGAAGAGGTTTAATAAAAAGAAAAGTAGTAAGTTATTATAGTAAATAATTACTATATTAGCATTACTTTTATAGTATAGACTATCTTATTTAGGTAAATATTAACACCGCAATCTCTATAATATATTGTCCTAATCCTTAAACCCTTTAAACTCTAACTTACTAGCGTCCTTACCCTTAGAAGATAAATTAATCTTATAGTTATCCTCTACCCCTAAGTCTATACCTCCTATATCTAAGTCCTCCTTAGCCTCCTCCTTATACTTACTATCTCCTCCTATAATATAGCGATTTTTATAGTTAATAGCTATTTCCTTATTAAGACTAGTAATAGGTAAGAGTTTATAGAGTCTACCTTAGTTAGTATAGTTATATAATAAAGGATTATAATAAACTTACTACTACTATTTATCTATAACTATTTAGAGTTCTTTAGCACTAAGATTGTTAATAAATTCCTGCTAACTATCTCTAGCCTTCTTGTTTTTAAAAGTGTTATTAGTAAGATTAACTAATCCTTCTTAATAGATTTTACGTATTGTTCCCTTAAGAACACTACTAGAACCCTATACTTAAGTTATTATATAGCTTAATATTACTTAGTCGCTAGAGCTTTTACTAGTCTAGGGTAGCTTATCTATAGACTTTTTAAAGGTTCTAATTATAACTAGGTAGTTAATATTAGACTATTTCTTATAAACTAGTTAGAGGTTAGTCTATAGCTACTTACCTATTAATTATTAGTATAGGTATATAATTATTTACTATAATAACTTACTACTCTTCTTTTTGTTAAATCTCTTCTAGTTAAGCTCTTCCTAATAGTCTATAAGATATATCTTTTAACCCTCTTTATTTAGGCGTAGGTATTTATCCTTTTTTAGGATTCTTTTCTTCTACTAGGACCTTACTACGCGATCTAACGCGTTTATAGCCTTAATCTCCTTCGCCTCTTAATCTTAAAGTGTAGCACGATCTCTCTACTATACTACGTAGGTGGTATTACTAAGAGGACCCTTATAGGGTGCTAACATATGCGTAGGTTAACCTCTACGTAAGCTACCTTATCCTTATTACTATAGAATATTCTAGATCTCCTACTACTTAGAAGTAAAACCCTATTTAAATTAGTATATACTATAATAATATGCTAGGATAATTACCTCTATAAGCTATTCCTATTTATCTACTTAAAATCCTTAAGGAATATTATACTTAATAGGTAGTAGTAGGCCCTCTAGTACTAGAAAGGAGGTATTATTAATATTAGTAGAGGGCTTTTCTTTAATATAAGTAGACTCTATAGTGTAGTAGCTATAATTAAAGTATATAATAAACTTAGTACTATATAGTGCTAATAGTAGTAGGTTAGTAGTAGAGGTAGGCGCGTGTAATATTCTTATAGTAGGGTTTATAGTAGCTATTTGCTTAACCTTAGCACGTACGTACGCTAGCACGTAATCCTACCTTACACCTTACTCTATACGCATTTTCCTAAATAAATCCTAATTTATAACTACACTAACTATAGTATTTTCCTAGGGCTATACTACTATAATATTATAATTATTACACTAGCGTGTTAATATTAGCCCTATAAGTATATTATTATAGTAAATTATTATAGTATTAACCTATTAAATAGCTAGGAAAATTATCCTAATTACTACCCTAATATTACTACTATAGTTACCGCGTATTCTAGTAGGACGCGTCTAAGCTACTATAAACCTTAACTTTTGCTACACCCCTACTAACTAACCTACCCTTTTTTACTATACTACCTATACTACTATAGTAAGGACTAAATAAACTTTATATAAGACTACTAGTAGAAAAGTACTAAGGAAAGGCCTCTATATACGTGCTGCCTGTAAAGCACCTATAAATAAGGATAGTTCTAAACGTAAGAAGCGCCGCTTTAAGGTAGGTAGTTAGTTATTATAGGTTTTAATTACATTTATAAACTAATATCCTCTAGCTATTACACTTTAAGAAATTAGGTAATATTAAAAGAGTACTAAGCTACTCCTCTAGAAGCTACTATTCTCTTAACTAGTACGTAAGATTGTTATAGACTAGACTAGCTAGTAATATTTCTACTTTTAGAGATTAGTAATTATAGCCCTATAGGAGTTAACTAAGGCCTTTATTATTAGTTATCTTAAGGGTATATTAATAAAATCTACTTTATTAGAGCTATACTAACAAATTAGACTATAATTTAAATGTAATCTATGTAAAGAGGGTTACTATCTAGTAGAAGGATTCTTAGCTAGCTAAGCGCTACTATAGGAAATTTAGTAGAGATTTTAAGTAAGGGCTATTAATAGTTATAGGGTTAATCTCTTAATAGAATCTATACTATACCGTAATAAATATCTATAATAAATATACTATCTTTACTCCTATAATATAGTGTATATAGTATCTTATAGTTATAATCTATCTAATAATTATATAATATACGCATTTAAAAAGGGGTACCTAGTTAAAGGAGAGGATATATACTAGCTATATATATACCCTAGAAAATATCTATAATAGTAAACCTTTGCGAACCCTAAACCCTAGACCTAACCCTTACCTAACCCTATTATATAAGACCTATAACTAAACCTATACCCTATTATATAAGACCTATAACCTAACCTATACCCTATTATTTAAGACCTAACCTATACCTATAGCCTATATAACCTAACCTATACCTATACCTATAGCCTATATAAAAAATCTAGGTTAGGTATAGATTAGGTATAGGTTATTACGTAATCTAACCTAACCCTAATAGGTTATATAGGTGAAAATCTAGGCACTTAGTTTAACTAAGTAGATTTGGCCTAGTTAAACCAAGCAGATTTGGCCTAGTTAAACCAGGCATTTTTTACTTAGTTAAACTAGGCATTTTTTGCTTAGTTAAACTAGGCATTTTTTTACTTTTCTTAAAAATACCCCTCTTTCTCTAGCTATACTACCTATAATCTAGTATAAATATAAGGTAATAAAATACGTATTTTTTAGCCTAATTAGGCTAGTCTAGACTAGCTTACTACCTAGGCAAGGAAGGTATAGTAGCTAAGAAGCTCTTTTCTTTCTTCACTTTTCTTTCTTATTATAGCTTTTCTATACCTTACTATACTATATAAATTACGTAATATTACGTAATAGATTATATAAGTAATATATTATATAAGTAATATATTATATATATAAAGATCTTAGTACTTAGTTAAACTTAGTATTTTTTTTTTCTTAAAATACACCTCTATTCTAGTTATTATACCTACTATTTAGTAGAGATATTAGTTAATAAAATATATATAATTTAGCCTAATTAGGCTAGTCTAAATTAGCTTACTAGCTAGGCTAGGAAGGTATAGTAGCTAAAAAACTATTTTATTTTCTTTTTTTCTAGGGCCTATATACTATAGGAAAGTTATTTCCTACTAGGAAATAACTTTAAAGAGGACTATACACGACTAGTGTATAGTAGGAAATAACTATATAAGGAAAATCAAAACCTAGAAAATTATAGTAGGAAATAACTATACGTTTATAGTAGGAAATGACCGTGCGTTATAGTAGGAAATAACCGTACGAGGAAAATTAAAACTAGGAAAATCATTTCCTGCCATAACCTATTTCCTGCCATAACCTATTTCCTACCAAAACTAAACCCTAAAACCTATTTCCTGCAAAAACCTATTTCCTGCCAAAACCTATTTCCTACCAAAACCTATTTCCTACTAATACTAAACCCTAAAACCTATTTCCTATAAAAACCCATTTCCTACTAAAACCTATTTCCTGCTAAAACCTATTTCCTACTAAAACCTATTTCCTACTAAAACCTATTTCCTACTAATACTATAATACTAAACCCTAAACTCTAATTTATACTAATACTAGAAATTAAAAATCTATTCCCTATAATAAATTAACTCTTAATATAATATAGTAATTATAGAAGAATAAGGCACTTTATATAATCTATATAGACTACTATTTATACTAGTAGAATTAGGTTAAATTAACTATACTTATAGTAAGCTATAGGCGTCTATTAATATTAGGTAGGGGTTTACCTAAGAGTAACTATTACACCTATTACCCCTATAAAAACCCCCCCCTCTACTATACTTCTTCTATACCTATACTAATCTATTACTTTATATATAATATGTTTTATAAGTAAGCGCCTATCCTAAGTAAGCGCCTAACGCTAGACTAGCGCACTACCTACACGTAACTATTACGTAACGTCTTAACTATAATAAAGCTAAATAACTTATACTAAAGCTAATATATAGCTTGCTATCTCTAATATTAAAGCGTAACGCGTTTAAAGCGTAAATTAGGCTATAGATATATATAACGTACCCTAAAGAACTATTAATAGGCGACGCGCTAGAAAGTGTATATAACGCGATTATAAAGCGAACTTAAAGCGCCTAACAAAACTAGAAGAGGAGGCTATAGTCTAAAGGGTTCTTAAGCTATCTAAATAAGGGCTTGCGCCTCTAAGGTCCTACGTATAAGAAATAGTAGATAAACTTCTTAGATTACAAGGTAGTAACCCTATTAGCAAAAACTAGGTTAATAACTTTATTAAGCGGACTCCTAAGCTCTATAAGCGCTAGAGCTAACTATATAACTATTAGTAAGCTACCTATAAGGATCCTATAGCTATCTAGCGCTAGTTTAACTTAATATAGGAGATAAAATAGAAATAGGGGATTATAGACAATAATATCTATAACTTTAATAAGACTAGGTTTATAATAGGTAAGATTTTAGCGTAGATAGTTATTACTAGTTTAGAAGTAGCTAGAAGAAAAAAGGTTATCTAGCCTAGCACCTATAAATAGGTTACTATTATCTAAGGCGTAGGAGCTATAGGCTACCTACTCCTACCCTTTATTATCTTTATAAGTAGCGTGCTTATTAACGTCTAGTTTAAGGACTTACTACGTAATTAGATCCTTAAAGTTAGCCCTAATAGCTAGATAAATAATTAGCTTACTCTTACCTAGTTAGAGCACTTTAATAAGTATACTAAGTTAAGCGCTATAGGTGCGCACTAGCTACTTATAATTAATAGGTATAAGAGCTATAGCTCGCTTAAATTCTAGGATCTTTATAAGGAGAAGAAAATTATCCTTTACTATATGCCTCTACATTTATTATACCTACTATAGCCTCTTAATATAGGTTGCTTCGCGCCGTTAAAGCGTAGGTATAGCAACTAGATCTTAGCCTTAGCACGTAACCGCATACACTTTATTAGCAAAGAAACCTTCCTCTAAGTATTTAAGCTAGCTTTTAAGTAGTCTTTAATAGTAGAGAATATTAAGGTAGGCTTTAGAGGTGCTAGGCTAGTCCTATATAACCTAGACGCTATTCTATTAAAGCTTAACGTAAGGTTATAGACCCTAGTACTATTATTACTAATATAGAGCGTATAGGAGGCGTAGATACTATATAATACACGTAAGATTAAGGTGTAGTCTACACTTATTTAATAGAGGATCTAAAACTATTAGGGGTCCTCTATAAGCTTATTAGATAAAAAGATTAGGTAGCTAAGTAAAGGCGCGTAGTAGATTATATATAATATAGTATTATTATAGGAGGGATAGGCGCGTATATAAAGCGTAATTAATAAGCTTATAAAGCGTTGTTTAAGAAAACGTAAGTATATTTAGATAGAGGAGACTCTAATAGTAGGAGAAGTATAGGACGTAATTACTAAGAGAGAGGGTAGGGAGCGTAATGTAGGTAAAGGGCCTACGCGTAAGGTGCGTAGCGTAGTGCACTATAGACGTTATAGTAAGAAAGGATATAACTCCTATACCTATAAGGTAGAAATAGATAATAATAAGGATAGTAATAAGTCTAAAGAATAGATTAGCTTACTATAATTCTTAATTAATAGTGTTATACGTGCGTAATAGTTACGCGTAGGTAGTGCGCTAGTCTAGCGTTAGGCGCTTACTTAGGATAGGCGCTTGCTTATAAAACACGTTATTTATAACGAAGGTTCGTTATATCCTAAGCTATTTAGAGCTAGAGTTACGTCCTTACTAACTTAGCTCTAATCTATATCTAATACCCCTCTGCCTCTATATATAAAAGGAGCCTTATACTCTTAGATAGATAGATAAGTTCTTCTTGTCCTTTTATATAAGACCTATAGGTGTAGGAATTAATTTGTTTAACCTTTAATATAGGCGCGCACTCCTATATACCTTTAAGCTATATTAGAACCCTTTTAGATCCTCCTACTTACCTGCGTTGTTATATTATAAGAAGAACTTTGTCCCTACTAGTAATAGCTTCTTAAGAATATTATATTATTATATTATATTTATATTATAACTAATTTACTTTAGGTTATAATCTAATTATATATCTATAGTTAGAACTCTATTAGAACTTCTAACGACTAAAGCCTATAGGTTTAGAACTTCTACATAACTAGGTTGTGATTTAGATTGCCTTTGGAAAAGTCGCGTTAGATTGCGCTAGGGTAGAAACTTAGAGACTACTAATAACCTAGGAGAATTAGAGGTAAAGCTAATATCTTTATCTAAAACCCCCCTAGTTAGGAGCGTAACCACCCGCTTAACTACTAAAGCAACGGTCTTAAAGGACTAGATAAAAGCTCCCTCTCCTAAACTTATTAAAGAATTAGAAGAGGAGGAAGTATTTAACCTAGTAGGAGATTAGAGCAAAACTAGAGCTACCCTAGATATAAGAATACTTATATAAGAAATATTATTTCTACGTAAATAGCTTATATAGGTATAAGTAGGCTTAGTAGCCTCTAATTAGCCCCTACTATCTACTAAAAAGACGCTAATTAGACCTTTTAGAGAGCCCTTGGTTACTCCCTTCTTATACGCCTAACTAGCTAGACGATTAGAAAGGACCCCTAATATTAAGGTTCTATCTAATAGGGTTAATCCTACCTTTAAACAATAGTAAGCTTCTATTTAGGATTAACTTAAAATTAACTTAGATTATTATTAGAATAAACAAGCTTATATAGCTTTAGTATAGGGACATAGTACTAGTTTAGTAAAGGAATACTTAGAACCCTAATACCTATCTAATAACCTTATAAATTAATTCGCTAACGCTAAGGAAATAATTAACCTTCTTAAATCCTATTTTATTACTAGAAATAAGAAGGTAGAAAGTAGAGTAGTATTTAATTAATTATAGATAGATAGGAACGAAACCTTCCTAGCCTTTAAAGCTTAGTTCTTAAGCTTAGCTATAAAGGGATAAGTACCCTATTTAGAGTAGTTTTACTACCTCTAGTTAAAAGTAACGCCTACTATTTAAGTTCCTAACTTAGGTTTTAGACACCTCTAGGGGAACTTATTTAAAAGGATAGTTAAGCACCTTACTACCTTTAATATAGAGTAGAGAAACTATCTAAATTAGTCTAGTGTACCTACTAAGGGACTAACTAGTAACTATAGAAAAGGCCTAAACCCTATAGTATAACACTAATTAGAACTAAATTAGAAAATATATAGTGTAGTAAACACCTTAATATAACCCTATACGTCTTAAGGCTACTAACGTAGTACTACTCCGCAACCCTACTAATAGCCTTCCTTAACACCTACTCCTAATAGATCTAAGACCTTAGGTAGTTACTATAATTATAGTAAAGTAGGACACTTCGCTAATAACTACCCTAAGCTAAGGATCTAGGCTATAGAATTAGTTAAAGATGTAGAGGAGTACTAAGACGCGTTAGAGACTTTTAATTTAGAACTGTATTAGATAGGAAAAGACCCTACTTAGGAGGACTCTCCTTCCTAGGCTTAACCCGTTATAATCTTTCTAACCTTTCCTTATCTAAATTATTTATAGGTTCTTATTTCCTTACACGTACTACCCTATACTATAATAGCTCTAGGGTTTAATTAAACTCCTTAGTTAATACTAGTGTATAGGGCTTTCTTTTCTTAAATTCTAAAATTACTTATTCTATTTCTTCTTTACTTTAGGTACCTATCTAAAAGCTACCCTATAAGCTTACTATTAAAGGATTTTAAGATTAAATTACTTCCTTTATAGCACATTACATTCGCCTCTATATAATAGTTAGTAGACGTAAGGTCTATAACTATCCTTTTGTTATTATAGACCTAGGATCCTAGGATTATATTATTAGACTATATTAGTTAAAACGTTTCTAGATCCTAGTTAATATAGATTAATCTTAGTTAGTGTAGCCTGCTAAATATCCCCTAACCTATAATCTATTACCTCCCCTACTTATAAGGCTATATTAATAAGTACCCTCTTCCCTAGTAGAATATAATATCTAGTAATAAGACGCCTTATAGGATTAGGAAGAGATCTAAAACGCTAATAGTCCTAGTGTAATTAATAGGATACAAGGAATCCTTAAGGTGCTAGTAGCACGTTAAGCAGTTACATTCGCCGTGCTAGTTCCTATCTAAACTACCTCTGTTCCCGCCTTAACTCCTATTGCTAGGATAGCCCTTATTTTAGCAAATACTTTCTACTTTAATCTAAAGAAACCTATAAATAAATTCTTTACTATAAGCTTATATAAAATAGAGCGCCGCCTAGAAGATCTAGAGGAGGATAACTATAATAACTTAGAGCTAATATAGAGCTAACTCCCTACTAAGTATAGGGCCTACTATAATATATTTAGTAAAGTAGCTACTAACTACCTACTAGAGCACTAACCCTATAATTATAAGATTATCCTAGAGGAACTCTTACTAAACTCCTATAGCCCTCTATATAAGCAAAACTTAGAGGAACTATAAGCTACTAAGGAGTATATACAGGAGCACCTATAGAAGGGATTTATTAAGTTAAGTTAGAGCCCTTTTATATTACCTATCCTCTATGTTTAAAAACTAAATAGTACTATTAGGATTTATATAGATTATTATAAGCTTAATAACCTAACCTAAAAGGACGCCTACCTAATACCCTATATTAACGAGTTGCTGTCGCGCCCTATAAAGGCTAAGATATTTACTAAGCTTAATATTTAATTAGCTTTTAATAAGATCTAGATAGACCCCGCCTCTAAGGAGTATACTACGTTTTAGACCTGTTATAGAACCTATAAGTGTAAGGTATTACCCTTTAGACTATATAATAGACCTACTACCTACTAGCAATATATAAATAACGTATTAATTAATTACTTAGATAATTTCTATGTCGCCTATTTAGATAATATCCTAATCTACTCTAATAATAAGGTAACCTATTAAGAACACGTACGTAAGGTTCTAGAACGCCTTTAATTAGCTAGCCTATAGGCTAATATTAAGAAAAGCGAATTCTATATAAAGCGTACTAGGTATTTAGGCTATATCCTAACTAACTACAGCTTAGAGGTAGATCCTAAGAAAGTAGCTATACTCTAGAACTAGTCTAAACCTAAGATAATTATAGGTATAAAGTTATTTCTTAGTTTTATAGGATTCTATTATTAATTTGTTCCTAAATTTTCCTAGGTAGTAAAGCCCCTTACCGCGTTATAGAGCCCTGCTACCCCTTTTATATAGACTTTAGATTACTAACTAGCGTTTAATAAGCTAAGATCTACCTTGCTATAGATACCCTCCTTGTCCTACTTCTACTCTAAATACCCTATAAAACTAGAGATAGACGCCTCTAATAGAGTTATTACTAGAGTCCTATTATAAGAGCACCCTAATAGAAAGTAGTATCCTATTACCTTCTATAGTTAGGCCCTATCTAGATCTAAGCTTAATTAGGAGATATATAATAAGGAACTATACGCTATTATTAGAGCCTTTAAGAAGTAGCGAGCTAACCTAACCTTAACTCCCTACCGAATTAAGGTATACACTAATTACCGTTCCTTAGAGTACTTTATATCTACTAAGGTGCTTAATATAAGGTAAGCACGTTAGGTAGAGACTATAGCTTAGTTTAACTTCTAAATTAAGTACACCCTAGGCCTAAGCAACGCTAGGGCTAATATCCTTAGCTGTAGGGAATAGGACGTTAAGAATTTAAAAAATCTCTAAACTAATAATAGGTTATAGGTATTAATTAGTCTTAAGAACCTCTATAACTAAATTAACTCTAAACTAGCTATAAACTATATCTGCTAGTAAGCATTAACCTATATATCTATTCTTCTACCTAACTAGGACGTTATAAATCTTAGATCCTTAGAGCTAGTTAAAGCGCTGTTAAAAGAAAATAGGAATTCCTTTAATAAGGAACGATAGCACTTACCCTAGCACTATTAGATTAATAATAGACTCCTCCTATACTATAATTATCTATATGTACCTAAAGGCTCTACCTTATATACATAACTTATCTAAGAAGCCTATAACTAGGTCTCCTCTACATACCCCTCTATAACTAAGACGTATTAGCTCCTTACCTAATAATACTATTAGAAAGGGATAGAGGCTACTTATAAACGTTATATATAGAACTATATCCCCTACTATAAAGGCTATCTAAGATAGTACTAACTCCTTAGTATGTTATATCCCCTACTAATTCTAGACTAACCTATATAATATCTATGTATTAACTTTAAGGATTTTCCCTAGGACTATTTTAGATATAATTAGGTAATAGTTATTATTAATAGATTATCTAAGTAAGCTATAACAATCCCTTATTATAAAACTATTAACGCCTAAGGTATAGCTACCCTATTTATCTAATAGATATACTATTTTAGCTATACTCCTAATAGTATAGTTTCTAATTATAGCCCTTAGTTTGTGTCTAGTTTCTAGTCTAAATTCTATTAGATTATAGGTAGTAAGGTTAAGCTTTCTACTACCTACTATAAATAAACTAATAGCTAAATAGAAATTATAAACAAGTATATTAACTAGAGGCTAAGGCCTTTCGTAACGTACTATTAGGATAACTAGAGCGAACTATTACCTATAATTAATTAAGCCTAGGCTACCCTTTCTTATGCTACTATTAGAATAGCCCTGTACTAGCTCCTATTTAGTTCTAAACCTAGGTAGAGTTAGAACTAGAAACCTACTAAACCTCCTTTTACTAACCTTAAAAGGATTAACTATAAGGACGCCCTTACCCTTACTACCTGTATACACGACGTGTAGAAATAAGCTAAGGAGAATATAGAGAAGGCTTAGGACTAGATATAATCTACTATTAATCGCTACTATCGCTCTATAGACTAGACTATTAGTAACTAAGTTTACTTATCTACTATAAATCTTGCTAGCCTAAGACTAAGCTAAAAGCTATCTAAACTCTAGGAAGGTCCCTACGAGGTATTAGAATAAGTAGGACACGCCTACTACCTTAAGCTACCCCTAGGATCCTAGATATATGATATCTTCTTGCTAGATATCCTTTATAAGGATCCTAGGGATCCCCTACTAGGATAAGAGGCTCTAAAACCACCTAGTATCCCTATCTAAGGCGTAGAAGAGTAGGAGGTTAAGGAAATCCTAGCTAGTAAACTATATCGCTCTACTCTTAAGTATAGAGTTAAGTAGCTAGGATATAATCTAGATCCTACCTAGTATCCTACCTCTAACTTTATAGGAGCCCCCTATAAGTTAAAAGAGTACTATAATAAGTATCTAAATTAGCTAGGACCCCTATAATCTTTAGCTAAGTAGCTTATAGTATAGGAAAAAGGCGTAGAGGACTTAATATTACTATAGGATAATAAGGCGTAGTTATAGACCTATTTATTACGCTAACCTAATATATAAGACTTATATAGAACTAATATCTACTATTAAGACCCTCTCTAAGGCCTAGTAGAACTACTAGTTAGAATACTATAGGAGTATTAAAGCCCTTCTAGACCTACTCCTCTATAGTATCCTCTAGATTTACCTCTAAATTAGAGGGATCTAGAACTACACTAGAAAGACTACTATCTAGCAATAATAGTGCTAGCTCTACCTTCCTTAAGAACCTACTATAAGGCCTATAAGGGGGGGTATTAGCTTTGCCTCTACCCCTAGCTATGCCCTTATCTAGTCCCTTTAGACTAGGTTTAGACGCGCTTAAGGATATAGCAGTTCGCTACGCCTCTATCCCCCCCTGTAACGCCCTAACCTCGTCCTTAAGGAGCTAGACCTCCTCCCTTAGGGCCTAATTAGCCTCTAACATAGCGTAGTAGTTCGCTAGGAGGAGCTTAGTAGACTTAGTGCCCTAGGTCTAGGTAGTTACTACCTGTACATAGACTAATAGAACTATTGCTACCTTCTTAACCTCCTTCTAGAGGGTGTCCTTTTTAGCCTCCTAGGCTACTTGCTCCTCCTCTACTAAAGGAGCCTCCCTCTCCTCCCTCTCTACTACCTTTATCCTCTCTAGGCTAGTGTTTAACCTTGTAAATTCTAGTCCTATATACTAGGGCACCTAGGTTTATTAGTAATAGTTAATATAGAGCCTATTAGGATACTTACTAGCTTATACTTTCTAGCTTAAAGTGTATAATATGTATACTTCTTTAAGCCTACTAACTTAAACTAGAACTTAATAAATTAGCCCTAGGCTAGCGCCTATACTACCTGCAAACAAATACTATAATAGGCCTTAGGTAAAGCCCTAGGGGGTATAGGAATAGGCATTGTAGGTATAGCTATAAAATTGTTAGTAATTAGGCTTAAAAAAGGACTACTATTAGAGTAATAATAGAGGACTTACTAATAGAGATAGGGTGCGTAGAGAGTAGGAGGAAAAGCGAAGTTTTATATTAATATATACCTAGCTATAAGCGCGCCTACTAAATTAAGCGTCTCTATAGATATTAGGACATTGGATATTAATTTGATATCCACGAAAAATAGGTACGTGCACTGCTTAGCGATACGCGCTATCCTTCTTAGTGGTACGCGCTATCCTGCTTAGCAATACGCGCTATCTACGCTATCCTTCTTAGTGGTACGCGCTATCCCGCTTGGTGATACGCGCTATCGCTTAGCGTAAGGGCCGTAACAGCATTTTAGATTAAATTTTTAGTTAAAATATATAAAGTTCTCTATCTTATAGGGTTTATATAGGGTTGTAGGAAAGTTCTAGGAATTAGTACCTATTAATCTCCTAGCGACCCTATAATTACTTGCTCTACCCTAATTCTATAGAAGGGTTTAGATGAATTATATAACTAACGAGTCCTACCTATATCTAGCTTATAAACCTAGCACTTCCCTGCCCTCTTATCTATAACCTCTTGTTCCCCTCTTATATGCTGTTGTCTATAATTGTACTACTATCTCTATTGCTACTACTATCCTCTCTACCTTATATATCCTTATCCTTGTCTATAATGTCCTCTATATATCTACTAAGTAGTTGTAATAGTCTTGTTCCTGTAAAATTATCTAAGCGCTCTAAGAAAAAAAACTCTAGTAGGGGTTCTACTTCCCCTATACATACTACTACTAATAGCTCTATTTGACGTGCTATTTCTATTACGTCTGTGTTGCACTCCTTAACTATACGCGCCTACTTACTAACTCTTGCTTATGTTAACCTCTTCTTAATCTACTTATTTAGGTTAAAGCTTTGTAGTAGTAGTCTAAAAATGCTAATTAAACTAAATGTCTTTTTTGTAACGAAGGTTTGTTACATCCTAAGCTATTTAGAGCTAGAGTTACGTCCTTACTAACTTGGCTCTAATCTATATCTAATACCCCTCTGCCTCTATATATAAAAGGAGCCTTATACTCTTAGATAGATAGATAAGTTCTTCTTATCCTTTTGTACAAGACCTATAGGTATAGGAATTAATTCGTTTAACCTTTAATATAGGCGCGCACTCCTATATACCTTTAAGCTGTATTAGAACCCTTTTAGATCCTCCTACTTACCTGCGTTGTTATATTATAAGAAGAACTTCGTCCCTACTAGTAATGGCTTCTTAAGAATATTATATTGTTATATTATATTTATATTATAACTAATTTACTTTAGGTTATAATCTAATTATATATCTATAGTTAGAACTCTATTAGAACTTCTAACGACTAAAGCCTATAGGTTTAGAACTTCTACACAACTAGGTCGTAATTTAGATTACCTTTAGAAAAGTCGCGTTAGATTGCGCTAGGGTAGAAACTCGGAGACTACTAATAACCTAGGAGAATTAGAGGCAAAGCTAATGTCTTTATCTAAAACCCCCCTAGTTAGGAGCGTAACTACCCGCTTAACCGCTAAAGCAACGGTCTTAAAGGACTAGATAAAAGCTCCCTCTCCTAAACTTATTAAAGAATTAGAAGAGGAGGAAGTATTTAACCTAGTAGGAGATTAGAGTAAAACTAGAGCTGCCCTAGATATAAGAACGCTTATACAAGAAATATTATTTCTGCGTAAATAGCTTATATAGGTACAAGTAGGCTTAGTAGCCCCTAATTAGCCCCTACTATCCACTAAAAAGACGCTGATTAGACCTTTTAGAGAGCCCTTGGTTACTCCCTTCCTATACGCCTAACTAGCTAGATAATTAGAAAGGACCCCTAATATTAAGGTTCTGTCTAATAGGGTTAATCCTACCTTTAAATAATAGTAAGCTTCTATTTAGGATTAACTTAAAATTAACTTAGATTATTATTAGAATAAATAAGCTTATATAGCTTTAGTATAGGGATATAGCACTAGTTTAGTAAAGGAATACTTAGAACCCTAATACCTATCTAATAACCTTATAGATTAATTCGCTAACGCTAAGGAAATAATTAACCTTCTTAAATCCTATTTTATTACTAGAAATAAGAAGGTAGAAAGTAGAGTAGTATTTAATTAATTATAGATAGATAGGAATAAAACCTTCCTAGCCTTTAAAGCTTAGTTCTTAAGCTTAGCTATAAAGGGACAAGTACCCTATTTAGAGTGGTTTTACTACCTCTAGTTAAAAGTAACACCTACTATTTAAGTTCCTAACTTAGGTTTTAGACACCTCTAAGGGAACTTATTTAAAAGGATAGTTAAGCACCTTACTACCTTTAATATAGAGCGGAGAAACTATCTAAATTAGTCTAGTGCACCTACTAAGGGACTAACTAGTAACTATAGAAAAGGCCTAAACCCTATAGTATAACACTAATTAGAACTAAATTAGAAAATATATAGTGTAGCAAACACCTTAATATAACCCTATACGTCTTAAGGCTACTAACGTAGTACTACTCCGCAACCCTACTAATAGCCTTCCTTAACCCCTACTCCTAATAGATTTAAGACCCTAGGTAGTTACTATAATTGCGGTGAAGTAGGACACTTCGCTAATAACTACCCTAAGCTAAGGATCTGTGCTATAGAATTAGTTAAAGATATAGAGGAGTACTAAGACGCGTTAAAGACTTTTAATTTAGAACTATATTAGATAGGAAAAGACCCTGCCTAGGAGGACTCTCCTTCCTAGGCTTAACCTGTTATAATCTTTCTAACCTTTCCTTATCTAAATTATTTATAGGTTCTTATTTCCTTACACGTACTACCCTGTGCTATAATAGCTCTAGGGTTTAATTAAACTCCTTAGTTAATACTAGTGTATAGGGCTTTCTTTTCTTAAATTCTAAAATTGCTTATTCTATTTCTTCTTCCCTTTAGGTACCTATCTAAAAGTTACCCTATAAGCTTACTATTAAAGGATTTTAAGATTAAATTACTTCCCCTATAGCATATTACATTCGCCTCTATATAATAGTTAGCGGATGCAAGGTCTATAACTATCCTTTTATTATTATAGACCTAGGATCCTAGGATTATATTATTAGACTATATTAGTTAAAACGTTTCTAGATCCTAGTTAATATAGATTAATCTTGGTTAGTGTAGCCTACTAAATATCCCCTAACCTATAATCTATTACCTCCCCTGCTTGTAAGGCTATATTAATAAGTACTCTCTTCCCTAGTAGAACGTGATGTCTAGCGATAAGACGCCTTATAGGATTAGGAAGAGATCTAAAACGCTAATAGTCCTAGTGTAATTAATAGGATACGAGGAATCCTTAAGGTGCTAGCAGTACGTTAAGCAGTTACATTCGCCGTGCTAGCTCCTGTCTAAACTACCTCTATTCCTGCCTTAACTCCTATTGCTAGGATAGCCCTTATTTTAGTAAATGCTTTCTACTTTAATCTAAAGAAACCTATAAATAAATTCTTTACTATAAGCTTGTATAAAATAGAGCGCCGCCTAGAAGATCTAGAGGAGGATAACTATAATAACTTAGAGCTAATATAGAGCTAACTCCCTACTAAGTATAGGGCCTACTACGATGTGTTTAGTAAAGTAGCTACTAACTACCTGCTAGAGCACTAACCCTATAATTATAAGATTATCCTAGAGGAACCCCTACTAAACTCCTATAGCCCTCTATATAAGCAAAACTTAGAGGAACTATAAGCTACTAAGGAGTATGTATAGGAGCACCTATAGAAGGGATTTATTAAGTTAAGTTAGAGCCCTTTTATATTACCTATCCTCTACGTTTAAAAACCAAATAGTACTATTAGGATTTGTGTAGATTATTATAAGCTTAATAACCTAACCTAAAAGGACGCCTACCTAATACCCTATATTAACGAGTTGCTATCGCGCCTTATAAAGGCTAAGATATTCACTAAGCTTAATATTTAATTAGCTTTTAAAAAGATCTAGATAGACCCTACCTCTAAGGAGTATACTACGTTTTAGACCTGTTATAGAACCTATAAGTGTAAGGTGTTACCCTTTAGACTATATAATAGACCTACTACCTACTAGTAATATATAAATAACGTGTTAATTAATTACTTAGATAATTTCTATGTTACCTATTTAGATAATATCCTAATCTACTCTAATAGTAAGGCGACCTATTAAGAACACGTACGTAAGGTTCTTAAACGCCTTTAATTAGCTAGCCTATAGGCTAATATTAAGAAAAGCGAATTCTATATAAAGCGTACTAGGTATTTAGGCTATATCCTAACTAACTACGGCTTAGAGGTAGATCCTAAGAAAGTGGCTGTACTCTAGAACTAGTCTAAACCTAAGACAATTATAGGTATAAAGTTATTTCTTAGTTTCACAGGATTCTATTATTAATTTGTTCCTAAATTTTCCTAGGTAGCAAAGCCCCTTGCCGCGTTATAGAGCCCTGCTACCCCTTTTATATAGACTTTAGATTACTAACTAGCGTTTAATAAGCTAAGATCTGCCTTGCTATAGATACCCTCCTTATCCTACTTCTACTCTAAATACCCTATAAAGCTAGAGATAGACGCCTCTAATAGAGTTATTGCTAGAGTCCTATTATAAGAGCACCCTAATAGAAAGTAGTACCCTATCGCCTTCTATAGTTAGGCCCTATCTAGATCTAAACTTAATTAGGAGATATATAATAAGGAACTATACGCTATTATTAGAGCCTTTAAGAAGTAGTAAGCTAATCTAATCTTAACTCCCTACCGAATTAAGGTATACACTAATTACCGTTCCTTAGAGTACTTTATGTCTACTAAGGTGCTTAACGTAAGGTAAGCACGCTAGGTAGAGACTATAGCTTAGTTTAACTTCTAAATTAAGTACACCCTAGGCCTAAGCAACGCTAGGGCTAATATCCTTAGCTACAGGGAATAGGACGTTAAGAATTTAAAGAATCTCTAAACTAATAATAGGTTATAGGTGTTAATTAGTCCTAAGAACCTCTATAACTAAATTAACTCTAAACTAGCTATAAACTATATCTACTAGCAAGCATTAACTTGTATATCTATTCTTCTACCTAACTAGGACGTTATAAATCTTAGATCCTTAGAGCTAGTTAAAGCGCTATTAAAAGAAAATAGGAATTCCTTTAATAAGGAACAACGGCACTTACCCTAGCACTATTAGATTAATAATAGACTCCTCCTATACTAGGATTATCTATATGTACCTAAAGGCTCTACCTTATGTACGCGACTTATCTAAGAAGCCTATAACTAGGTCTCCTCTGTACACCCCTCTGTAACTAAGACGTATTAGCTCCTTACCTACTAATACTATTAGAAAGGTATAGAGGCTACTTATAAACGTTATGTATAGAACTGTATCCCCTACTATAGAGGCTATCTAAGATAGTACTAACTCCTTAGCATGTTATATCCCCTACTAATTCTAGACTAACCTATATAATATCTATATATTAACTTTAAGGATTTTCCCTAGGACTATTTTAGATATGATTAGGTAATAGTTATTATTAATAGATTGTCTAAGTAAGCTGTAACAATCCCTTGTTATAAAACTATTAACGCCTAAGGTATAGCTACCCTATTTATCTAATAGATATACTGTTTTAGCTATACTCCTAATAGCATAGTTTCTAATTGTGGCCCTTAGTTTATATCTAGTTTCTAGTCTAAATTCTGTTAGATTATAGGTAGTAAGGTTAAGCTTTCTACTACCTACTATAAATAAACTAATAGCTAAATAGAAATTATAAACAAGTATATTAACTAGAGGCTAAGGCCTTTTGTAACGTACTATTAGGATAACTAGAGCGAACTATTACCTATAATTAATTAAGCCTAGGCTACCCTTCCTTATACCGCTATTAGAATGGCCCTATACTAGCTCCTATTTAGTTCTAAACCTAGGTAGAGTTAGAACTAGAAACCTGCTAAACCTCCTTCTACTAACCTTAAAAAGATTAACTATAAGGACGCCCTTACCCTTACTACCTGTATACACGACGCGTAGAAACAAGCTAAGGAGAATATAGAAAAGGCTTAGGACTAGATATAATCTACTATTAATCGCTACTGTTGCTCTGTAGACTAGACTATTAGTAACTAAGTTTACTTATCTACCGCAAATCTTACTAGCCTAAGACTAAGCTAAAAGCTATCTAAACTCTAGGAAGGTCCCTATGAGGTATTAGAACAAGTAGGACACGCCTACTGCCTTAAGCTACCCCTAGGATCCTAGATACATAATGTCTTCTTGCTAGATGTCCTTTATAAGGATCCTAGGGATCCCCTACTAGGATAAGAGGCTCTAAAACTACCTAGTATCCTTATCTAAGGCGTAGAAGAGTAGGAGGTTAAGGAAATCCTAGCTAGTAAACTATATTGCTCTACTCTTAAGTATAGAGTTAAGTAGCTAGGACACGATCTAGATCCTACCTAGTACCCTACCTCTAACTTTATAGGAGCCCCCTATAAGTTAAAAGCGTACTATAATAAGTATCTAAATTAGCTAGGACCCCCGCGATCTTTAGCTAAGTAGCTTACAGCATAGGAAAAAGGCGTAGAGGACTTAATATTACTATAGGATAATAAGGCGTAGTTATAGACCTATTTATTGCGCTAACCTAATATATAAGACTTATATAGAACTAACATCTACTATTAAGACCCTCCCTAAGGCCTAGTAGAACTGCTAGTTAGAATACTATAGGAGTATTAAAGCCCTTTTAGACCTACTCCTTTATAGCATCCTCTAGATTTACCTCTAAATTAGAGGGATCTAGAACTACACTAGAAAGACTACTATCTAGCAATAATAGTGCTAGCTCTATCTTCCTTAAGAACCTACCGTAAGGCCTATAAGGGGGGGTATTAGCTTTACCTCTACCCCTAGCTGTGCCCTTGTCTAGTCCCTTTAGACTAGGTTTAGACGCGCTTAAGGATATAGCGGTTTGCTACACCTCTATCTCCCCCTATAACGCCTAAACCTCGTCCTTAAGGAGCTAGACCTCCTCCCTTAGGGCCTAATTAGCCTCTAATACGGCGTAGTAGTTCGCTAGGAGGAGCTTAGCGGACTTAGTGCCCTAGGTCTAGGTAGTTACTACCTGCACATAGACTAACAGAACTATTACTACCTCCTTAACCTCCTTCTAGAGGGTGTCCTTATTAGCCTCCTAGGCTGCCTACTCCTCCTCTACTATAGGAGCCTCTCTCTCCTCCCTCTCTACTGCCTTTATCCTCTCTAGGCTAGTATTTAACCTTGCAAATTCTAGTCCTATATACTAGGGCACCTAGGTTTATTAGTAATAGTTAATATAGAGCCTATTAGGATACTTACTAGCTTATACTTTCTAGCTTAAAGTATATAATATGCACACTTCTTTAAGCCTGCTAACTTAAACTAGAACTTAACAAATTAGCCCTAGGCTAGCGCCTATACTGCCTACAAACAAATGCTATAATAGGCCTTAGGTAAAGCCCTAGGGGGTATAGGAATAGGTATTGTAGGTATGGCTGTAAAATCGTTAGCAATTAGGCTTAAAAAAGGACTACTATTAGAGTAATAATAGAGGACTTACTAATAGAGATAGGGTGCGTAGAGAGTAGGAGGAAAAGCGAGGTTTTACGTTAATATATGCCTAGCCGCAAGCGCACCTACTAAATTAAGCGTTACTATAGTAATATTAAATAAATAGCAAACGTAAAAGCTACCTTTACCTCTACTTTAATAGGAGATTTGGTTTGGATGGGATTTAGAAGCGTTCTAGATAGCGACAAGATAGGTGAAGGAGGATTCTATAGAAGAAAGTAGAAAAATAAAGGTTAAACTAATTTGACTCTAAATCGACACCTACTAAAGATAGGGACTATCTTTCTTAAGGAGGGGGGTAATGTAACGAAGGTTCGTTACATCCTAAGCTATTTAGAGCTAGAGTCACGTCCTTACTAACTTAGCTCTAATCTGTATCTAATACCCCTCTGCCTTTATATATAAAAGGAGCCTTATACTCTTAGATAGATAGATAAGTTCTTCTTATCCTTTTGTACAAGACCTATAGGTGTAGGAATTAATTCGTTTAACCTTTAATATAGGCGCGCACTCCTATATGCCTTTAAGCCGTATTAGAACCCTTTTAGATCCTCCTACTTACCTGCGTCGTTACATTTTTTATAATGTTCTACCTCTTTCCCTAATCTAAATACTCTCTAAAGCGTACCTATAGGTTAGGATCTATGTTTTTAGTTACTATACGCCCTAGGTCTATATGGTATATAGTAGCGAATAATAACTCTTTTGCTATAACCTTATACCTATAGCCTTTTTAACTAGTGCCTATATTCTATATACGTATTTTGTCTTCTATCTATGTATACTCTTTATAGAAACTGTCTATTTTAAACTATTGTCTTATTTAGCCTATAATACTATCTACCTGTATCTTTTATACCTAGAAGTACTTTTGTTAAAGAATTATAGTCTAGCGTGTAGTGATATAGATATTGTTAACTAATAACTAGGTCTATAATTGTGTTAATGCTAGTTGCGTCTTAGGAATGCCTATATTACTTGTGACACTGTCCTAGTTTTGTAAAACTGCCCTTTTAGAAGGTAGAGCTATACCTTAAAATAACTTCTTCCTAAAACGCTTTTATCTTCTCTATATAATAAATATAGCTGCCTAATCTTTAAAGACCTCTATTATCCTAATAGCCTTTGCTATATTAATTATATACGTAGTAGTATTAATTCCTACCCTTAGTAGGCTCTTTGTATATACCCTATATTGTTCCTCTTTATTAGTTACTATTATTAGTGCCTATACCTCCTACTAATCTTGTGTGCAAGCTACTATATAGGCTAAGGTAAGATTTATTTTCTCTACTATTTCCTTGTTAACTTACCTAGTAGTCTTTTCCCTCTTTCTCTTTAACCTAGCTATAGGACTTAGAGGGCTATTAATCCCTAAGTTATCCTCCCTACTATTATAGGGCCTAGGGTAATTATAGTTATATTAAACAATCTTTAACAACTTTGGTTTAGCGACCCTCTAGCATATCTATTGTAGCGTATTAGTTAGTGTTCTTGTAATAAAGGTAGAGTATAGAACTAGATTATTAGGTATATTAATATAACTTGTGAGCTATGCTTGTTATAATCTATCCTATATACACTATGCTATCTTAACCCTATTATCTCCCTTAGTAAGGCTGTTAGCTATAATAGGAAGGTCTCTTAGAAGTAGTGGTATTATAATAAAGTAAAACGGTAATAGAGAGGTAGACTAGCGTTAACTTTGTTAGGGAAAATTATTAGAGTAATAAATATCTAACACTAAACTAGAAGTACTATAGTCCTTAACTAGCTAATTACCTGTATATTAGGCATTTAAAACTAATCTAAGGATCTAAATGCCTATAAACATTACCTATAGATTGCCTATTATCTTATAAAAGCACTACTATATCTATTCTATAATACCTATTAATTAACTTAGAATATAGTATTATTATTTGCTTAGTTTACTAGTACGCACTTCTTCCTAGTAATGTGCTTAGCTACTTTTTGTTAGAACACTATAAGGATACTTCCCTAGGGGAAAGACGCGTTATATAAGAATAGGTTAATACCTTATATAATACCTATATACTTAAGAGGGATTATAAGGACTTCTATATTAGATCTAGACCTATTTAGTATATACCTAGCCTAAAACTTTATCTATAGTTATTATAATATAACTATTGTAGCTTTATTACTAGTGGTGCGTCTATAGAGAAGAATATATAATCTTACCTTTATAGAGACTATAAACTATAGTACTTAGGCTCTAGAGAGTTTCCTAATATAACTACGTAGGTGCATAGCGAAACGTAAGTTATTAAAAGCTAAAGACTCTTTACTACCGTCCCTAAAGACTATAGCAACCTAGCACTAGTACATTATTTTAAAGTAACTGTTAGGCCTATAATAACTAGTACCTATAACTCTTAGGATATTACAACTATAACTAACTCTGTTACACACGATGCGCGAACCTACCTACTAACTAGCAAACTATCTAATAAGCTAAATTTAAAATATAACGCCTACTATAATGCTACTATGTAGTTACTATAGACCTAGCTTTAATTAGCGTCTATATAGGTATAGTAAGATCGCTAAGCGCGTATTATAATAGTATCTATCTTACCTAAGATATCTATAAATCTATAGATTGCATATATAAAATTCCTCTCTATACTAGAAGGATATATATAGGCTAAAGTACTAGGATATATAGCTATACTAAATCTATAATTAGAACTATATATGTACTAAATATACCTAGTAGTTAAGAGTATAGTGTATACTTAGTAGAACGTAATAGCTTCTAGCATACGACACGCCTAGATAAGGGTTATGTAAGAAGATACTAAGGACATCCCCCTCTATCCCCTTAAACCTTACTAGAACTAGAGTGTAAAACATGTAGTCCTACTATAAAAAATCTTCTGTTTCTTCTACTAAGTTATAATATTAAAATAACGTGCCCCTATAATGTTATAACTATAGCTACTATAATAGGAAGCCTAGAGTAGAATTAAGCAACATTTAAAGGATTAACTAGAAACCTAAATAGCTGCAACGATAAGAGAAGAGGATATAAATCTAGGCCTATTACAAAAACTCTGCTATTAGTTTTAGTTATCTCTTATAGAACAAATAGGAAGGACTAGAGACTATAAGCTTACTTTATTACTACCCCTTACATTCCTTATAGTAGTACCCTAAGCTAATAGGTTCTAACTAGCATACCTGTTTATAATAGATATATCTACAATAAAGAAGATAGCTAGATTTGCTAGCCTCTAGAAACTATAGGATAACTTTACTACTAATAGAAGTAACTTAGTCTAGTATAGAGAATAGAATAATACGTTACTAACTTTAGAGGAGGAGGCATATATCCTTATTATAGAATAAGAGTAAATAAAAGAATATATTACGGGTATAGAGGCAAAAAATAGGGCCCTTATAGATTAGTTTAAACTATAGGTGTATAACTACCTTACTATAGAATACCTAACACCTATAAGTTAGTTAATTAATACTATATGCTATCTTAGCCGCTTCTACTATAGTAAGACTCTAGACGCCTTTATATAGTAGAATAAAGATATAGTTACTATCTAAAATATAAGGACTACTCTAGCAAAGTTTATAAATATAATTTAGAACGAGTATAAGTAAATAGCACTTACCCTGTGTTAACTGTGCTTTATATCTTTAAAGGAGGACCTACCTATTATTCTATAGAGTGATTTAGTTAAGGAACCCTATAATTAAACTCCTAGCTTTACGCTCTTCTCTAGCCACAACCTAATACTAGAACATAGCTTAGACTTTATAGGTAACTATCTTATTAAAGCTATTAAGAAAGGAGCCTTAAATAAGACTGCTATATTAGACTTATAGGATTCTACCTAAGTGCTCTAGTAGTGTAACCTTGCACAAGAATTCCTAAGATATCTACTCCTGTTAGTATATTATGTTAGGGGTAGCATAGCACGTAGTATAGAAATTATAAGTGTGTATACTAAAAATAGTATAGAAGGTAATTTGCGTAACATTTTCCTATATAAAGGGCTTGTTGTAATTGTCCTATAGTATTATAAAGGTTACAATTGCGATAAGTCTATTAAGGCAATCTACTAGTTCCTCCTATAAGAAGTAGGTTTACTTATAGTGTGGTACCTCTAGCTTATATAGCTATTCTATATAGTACTATAGTATTTAGTTGCACCCTACCTTAAGGACTAGCACTACCTATAAGTAATAAGTCTACTATTATAGCTAGATACAAATAGGAAATAGAGGCTAATATTAGCAGTGTTAGGTAAGATAATCTAGGAGGCTACTAGTAAGTAGATAGGATTAGAGATTAATATTAGTATATTACGTTACCTTATTATTACCTTTAGACGAAAGGTGTTTAAGAAAGAGTAGACTAAATATACATTGTTAAAATTAGAGTTAGAAGACATGCTTAATAACGCTAAAGCAGAAACAAGAGAAATGTAATTAGGGTATAGCCTAGAAATAGCCTATGCGGTGTATATAGTTAACGTATAAAAGTTATTTATACAACGATATAACTAACTAGAGGCCTAACTAAAAACATCTATCTAATAGCACTAAGCGCTTTAATTTAGTAGTTGTAAGATAATAATAGTTATTTAAAAACTACTAGACAAAAAGAAACTATTAGAGCGTATAGGGATTAACTTTACACGTCTACTATAAGAGAACTATAGGTATTATACCTCCCTTAGAGGATAGCAGCACACCGCTCTTAAGGCGATTATAGAGAATAAGACTATAGTAGCCTATATTACTAGCACTAGATTAGGAAAGAGCCTCTTGTTCTAACTTCCTGCCTATTTCCCTAGCTATAGATAGACTATTATTATTATACTATTAGCTACGCTTTAAATAGATATTATAACCCGCTATAAGTAGCTAAGCATTTATACTATAGTCTAGAAGTAAGGTTAGTGTAATAAGATAGCCTCTATTATACTAGCTACACTAGAAAGTATTAGTAATAAGTTATTTATCTCTCTAGTACATAGGTTGCGAGCGAATAAGTAACTAGAACAAATTGTAGTAGATGAATATTACTATATACTCCTACTAGATATATCTTACTACCTATACCTTATAAACCTATAGACACTTACCTAGTATTTAATACTAATTACGCTTCTATCTACTACTATACCCTTTAAGGAATAGTCTAAGGTACTCTATCTCTTTAGTCTCCTAATAGACTTACTTACTTTCTAGGAATTAACTATTTAATCTAATGTTAGATATAAGGTATACTACCTACCACCTAGTAATAATAACTAAACATTATAAGTTACTTATTATATCACAACAATAGCATAAGAACTAAAGAAAATTGTAGTATACGTGGACTTTACTATAATAGTAGAAGACCTCGCTATAGCCTTAGGATGCTAAAGATTCTATAGGAAAATAATAGAAGAAGAATAGGCATAAAACTAGTAAGAATATTAGTAACAATAAGAAGGTATTTTTGTTGTTACTAGCGTATAGAGTTATAGTGTCTATGTCCTAGATATACGCGCTGTTCTGCGTATTAGGAAACTAGAAAACCTAATTAGTGCTTTATAAGAGAGTAGTAGGGCTAGGAGAGATAGCCTACTATATATATATATAATTATCCTCTCTACTACTATACTAAACTCGCACTTTAATAAGGCTAATACTAAAGTACAAGCCTAGGTAGATAACCTTATTTCACCTAGTAGGCGCAACTAAGGGTGCTAGAGACAAATAATTAATGAACTTATAGATAGGGATGTAACCCGTATTATATATTATATATAAGAAGAAAAATGTAACCTATATAAAATATAACACTATGCTAGGAAATAAGTAGGGTAATATATTAGTATAGTAGTAACTAGTAATAGCTTACTATAGGGTTCTACTGCAATATTAAGTAGTAGTTCTATAGATAAAGCGCTAGTAAACTAGTTGCCTACACTATATATATCTAATCTATATACACCTGCTTAATAGGGTACCTTAGGTAATAATAGCCTAAGAGAGCATATTACTACCTCTAGCGACACACCTACTAATAAGTATATTATGTCTAGTAGTCTAGGATATTATATATTTAAAGGGACCTATATATATACTACCCTCTCTAGCCTAATATAGCTACTATTCTAGATTCTATATAGCTAAAAGAAGAGGGCTAGACTTAGTAATAGGTTATTATCCCTATTTACCTCTTCGTTACCTATAAAGTAAGTACACTCCTAATATAAGTTAATGTATAATAGCACTAACTATAGAAAAGGCTAATAACTATTTAAGATCTAGCTAGATTATATATAGCACTAATAGTGCCTAGTTCCTTAAGTGTGTAATATAAAGCTGCACGTTATACTAGAGAATTACTATTTAACTTAGATTAATTTAGCGATAAAGCTATAACGCGCGTAGAGCTCTTTAACTAATAATTTATCTAAATATAGTCCTATTAGATTAAGTATTGTGTAGTATACTTTGTAGCACGTAAGTCTTTTAACTATACGCGCTAAGTATGTAGGATATATAATAGTATAATGCTAAAATATATTAATAGTGTAGTAAGATAGTACTAAGTAAGAATAAAGAATTAGTAGGGAAGGGGTTAGTATTAGACATATTTAATGCCCTATAATTACTACCTACGTTAGAGGGTACTAGGAATATATAGTTAGACTAGTACTAAAATATAAAAAGATATAACCTATAGAGACTAGTCTACTATCTAAGATATATAGGCGTATTTATAGGATAAGTGTCTAAGACTTAAAGAGATATAGATTTAGCGTATACACTCTAACATCCTAGGCTAGGTAGAAGACGATTAGACTATATTTATTAACTACTTCTTAAAAGTAATAGACTTTAGGGCTAACTACAAGGTAGGCTAGATTATAATAGATGTTAATTAGTTAACACATGTCTATTTTATAAATAAGGGCGATGCGTAGGAGTAGTTACTTTAGGGAGGTAGTAGAAAAGAATATATAAGTAGAGAGGGTCTAATAAATATATACTATCTTATACTCTAGTATAAAAGAATATATACTATAGTAGCACTAGATGCCTATAAAAGTAGACGTAGTTAGGGGAATAGTTATAAAAATAGGGGATATATTTAAGAATATAATACTATATTAGGGAAAAGAGTAGATTTTAATTAGTAGGTTAGATCTAAATAAAGTTAATATAGACGTAGTTATAGCTATAAAAACAACGCTCTACCTATATAGTAAAGCTACGACAGGCGAAGGTAGAGCGGTAAAAAGATCTAGGTAGTAGATGAGGGTGATTAATTAAGAAGGGGGAAAATGCTAGGATAACTAGGGAAAAGGAGGGATAAATAGTGTCCTATACCTAGCAAAACCCCTAGTCTACTTATATAGCGAGTTGAAAAGGTAGTATAAACTAAGCGCCTCCCTATAATAATAAGGGGGCGGGAGAATGCTAGTATTCTAAGCTTAGAGGAGGTGTAGAATCTTGTATAGAATCTGGTATTATTTACATGCCCTTACCTATTTAAGCCTAGCTATTACTAAATATAGTTAGAGTATTATAAGCGAGGATAAGTTAGTAACTAGTAGAGGTAGCTAAAATATTTCCTCCTAGGACTTTTAAACCCTCGCTCCTATTCCCTTTTTTCTATTTAAATAGGCCTATTATCTAAAGTCGCCTAGGACTACTTTTTTTTAATAATCTAAAGTCTAAATACTATTAACAATAGATCCTAAAATCCTAGTATATCCCTACCCCCCTTATAGGTAGAGGTAGTAACATGCATTGCACTAATATAATTTATAGCTTATTTTTACCCCTACACCTATTTTTTCTTATAGTTTGTGTGCTAATAATAATGGTTAGTATTTACACGCATTAAGTGGTTATAAGGCCCTAGGGAGAGTAATAGCTTTTTAAAATACTAGTATAATCCTAGGGCCCTATTAGTTAGGGGTTAAGGATCTTAGTAATAGCGGAAATGTTACGTATAAAGAAGCTACGTGTAGTATAAGTAGAGGCTCTATAGGAATAGGCGTAAGCCCCTCTATAGACTAACCCTACTACTAATATAGAAGTGCCTACTACTACTATAGTAGATCCCTACCTTACTAAGATAGCACACTTAACTTAGCCTAGCGAGACTAAGCCCTATAGTTCTTATATTTAACTCGCCCTTTATTTTAGGTATATAGTAAAGTAACTAATAGTAGCTATAAAGACCTTTATAAAACCCTTATATAATTTGCTAGTATAGGCTCTAGCAAATTACCTATTATCTAGCGTATCTTAAACGTTAACTATAAAGTATAATAATATAGTGGTATATTTGTAGTAGGAGCGTACGTCTAGTTAAGGGGTTGTTACGTTGTCTTCTTTATCTACGATTAGTTAGTTACTAGTGTAATAGTATACGTGGTATATCTATAATATTTACAAATTACTCTTTAATAATGCAGACGCACTATTTAAAGATTTAACTATCCTACTAGACCTTTATAATAATAGAGCGTAGGTAGTTATACTACTACTACGCACTTTAGAGAATAAGTGTGTACGCGTATAGTTACGAAGTAAGTAGAAGGCTAAATCCTAGATATAGGTAATAGCTACTTTGCAGCCTATAGGTAGGGGTGACCTAAGTGCTAAAATAGTAGAAGACTTAAATATAAGTAAAGATTTGTTAGCGTTGCTAGCACCTAACGTAACCGCTAAAGTAACTGTAATACGGCTAGCAAAGAAGGGCGCTAAACTAAAAGATAAAGCGCTAAAACCTATACTAGGACCTTCTAGTATATAGCTAAATATCTATATTGTTATAAAACCCGCTACAAGTGCAGGTAAGCGGGGGCTAAAGCTAGCTCCTATTTGTAAAACTAATAATAAGTAGCTTAATAAACTAGTGTTAATATATAGCCTTAATATAAAGAGTAGTATTATAGTAACGTACGTTCTCTATAACCTTATAGGTAATAACTCTAAGGTAAACCCTAGATGGTCTTAGTTCTATAAAGTACATAGCTCTCTAACTATTTGTCTACTTATAGGTAACTACTTGTTTAGTATTAACCCTACTATACCTATTAACTAGGTAGATAATAATATAGTTAATAAGTAGAATGCGTCCCCTACTAGATATAACTAATTTTTAAGTAAATAGTGTGTATCTACTATGCTACTTACACATAGAGAGGATAAAGCTACAGTACTAAAACCTAGGATATTAACTATTAAGGCACTACTAAATTATTAGTAAATGTCTAATTGCGAGCCGTTGTTGCTAAAAGAGGCGTTCCTCCTTAATAATAACCTATTACTTATAGAGGTTAAGAGGTAGCGTATATATAAGTATAAAAACTTGGCCCTAGTCTATAGTTATACTATAGGTAGTGTATAGTCTAAGCTTATAGTAGTAGAGAGCCTAGCCCTACTAGGAGATATTAGGATAGCTAATACTTATAATGTTAGCAACTTACTACTATAGGAAGGTAATATTAACACTAACTATGCTAAGCTTATAAATATTAACGTTAATAATAAACCCTTTTATAAGCAAAGGGAGAGGATTATAGCCTTATAAGATAATCTACCTATTACTATAGAGGCCTATTATAATGCCTTAAGCGCTATTTATATTACTAATCGTTCTAAGCTACACCTCCTAGGCTAACGTAATTTCTACTTAATCTAGTCCTAAGTAACTAGTATTTACTCTAGCCTGTAGTTAGCGAATATTCGCCGTTAAACGAATTCTAGGTGTAAAGGCGTATTATATAGTAATAAGACTAGGTTAGGTAAGATATAGGTTAGGATAGGTCTAATTCTAGCTATAAGTGCTTTCCTTTTTTTCTACTATCTATCGTCTATGCGGGGAAATAATAGGATTTAGAAACCTATTATTCTCCTAGCCCCTCTATAGGAGGAGCCTTTTATTAATAACCTTTACTAACTTATTATAGTATATTAACAATATTAAATTTAATCTAATAGCTATACGTAAACGTAAGGACTAGGAGTATCTATTATAGTACTACGCTAAAGTTAACCTATAGGTAATATAAACTTACTTAGTTAATTAGGTAGTAAAAGACGTAGCTAAGTTTATAACTGCATTTGACGTCTATGTTTATACAGGCGAGAAAGAGAAAGAGGGCCTCTTGCTAGGTAGGGCACGTTACTAGAGGATACCTATTACTTGCTAAGATCCTCTCTTAAGCCCTAATAACCTAATAACTAATTATGTCCTAATTATTACATCTTATAAACTTCTTTAGTCTTACTATAGACCTGTATTAATGCGCTAGTAGCTTATTAAGGAAGGTTATACGTCTATAGCTACTAATAGCTAAATTAAAAACATTAGTCCCTACTATAACCTTCTAGACGCCCTTGCTAATATGCTAACTAGTCTTTAGGGTTATATTAGGATCGTCGTTATAGACGAGGCCTAGAAAGTCTATTTATAGTACTTGTAAGTTAGTATAATACTTACCTAGTTAAGGCTAGTTTTTTACTAACTATTAACCGCGACTCCTATTCCCTAGAGTGTAGCTTTGTTTAGTAGTCTTATAGGGTTAATATAGGATAATACGCTATACTTTAAGGCTAAAAAACTAGTAGCTAAATTGCTTAATAAGTAGATAGAAGTAGAGTAGTAAGCTTAGAGTAATAGTATATTAGAAATAGTTAAAGATGCCTTTATAGCTAACGAGGAAAAGTTTAAGTAGTTACTATATATATTACACGCTCTAATAGATTAGGTACCTTATTAGGTAATAGTTATAGTATTTAACTTCTTCCTACCCCTAAAAGGAGAACTTACTACGTAAGGAGTAGTCCTAGCAGGTGCGTTTAACTAGGTTATATTGCAACGAACGTACTATTCTTCTTACGTTACTTACCCTAATAGTAATATGTATGTAATTAGTAACCTTATCCTGCCCTCGCTCCTACTTTATATTACCTTTAGTAATTTAGTAGAAACCTAGTAACTATAGGACTATAAGTCTAAGGAAGTTAGTAAGAACCTATTTCTACTACAACGAGGCTTTAAGAATAAAGTAGTAATTAATAGTTAGGCGGTACAGCGTCTAAATCTAGGAAGTTTGTCCCCTATCCTCTTATAGGCTAATACTATAGCCTATGTTAGTAGAAACAAGTTTTTATAAAAGCTATCTAACCTCTATAATCGTGGCAAGTACTAACAGTACCTTTATGTAGTGCTAGACGATATTTATAAGGGCGCTAAGGAAGATAGTGTTAAGGGGGTTTTACTATATAACCTTCCTAACGTTAATAAAGGCCTTATGTTAGTGTCTTGTTTTATTAACTACTCTAAGCGTATACACTTAATTCTAGAACTACTATTAGACTTTATTGTGGTTAATAATAAAAAGGTAGTTATTTTTTGCTAGAATCTATTAGAGTAAGAATTACTTAATTATATTCTTAATATAATAGGTCTTGCTAGTAAGGCTCTTCTAGCTTAATACGAAGTAGACGATAAACAATAGGTCCTAAGCCTATTTAATAGCCTACCTACGACTTAGAGATTAAAAGCTACTACAGTAGATAAAGACTGTATGCTAATAGCGATGCCTATATTAAATTAGTAAAATTTAGGCTTAAATATATATCTATTCTGCTATTTGGTTATTATAATAGGCCTAGTTGTAAGTCCCTAATTCCCCTTCCTATCTATCCCTAGGGGTTTGCTAGGTTTTATAATCCTAGTATTCTCCTGCCCCCCTCTATATCTTAGTTTGCTAATAGTTTCTTAGCTATCCTATGTTATATTTATCTAGATATATAGCTATATTGTTTATATTAGCTAGAAGTATAAAGTATTAATCTATAAGCTCTATAATCTAGATTCCTATAATAATAACATTGCTTAAAACTTAACTTCTAAGGCCCTTACTATACTAGGTGCTATAATTAACCCTTGTCTTCTCTAGGCTATATTTAGTATAGATAGTAACGAAGACACTTAATCTTTAGATAGTGAAATTGTAATTAACATATATAATTTAGAAGGATTTATAGTTATAGATAGTGCTCTACTAAATAAGAAGTTACCTAATTTCCCTAAGGAGCATAGGAACCTGCTAACTTTGTCCTACGATGATGTTCTACTTTAGTTTTTTAACCTACTTTAATTAGATAAGCGTAAGCTAAGTAAACCGCTCCTTAAGACTAGGATGTCTTGGTTAGACCCTAGTATTGCCCCTTACTCGTCTATCTAATTAAGTAAAGGAAAGTTAGTTTTTAAGGACGCTACAGACAGTGCACGCCTAACTACTATACCTTAACTAGAGGCTATAGAGTTAGTATTACTAAAGGACTATTAGTAGGAGACTATTAAATTTAAGAAACTAGTAGATTATATGCTCTCTAAGAATAAAAAGTACCTCCCTAAGAAGGTGTATTCTATAAAGAAAGATAGAGCTTTCTATAAGATATAGGTCTACGAGTTATAGTAATTAGGAACTTAGTTATACCTAAACGAATTACTAGAGTATATATAGTCCTTGCTATTAGCTAATAAGAACTTGCTAACCTCTAAATTTGCTTTGTCTATTAGTCCCTGTAACTTTAGTAAGCTACGTATTACTATACCCCTCCTACGCCTAACTAAGGAAGTAGTTTTATCTAATATTAATACTTTAGATTCGCTGCTACTTACTAATAAAGGTAAGGGTAAGGCTATAGAAAAGCGTTAGTTTTCGTTAATTAGAGGTAATACTATAGGGTCTTTATTATAATATTCTTCGCTAACTCTACTAGGTAAGAAGTTAAAGTCTAATTATAGTAAAGTTATTGCTTAGGCACAGTCTTTCTTAATAAACATTTGTAAGAAACTAATATATAAGGAAACACCTGTGCTAGTCCTTAGACTATCTAACCTTTGCCTACTAAACTTAAAACCTACACATCCTATTACACCTACGACGTTAGATATATAGTTTAGGACACCTAATAACTTAAACGTAAGCTAAAGTACTACTAGCTTCCTAACGTAACCTAGCGATTATTACTATATCTTAGAAGAGGATAAAACGCTACCCTATATACTAGGTGCTAGTTTAGCTATAGTATAAGAGATCTCTTCTAGCTCTAATAAAGATAGTAGCTCTAAGGACAACGAAGATAGTAGCTCTAGGGACGATAAAGATAGTAGCTCTAGGGATAAAGTTAGTCTAGGTTAAGGCGTAGAGGATAAGCTAATAAATAACGTTAGTAATAATAACTTACCCCTAGGTTATAAGGGGGGTAATATTGTCTAGGACGAAGATAAGGTTATGTTAGACAAAGAGGACCTAGCTAAATAACACTAAGAAGTAGGCGATTACGACTACTAGTCCTTAGCTCCTGTATCTTCGCTGCCTGTACCTTTGCTGCCTGCTAGGTTGCTATCTAAGTTAGGGTTAAGGCGAGCCTATAAGGCCTAGCGACTTTGTAATAGATCTCCCGCTATATAAGAGCAAATTTGCTAATGCTATTACTATTATAATAGGGGTTAGTAGGAGTCCTCTTATATAGCATAAGAATGGGTTGTTATAGTAGCTAGTTTTCCTAGTTATTGTTTTGTCGTTTCTACATATATATATCCCCCCCCCTTACCCTTCCTTAGTAGATATTAGGGTGTTAGGTAGGGGGGTTAATAATAGCATTAGGTTATTCCTATACGTAAGTTTGGTTTTCTATTTAGGGCTTTATAGGTAGCCTCTATAAGCACTAGTACCTAGGATCTATAGGGCTAGGACTACTTATGTAAATTAGCTAAATGTAATATATCTATAAACGTCCGTCTTTTAGTGTAAAGTGTTGTGGATGAGGTAAGTAGTCTAAGCAACTATTTAGGCAGGGATTATTAGTTATTATTTAGGTTTTACCTTTCCTACTCTACCTACCTTAGGGAAATGCTAGCTTTTCTCTTACTAAGGGAAATAACCTAGCATTCTCTTAACTACCTATAAGATAGTATTGTTTATACTACTATAGTTACTAAAGTTCCCTATATAGACTATAGTATACGTTATTTATTAATGTGTTTAGTTTGTTTACTGCCTAACTTAATCTATCTTATACTACTATTAGTTTTTTTTTTATTTACCTATAGCGTTTGTAACTTAGTGTTGCTAAGGATACTAGTAGAAAAAAAATTGTTATTATATCTACCTCTCTTCCTCCCTATCTATTAGTCTATTTGCCCTTCTGTTATTATTATAGTATGTCGCGCCTTTCTAAACCCTCGTCCCCTACGCTATCTATTAGTGCTCCCTCTTTAATAGTATTAGTAGACCTATTATCTAGCAAAGAGCTTTTATATAATCCCCTTTTTAAACGTAATAAGAAATGGGCTAAGGAGCGTCTATTTGGAAACTAGACCGTGCTATAGGTGTTTAAGCGTATTTATAGTAGACTTAATTGCTTTAGGGCTATTAAAACCTAGGGTGTGTTATATTACGAGGTGCGAGCAACTAACCCCTATATTAAGGCACTACCTAATACTTTTGCTACTAAGATAGGTAAGTTTAATAAATTGTCGTAGTAGCTATATTACTAAAGTTACCTTAGATTATAATAAGACTAAAGACCTATATAGAACTACGCTTTAGTACCTTAATACTCTTACTATTATATTACTTATTCGTACTCTATGCAATAGGGTTACTAGGCTCCCTATTAAGATCTAGACTATTATCTCTAGCTATATACTACTAGAACCTAAATAGTAGGACTACTTTACCCCTAATAGTACTGCCTACGAACGAGAGAAAGTGTTTATAGTTAAGTAACGTGATTATGCTTATGTTATTAGTTTTATGGAGTTACTACCTAAACCTATACTTCCCTTCTCTATCCTAGGTCTCTATAATTAGCCTCTATCCGAGAAGGATATCTTTAGGAGGGACTTCTATCGCTAAGTTTGTTAGTTATAGCTTAAGACTTACTAGTTTAGCCTTTCCTTAACTTCTAGACTACTCTACTTTATTAAGTTTAACCCTTAGGATTATGTTATATTCCTAGGTGCATACGTGCGTAATATTACTATTAACTTAAATATTAACTCTTTAGCTTAGAAACCTAATAAGTTAGCTAAGTGCACTAGCTATCTAGCCCTCCTTAGTGCAATTGTTACGCCTGTGTTAGTTTGTAGAATTGCTATAATATATAAGAACCTAACCTCCTTTACTTAGCTAGTAGATAAGGATATAGACGAAGTTTATAAGGACTGCTGCTTTTAATACTTATAGGCGCTAATTAGAGGTCTTAGGTTTATCTTTTGCTAGGATATTCCTTACGCTCCTATAGGCTGTATTCTTATTAAGTATATACGGGCTAAACTAGTAGTAGAGTAGGAGAGGAGCTTAGATAACCTACTATCTAATAGTAGAATAAAGTTCTAAGTACTTCTAGTTAGCTATATTAGGGTTATAGGCCTAGGAGTAGTGTAAGATAGAAAATACTACTACGTAAGTAGAAAATCTAAATACCCTTCTATTAACTATCTCTACAAGTTATATAATTTGTTAGTAATTATGTAATACTAGTAGTGCTATTCTTGCTAAACGTATACTACTATAAGCTTAAGTTTTTAATTGTTTTGTTATAGCCACCCCGTTATATTAGAAGCACGATATGCTTCTACTAAAACTATATTACTTACTATACTAACACCCTTTATCTAGTAAGTAGTTTATTTATATAGTATATCTACGCGCCGCTAGTATATATAAGGCGAACCATATTAGCTTAGCCTATATATAGACTACTATCTTAGATTTCCTAATTGCTATTTAACTCTCTAATTCCTAAGCTATAGTAATAAAAGTTATCTCCTATATAGAGGAGTTATTATAGTGTCTAGCACGTTAACGTGTCTAGCACGTTAACGTGTCTAGGACGGCGCGCTAAGGTAAAGACTACGCTATATCTAGTATAGCGTCTAGTAATATGTCTAGTATAGCTTAAAAGTTATAACTCTTAGAGCTGTTAATTAAGGCCTCCTTAATTAATTAAGGTCTTAACTAATCGAGGTGTTAATTGATCTAGGAGGTGTTTATTATTAAGGAGGTATTTTCTAACCTAGGCCTTTTGTTAGCCCTAAGTAGCCCTATGTTATTATAGTGTTAGGCATATTAACGTGTCTAGGACGGCGTATAATAACGTGTCTAGGACTACGCTAAGGTTAAGACTGCGCCGTGTCTAGGACTACGCTAAGGCGAAGACTGCGCCGTGTCTAGGACTGCGCTAAGGCGAAGACTATACTATGTTTAGGATTACGTTGTTTCTAGGACTACGTAAAACTTATATTATCTTAGTTAGTAGTAAATATAGAACAATAGGAATAGAACAAAAGAAGCTATAACTCTATAAGTTATATACTATAGGTATAAATTTTATAGTTTATATAGTAGTTTATAGTCTATATGTAGTTTGTAGTCTATATAGTAGTTTGGCGTTTTAGCGTATACTACTAAACTAAGTAGAATTAGGGTTAGGGTTAGGGTTAGGGTTAGGGTTAGGGTTAGGGTTAGGGTTAGGGTTAGGGTTAGGGTTAGGGTTAGGGTTAGGGTTAGGGTTAGGGTTAGGGTTAGGGTTAGGGTTAGGGTTAGGGTTAGGGTTAGGGTTAGGGTTAGGGTTAGGGTTAGGGTTAGGGTTAGGGTTAGGGTTAGGGTTAGGGTAAGAATCTATACTATACCGTAATAAATATCTATAATAAATATGCTATCTTTACTCCTATAATATAGTGTATATAGTATCTTATAGTTATAATCTATCTAATAATTATATAATATACGTATTTAAAAAGGGGTACCTAGTTAAAGGAGAGGATGTATACTAGCTATATATATACCCTAGAAAATATCTACAATAGTAAACCTTCGCGAACCCTAAACCCTAGACCTAACCCTTACCTAACCCTATTATATAAGACCTATAACTAAACCTATACCCTATTACGTAAGACCTATAACCTAACCTATACCCTATTATTTAAGACCTAACCCATACCTATGGCCCGTGTGACCTAACCCATACCTATACCTATGGCCCGTGCGAAAAATCTGGGTTAGGTATGGGTTGGGTATGGGTTATCACGTGATCCAACCCAACCCTTACCTAACCCATACCCATTTGCCACCCTAACCTTAAATAAGATCCTATGTACGAGAATAAGGGCTATAGGTAGCCCTTAAGCAGAAGAAGAAGGCTTGTAGGCTAAATTAACCTCTAAACCTTTAACAGCTAGCTAAAGGGTACTATGGGGGAACTGTATAGTGATTTAAGAGCTAAAGGAGGCTAGGCTTTAACAGGCGGCGAGGAGAAGGAGGAGGAGGAGGAGTAGCTTAGGAAGGTTCGGACGAGAAGGAGTTAAAGGCTCATATACAGCTCATGAGGCGTAAGGACGCTGGGAGAAGAGGGTTAAGCGTGAAAGGATTAAGGGACAAGGAAGAAGGCTAAGA